>CM052218.1:5415548-5846637 GCA_028454225.1 Lasioglossum leucozonium
CACGTTGAATTTTATTTATACCATTTTTCTGGATTGAAGGTCATTTGAAAGTCATATTGTGTTACATGCATGAATTCGTTATTTTGTCAGCTACAACATTACGTTAACGAAAATATATCATTCCATTTAAAAAAACATCGATAACCTTGAAATCTCATAAAAATGACTTTGAAATTTTTTTTCCCTTACACCGTTATATGTGGCCCTTCAAACAGTGTAACTTTATCCTACGAAGTTTTTTAACGGAAATATTTAGGTGTCCTGCTTTATCGAATTCATCCTGTATAATATTTAAAAAAAAACCGATCGTTGTAGACTTTAATATTTGCTATAATTTATAACAAACACAAATGAAGCAGGGAAATTATCATTGTACGTAGTATAATGCGAATGAATGACGGATATTTCAGTTCAAAATCAGAATCAACAGTCTCAAAAAATTCGCTGATGTGAACGGAAATCGTTTCGAATACTAAATATGTAGACGGGTATTTCGTAACTGTTCGCTGCGCGCCAGGTCGAAATAAAGATCGCCAGAGAACGGTGGAAAGAAATCGCCAGAAAAGGGGTAGAATGGAATCGCCACTTCTCACCCTGTTGAAAGCCCCATCAAAAGAATCGTTAACTCCCGCGATCATCGGCCGGACATAACCTCCTCTGAATGCCGTCGGTCCATTGGCCCGCGTCCAAACGGCGCTCTCCCCGATCTGGACGTTCGATCTCAATCCATAAAACCGCGTGTCACCGGCCTGGTTCATAACGCGTCACGGCTGTCTAGTTCCGAAAAGCGAGACGTGGCCATCGAAATCTCGCAGATAGCAAAGGAGGACCGCTGTCAGACGGCGAAGACCGAGCACAGGGCCGATTTATCAATGCCCGGGAACGATTGTTAAAGAGTTTCGAATGGTAAGCGATCGATGCCCGGTTTTTCACCTAGGATTACGACCGGGTAAGTGGCCGGGGATGGTAGGGGGGCGGGGCCAACGACGCCGCAGCCCCCACTCCGCGTCGTTATCGGTACTCGGCTCGCTGGAAGGTGGATTCGAGGACCTAATCTTCTCGCGTGGTGATGATCGGCCAGCTTAGCTTTTTACACGGTCGTATGAAAGATATATCGAGGGTTAAAGCGACGCTGAATCATTGATCGCTTATGCACCGAACGAATGGAGGAGCACTACGGGGACACGTTGCCGGGCTCTTAAAAATTCAGAAGCGGTGCGGCACTTTAATCGGGACTTTTAGCAAGCTGATGAGCCACCGACCATCCACATTCGTTAATTATTTTATCGGCGATGTCATCCAGACGGGCTTGTGGTTGGGGAGTACGTTAAGCTGCGTTTCCACCGGGCTAGTTTCTAGGAATTTATTTTGAATTTTTTTTTTCACATAGAGTTGGTTGAACGAGTGAATTTTGGTTGCGTACATTTGAATGATTTTGCGTACTGTACATATAATTAATCGAAGAGTGGCTTAATGCGAAAATATTGAGATTTTTATTTGTGAGATTTATGGGAATTACTGTGGCATTTGTTTTTCAATAAATATATTCCGTGGAACAATCGCTCTTGTCGCGCATATTCAAATAAAGTGAAAAGTGGAGACGCAGCTTAATACAACGATTAAGCGGTGTATTCACTTGGGAAGTGTGTAGAAGTTTTATCAGTTTTTTTTCTTTCTTTAATAAATGTTGTCTTTGTGGTCTTTTGATTAATTCAAAATTATATTATTGTTTAAAATTAAGCTATATATCCTGTTGCTTGTAATTGAATTTATGTTTCGTGCATCACAAAATTTTATTAAAATCACGCTGTCCGTACGATCACTTGTTAAAGGTACACCGAGTCGGTGTTTAATTAAATATTCATCATCGGCGCTTAACTCTTGTGAACACAAGCATAATAGGTCACTTACAAAGAGTTCGGTAATTCAGATTGACGTTTAATTATTTTACGTTCCGGATCCCGTAGCCGTGTAATTAAAAATTAAGAGTACGTCGTTGGTTGAATTATTACCAGGAAACTTTGGATGAAGACGGAATTAGCTGGGCGCAAAATTCATTATAGAGGACAGGTGATTAATGAGCTAGTGAAGAACGGATTTATATCATCACATTTTCATTTTATTTGCACTCAAAAGCGTACAGAGGCGTGCATCGGCAACCACTTCATAGTCCTCCACATTGATCGTCATTTTGTTGCTGTAGAGTCATCAAATCCAACGTGCGTTACGCCTGGTGGTACATAGAACAAGGCATAATTAAACTTCGCTGTTACAGCCATCGAAAAAGTGTTCACTTCAATTAATGTTCACGTTTCTCATTAATTAAATAAAACAGAAACACTTGTTTTAATTCTGTGGGGTGTTAGGGGCCCCCAAATTATAGCAATTGCAAACATAACCTCACATTCGCTAGACTAAACGAAATTTTAAACTATTACATATAAATCCAGTAAAAAAAATATTAAATATCCCCTAGCACATCGTCTAGGAAATCCCCCGAAACTGTTACCAACTGAGAAAACAGAAATTCACTAGCTCCCTCATATTAAAACCCCCAGTACAGTGAATTCCTCTAACTATCATCAATACATAAAAGTAAAATCCCCTAGACTACCAGCCGCATAATAAAAACCCCGAAGAACCACAAACCCCCTAAACATCCCTACTCCAATCAGCCATAAAATTCGAATTAAAAACCCACGTGTAAGTGTTGATGTCCTTGCATGTGATAGTTACTCGTCCTAATAAGGGGAATATGCTTCGACCTCATGGCCATCATGCGCATGGGATCAACAGGTCCCACAGCAGCAGCCCTCATCGCCTCTTGATTACAGCTGCACTGGGAGACGTCGTCTTGTCCTGGATGAGTGCAATGGGGTACCTTGACGACAGTGGGCTCTGGGACAACCACCATAGGCTTGGAGGGCACGACAACCAGCTTGTCCTTGCAGACAGGTGGTACAGGGACCAGCTTGACGGTTTCAACGATCATCCTCTCAGGTTGTGGCTTGAAAGTGACGACCTCAGGGGCAGGTTTGGGCGCAGGTGTGGGTGCTGGAACCTCGATCGTCTTCTCAATAACTTGGACCTTGGGCTCTGGGGCACATGGCTGCTGGGGCTGGATGATCTGAAGGGTCTGCATCGGTGATGGGACTACCTATCGTGAAATACAATCGTGTTCAATTAAATTTGACTAAATCTCTTATGCACCATCACCGCCACATGTAGCAACAATTCCCTACATCCTCTAAATTGTTAATTAAACTGCTGTACCTGTTGGGAAACCACCTGCTGTGGCATCATGAAGGGCTGCTGAGGGACCATGTAAGCCTGAGGAACTAACTGTGGCGTTGGAAAGACTCCTACAGCTTGCATAGCTGGTGCAGCCTGTTGGATGCTGTAGGTTTGCATCTGTGGCTGAGTCTGTTGAATCACGTTCAGGCTCTGCACCTGGCCCTGACACTTCTCTTGAGACGCCTGTTGTCCATTCTCAGACCCTGGGCGAATCTCCACGAGGAACGATGCTTGCTTCTTCAGCCTCTCCTTCTCGTCGCTCGTACCCTCCAGATCGAGGCCTTCGATCTCCTTAGGCGGAGCTATCGCCGAGGACTCGGAGACCTTTTCCAGCTTGCCTGTTGGCACGGATTGTACCACGGCCACTGCCACTAGAAGGCACAGGCAGATTTTGGAATACATTGTTGAGGATGATGATTTCACACTGAACTGAGGATTCGCTTGGTACCGGCCCGCTTTTAAACCGAATTTTGGGGTGACGTCACTGCACACGCATGATTCTTCAACACGCAACGCCTGCTGACATGGCGGAATTTCGATGTGTCGTGAGAATTAAAACGAGTACTACTACTTGCAATGGAATCGCCAAGTTATTTAGCAGAAATAATCATTGTTAATCATTATTATAATTACAAATATACTGATAACAATTACGCTGATTATCTCTATAAAAGATTAGCGACAATTACAATGTAGGGGTTGTGGTTTTCATATTTATTAATTACATGAAATTTATTATATTAGTAATTAAATTGCAATTTCAGTTACGAGAAAGCCATATTACTGAACTGTATGTACAGGATAAAATTTATTATAGTAACTACTGGGGGAACTTAGTGTTCGAATATTTTTTGTAAATCAAATCAAATTTTTTCGAATATTTTTTATAAATCACATCAAATTCTTTGTTTCTTTAAAATCGTGTAGAAAAAAGATTTGACAAACAATCGAACATTTGAATGCATACAGCACATGCACTTTTGGCGGGGACTCGCATATTTCGCGATCCAAGGCGCTTCCGTTCCCATTATTTTGCACATGCCGTTGCGATTGCTGGATTCCGAAGTTATTTGCCGTTTCATCGTGTTTCGACACGCGGGATTCCGCCGGGCGCCCGAATTTAGGGCACTTTTCACCGTCCTCAGGCATAGCACGCTTCTCATTGTCGCTCGTCAGCATTACGAACGGGTGCGTCCCCTTTATCCCCCGGCTGCGTTGTTTTCAAACAGTGATACGCAATGCACAATAACGGCGACGCTGGCCATTTAATAATGCCGCAGAGGTTCGCATTCATCGTTCTTTCGCAACGGCGAAATATTAATGGAATATTGACTACAGAGCGAACGCGGCGCGGCTACCGCTTTAATATTAATCTCTTGCTCGACGATTTTCTTTCGTATGAAACAGCGGAAGCCTGTTTACCACTAAAAATCCTGCGTTCACTGAATATTTCCAGAATTTCTATCTTTGGCAATTTTTACGATTTTTTCAGTGATTCATGTTGGGCGATTCGGACGACTATGACGTAATATTGTATTTTTATTATTTTTTAAATTTTATTATTTGTTTCAAATCTTATGGAAAATTTGTTAACTGTGATGTAGCATTTTGTAGCTTGTAAGATGCTTTTAAATATTGTATATTAATTTTGATTAGTCAATTGTCTACTGCTCTCATTATTTTTTGAAACATTAAAAATCGACAAATTATTCAATTGAATATTTCATTGCTATTCAAATTGAAAATTCGTTCAATTTAGGAACGTAGTGGTTTCTGGGAATTTTCTCAAGCGAGAATAATAAACATACAATTTTAAGACTTTGCAGGTACGTTCGCCAATATGAAATGAGTGTCTAAAATTTTTTCCGAGTTAGGACAATGCTTTCGTTCGGAATTATACTGCCACCTCCAGAGCGCTTTGGAAAGATTGCATGGCAACCATAAAATCAGCCACCGCGGTCCTCTGAAATAGAGGAAAACAAAAAGATTGTTAATCTACAGGCTACTCATTGACCCAGAATAAATGAAAAATGCTAAAAACAAGGAGGGAGAGGAAGTTGACATTGCTATAAACGGAAATTTGATTTTTATCGAGAACTGGTTTTTTGCTAACCAAAATTCTACATCTATAAAAGAATGATTAAAATTTGAAATTTTTATTTAATTCATTGTATTCAAAATAGGACAAATTTCCTGGACACAGTTTCATAAACAAGTTAATTGCGTTTATATAATTTTCGTTGCTTGAGATTTAAAAAATGAGAATTCTAAATATGAGCGTTCTAAAAATATGTTTGAAAATTGTATAGTATAAAATAAAAAATATAATATGAAATATATTCTAAATAAAATCTGAATATTATTATTGTCATGCATTGCTTATTATGTATAAATTAAATTCTGAATGAAATGTTAACAATTATGCGTAATATAAATCTTAAATGAAATAATGGTGTATAAAGTAAATTCTAAGTAAAATATAAATGATTATGCATCAAATAAATTATGTGCATCGGCGTGAATTTATTCATATTTCACGACTGAATAAATAATTGATGTTTGCGAACTCATATCGGAAAAAAACTAGCCGTGCATCTGGGATCTTATAATAATGCTTTCATTAGGTTTTAACTGCAACACATGAGAAATTCCGCTCGGAAAAACCCGCAGTGCGCGTCCACGGTGCAGCTGAAGCAATAACGGTTTGCATGATTTGCATGGAATATATCTCCACGCACAGCGAGCAGAATTTCTGTTCACGCGAAATAAAAAACGAAGTTACTTACTTTTCCATTCAGAAAGCTTTCGATTATCGGTTCCGTCCTGAATCATTTATACATTGTTGTTCTCGTACGTTGACATTAGAATTTTAGATGAAACAGAATTAGTCGAAAAATAATGAAAATTTAACACGATTAAATATAATAAAGAATTTTCTTAATAAAATTACGTCGAAAAAAAAGAAAGGAAGCACCATTATGGTTGCTTTTCGATAAACAAAACTTAAAAATGAATAAAAAATTTAAAATCGCACAAAAATTAATAAAATATGAAATCATTTTTTTAATTACGAGGAGGGGATTTATGAGTCATTATCGTCCTCTTACGTCACCACTGGCAAACGTTAAAAAATGATCGTAGAATCGAAAGTGACATGAAAATCGATATAAATAAAAACAAAATCATTCTGATAACACGGACTTGAAGAAGGAAATTGTTCTTCGTAGGTGGTTAACTAAGCATGGCTCTTTAATAGAAACGGTCCGGGTACGTGCTTCCTCGCAGCTGTTCTTACGGCGTGGCTCTAATCAAAACCGACGGAGATAAGAAAAGTTTACGGTTTCCGGTGAAAGGAAGAACTCGAGATTGAGACTTAGTTTTACAGAGAGGGGTTGGGAGAAAGTAGAACAGTGTTGCTGGATGAAAGAATTCTGCGTGGAATCGCTTAGGGTGAACGGAACCGATCTAGAAATCCAACTTCCGGTTGGTCAGATGTTGGAACATTCACAAATTGAAATTTTCGAACAGTGTGTTGATTGAATTTTGTTTCTCTTAAAAAAAATGCAAGAAAACGATTAACAACAGTTCCTTTCTTGAAGTCGTTTTGTTAAGAAATGTTTTTTACATTAAATTCTGTTAATCTTTACGTTATGTTCAATTTTTTGTTCATTTTTACAGCAATTTTTGATAACGGTGCACAGTATCATTATGATTATTTTTGGAAGGACATTTCGTTAGGACAATTATTTTACATTCGTTTGCATTAATTTCTATGCTATTATGTCTTTATTTAAGCTTGTACAATAATCTTTCTATAATACAATAACAATATACCTTAAAGTAACCAACACCCAAAAAGGAGACAAAAATGGATATCACTATAATTCCCCTATACTCAGATTTAAATGTAACAGGGTTGCCAACTGACCAACGAAAATTCTCTACATATTATACCAACTCTCGAAACGAACATAACATGATTAATAATAACGTGTAACTAACATATGCTAGTAATATCTGTCTTTTCTATTTTTTCTATTAATATGTATACCAATTGTTGAACAAAAATCACTGTACATTTATAACCTCAACATTTGATCATCAAGAGAAGTCATAGTTGCCAACCTAGCAAAAATAATTCCTGTTACATTTCTCCAATTGAAGTAACCGTTGCCAACCCGATAAAAATAATTCCCTAGATTCCTCTCAACCGCTTAATCCATAGTTTCGAGTTTCGCCATATCAGCAATCTTAGGAGTCGTCTCGGAGAGAATCTCTTCCAAGGAACTCACTTCCAGCATATCTTTAGCCATCGCTGGAACTCTTTCTCCATCTGCAGCCTCCCTCTTCTCCTTAACCTCTCCTGGCCCTGGGGAAACCTTACTTTCGTGGGCCTGATCGTTCTCATAGGTCTTCTTAGCAGGCTGAACTCCTTGCTGATCACCTTCCTGGTCTTTCTTCGGTTCCACCGAAGAGGTACGGTTGGCAAACATGTTTCCGATATGTTTTATCACTTTCAAGATGTCAATTTGCGGTGGCATGTCTTGGGGTCTGGCTTCTGGAAGCTGCATTACGCTGGACACTCGAAGATTATCGTCTGGGGTGAACTGGTCAGGTATCCAACTGTCCCTAGACTGATCCTGAGGTTGGACAAACGTGCCAGCCATTCTAGATTCTCTGGGCTGATCTTTCTGGGATTTTGCAAGACTCTGAAGCATCCTGGTGTCCTGGGTTTGGTCTATTCGAGGTTGCATGAATCTGTCGGCCGTCCTAGAGTCCCTAGGCTGATCCCCTTGAACGATTCTATCACTCATCCCAGCATCCTGGACGTGGTCGATTTGGGGTTGTCTCAATGCAGCGTCCATCATAACATCCTGAAGATCTCCTTGCGGTTTGGTACCTGTATCAGCCATTCTGGTGTCCCTATAACTGCTATAACCAGCTCCGTTCAGTACCCTAAGCTCTCTCTGAGGCTTCACGATCACCTCGGCTCTAGTCAATTTAGCTGCTGCCAGGTTCCTAGAATCTTGCCTCCCTACGTCTCCCACTCTGCTGAGATAGTCCACGGGAGAAGGAGGAGAATTACCTTGCGATCCTGTAACGGTCAGTACTTGTATCCTCGGTCTTCTGGGATAGTCCATCGGATAAACATTATCTGGCCCTCCATTCACCAGTGTTCTAGGATAGTCCGAGGGATAAAGGGGTGCCTTATCCTCCTCACTGGAGTCGTCGTTGTACTTGTCAGCCCTGTAGACCACAGACAGTTTCGGCTTGGGGTTCTCGTACACCGATCCCATTTGAATCGGAGCGAAATCAAGGGCCCCTTGATTCAGCTGTGAGGATTGAGATTCGGTCAGGCTCAAGACGGTAGGTCTCCTGGATGGGATCGTCCCGGGGGTCCTAATAACTGGAGAGAAGGGCTGGAACGGTGCCAGGGGCGAGACCAGAGGATTCATACTGTAAACAGGGGAGGCTGGTGCAGGAGCCAGGTCAGGATTGAAGTCCCTGGACCCGAAAGAGACGGGATTCTCGCGTCTGATGACGCCCCAGGGCCTGACGACTCCTGGGCCACCTCTGCCTCCAGCGGCTCCACTGTATGGATTAATGGGATTGAGGGGAACGGAGCTGCCAGGCTGCGGAAATTGTGGAAGTGGGGGTGGCAGAGGTGGGTATTGCAAAGGTTGGGGTTGCAGAGGTGGGGGTTGCAGAGGTGGGGGTTGCAAAGATTGGGGCTGCAGAGGTGGGTACTGCAAAGATTGGGGTTGCAGAGGTCGGTACTGCGATTGTGAGGATTGCGAAGGGTAGAAGGACTGGACGGCACTGTCGGACCAGGATGAGGATGGTCCTTCACGAGACTCCTGTGACGGCGAGGACCTGCAACGAAACTTTTGTTAGCCTACTTTCGTGACGAATCTTGAATCTGAAGGGAGAATGCTATTGCTCTGAGATTTTTGGAGATTTTGCTATGAAAAATTTAAACGTGGCAATTGTTTACAAAAATTGTCCATTGATTTTCCGAGAAAAGAATTGCTGGGAATCCCACTTTCCTCTGATCGTAAGTTTAAACATACTCATAAAAATTGTAAAAAAAAAATGTCACGACTGATTACTCACCAACTGGACAGGCCATCTGGGCGATCTCGGCCGCACGAGGAACAGGAAGCATCCCTGGGATTCCTCGGTAGATCCTTCGCGTAGATCCGCGACGATCCAACCGCCAAGATCGCGTTCACCGAACAAACCAGAACGATTCCTCGTGTTATTCCGTCGATCATGCTACCGGAATATTAAATGCTGCCCGATCGCCGGCCGCTTTATAAGCTAAAATTTGCCAGAAAGTGTTTAATATTTTTCAACGCGATGTTATCGTTACGTTTCCGTCACGTTGCGTCATTGCTTGATCTTCGTTCGACTTATCAAGGTTCGTGATGATTGTGTTTCATTTCTGTCGGTGCTTGGCTCTTCCGCGCGACCTCGAGCCACTTCGGGGAACCGTGACAGCGTTGCGAGTGATAAAGCTGGACACACTGAATTCGCTCTTTCTTTAATAATTATTAATCGGTTTATTTTATTTAGCGCTGCACCACGTTGTAAATGATGTTTCAGCGATAAAAATATTGTTAATTTGAATATGTTTGTAAATCTCGGCGGAAGAGTTGTTCGATTTATTTTATTAAAAATATACACATCGAAAGAATCGCTGGTATATTTTATAGGATAAAACTTGTTCATACATTTTTATTCTATGTTCCAGTTACTTTTCTCCATCGAGAGATTTATAAATAAATTTAGGACAGTTAACAGTGTTGCTACCGATGTACGAATATTTGCAACAATGTTGTACGATAACAACGATCTATATTATTTTTAAAAAGAACCTCGCATGCTCGGTACTTATACGATTTTACCAAAATTAACATTGTTGTGTCAATTTACGAAATGTTTCAACGATGTTGAACAATTGTGTATATTTCAAATATTTTTAAACACGAAGTGCATAGCACTCGTTGGACTGCCCTGATAAAATCAGCGTTGTTAGGAGCAATTTACGATCAATTTGCAACAATGGTATACAATTATAATAAATTTAAACATTTTTCCATCCAGACATTTAGGAATAAACCTGTTGCTTTAAACCCCCGAATCAATAAACATTGTTGCTAGCCTTACGATCAATTCGCAACAATGTTGTACAATTGCGCTAATTAAAAACATTTTTTAGAAATATTGCATCGATTCGTGAAGCATTGCAACAATGTTGTGCAACTGTGCATATTTTAAATATTTAAAAAAGAACAAGAAGAACACTCGCCGAACTCTCCTAATAAAATCAGCATCGCTGGGTGCAATTTATATAAATTTCCGACAATTTTATACAAAATCAGCAGAGTAAGAGCGATCATAAGTTTCGGGAGAGCCCGTGCATGAAATAATCGCTCGCGGCGCGACGGTACGCGGTGTTTGCGAACGCGCAGGCGTCATGAGCCGTGAAATAACAATAATAAATAACAACAGCGTTGGACGAAATATCGCGCGGCCGGAGCAGCCTGCCTGTTTCCACGATCCGCGAAAGTTGCCACCCAGTTACAACGGAGTTCCATTTCTCGTTTCCTAGCGGGCCGTTTGTTTGTTTCGAACCGACTCCGCACAATTACGCTAATCATCGCCGCTGCCGGGCAATTAGGCGCGCGCACGTACCTTCGCACACGTGTAACACGATCCCCCGGAGAGTATGCGAACTCTTTATCCAGCCCGATTCGCGCGATAATCCACCCGGGAATGCGCGTGCTTACTTTTTCGAACACGAACACGTTTTCATTGTCTCGACCGTTGTTGGAGAGAAAAGGCAAAAAAGACGAACGGAGAAAACGTTGGAAAACCATTTCTTTCTTTTATTTTTGACGAGACTGAATCCGCCCCGGATTTCAAGACTGAAGCATTAATTAGAGTGAACGTTTAATATTCTTCTCACGAACTTGTAACGATTTAAATGTCATGGATGTTTCGGAGATCAGTAATCACTGGGAGAAATCAATTTCAGCGTAGAATAATTTATAATTTCCATAGTTCAACTTTTAAAACGCTTCTATTTGCAGGCAGGACGCAGACGATGACATCATATCGCAGAAATCTCTGCAATCGGTCAGGCAAACCATAATCTTCCTCAAAAAGCGTACGTAACAACAGAAATAATTTTTTTCTTTTATAATTTTAATTTTAATTTTTTTCAATTTTAACATCGATCACGACACATCCGAATGCAATTTTGAAAGTGGTTCCGTATCACCCTGTTTTCGAGAATTTTTCAACTGCTCGAAAACGCCCGGGTCAAAAAAGACCCAACCCGACTAGTCGTCGCGAAGGATATATAACAGCCTTCTTCTGTTTCTTTTAATCAATTTTACAAAAAAAAACTGATGCGAAAAAACCTGGGTCGAAGAAGACCCAGCAATCGTCGGATGGCGAAAAAAATCCATTTCGATAGACTTTCGATTCCGAAAAATGAAAAAGGATGTATATTCCGAATTCACTTCTCCGAATGAATATTCCAAATTTTGCATCAGAAACCGCCCCGTCTCTTGCTTCCGAGGCGTGTCCCGTTTCGTTCAATTTATTTCTTATTTATTCTTTCGTCGCTCGTACGCGAGATACTTTCGTGCGAAACGCGTTCAGCGTGTTTGGACAGAAAAAGTAAGAAAGAATAAAACTGCAATGTATGCAACCCTCTCTCGCGCCCGTGTTCGCGAGAGGGAGTTGTAACGGTGCTGATATACTTTTCATTGAAGACGCGAGGGTGGAGGGTTTGTTCCGGCGTGCCGGACGCCGCGATCTCAGAACGCAAATCCTGAACTCGCTGAAGAGGGGGGGAGAAACCTCATTTCGGCAACGGCAACAATAACAACAGCAACGCGGCCCTCGAGTGCGCTGCGGCGTTGCAGCTCTTCCTCGGCCATTTGAAGAAGCCAGTGATGCCTCAGCACGTCCAGGAGCTGCTGCTTGGTAATTCTATATTCCCCAAACGATGCCCTTCGAAATTTCATTCGATACTACCTCGTGGTCCTTATTACCATACCCCGAAAACATCCCCGCGTTATTGTCTTATGTTAACCCCTTGCCGTATTTTAACCAGTCAGACTCGTAACGAAGATTTTAAACAATGTCTAACAAATATATACGAATGTTATGCCTTTCTTTTTGGATGAAATAAAATTTGATTTGCTTGCAATCAATATTTCATCGTTAAAATCCATGTAGCGATACCAAAAATATATTTTTTCTTTTCCTCTTCTTCGACATTTTTGAGGATGAAGAAGTTTTAATCACTGCAACCGTAAAGAAAATGGTACGGCAAAGAGTTAACTATAGCCTAGAGTTGAGCAACACCCTAAAATTTGGTAAGAAAATAATTCCTGAAAAGATAAAATTGATCGGATAAGAGTGAGCCAAGAAAATTAGTGAATATTGATTTCACAACTTTTTTTATCTGTAATGAAGATTTGAAAAATACATTTTGCTGAAAAATACTGCAACTCCAACCATCTGCACAAACTTACAAAAATATTTCTCGCAAACGATGCTCCCGCGGATTCGAAGATTAAAGCCTCCTCTCTGCAACGACTTTTTGAAAACTGATGCACGATTTTTTTTTCTCCGTTTTGTGGAAAAATATAATAACTACACTGCCAGTCGCACACGCCTCGTTCAAAGCTCAATAAAATAAAACGAGTAAAAAAAATCGCACATTCCTTTTTAAAGCGTGAATGCAAAAAGAAAGCTTCAGCCGTTAAATCTGTGGTGGTTGCGGTGAGGAGAAAAATTTTTTCGAGTTTTTACAGGCGTTCGAATGTGTGGCATGTTTTTTTAGAAAAAATGCGTTTTCGGTTTCTCACGCTCCCGGTCGTGAAAAATATCTGGGAGTAAAATGAATGATGGGGTATGAAGATAGAGACTTTTGGCTTCGAAATGAGCCAAAATTTGTCGGCGTGCGATCGTTTTTTACGAAATTATCATGGTTCGAATGTAAACAATTTTTCGAGAAAAGCGTATTCAGTGATCAAATACTTTTTGGGGCCGCTGTACATGTATAGCGGTGATATTTTTGAGGATGGCACGTTTGAAATTCAGGAAAAATTTGATCGACGAATGAAAAATCCAAAATTCGTTGAATACTTAAAAACAAAAGAGAAATATTTTGAGGTTTCCATGACAAAACCGGATGAAAAGTGAAAAAGGAACGCCGCGAAAATTGGAAATGAGTTTTAACAAATATGGTAGAAAAAAGCGGGACTGTACAATTTTTCGACGAAAAATAATCCAGTTTGAAAACTAGGTTGGCCAGAAAAAAAAGAGTATTTCTGAATAAAAATACGTAAAATGTCGAATGTTTTAACCGTAAAACTGTAATGATTCGGTTACAAAACATTCGTAATCGTGCAAGTTAGCAACGCGCCTCGAGAAATTCAATCAGGGTATAGAAGTTAATTGAACGGTGCGAAAGATTTTCGAACGAGCGGGGAACAGAACGCTAGCGGAAAACTGTTAATATGTTTTTAGTTTGGCCATTCGGCGAGGAGGGAACGCAATCTTTCAGATTGCACGTGCGAAATTGCGCGACGCTGATGAAATTAACAAGTGAACGAAGAACGCCGAAGTCTGCAATAATTCTGCCGTTGTCGGCCAACCATTCACGTTCCCGACATCCCGCGTTTCGACATGATCCTCGATAATTGATAGGTCGCGCTGAGTCAGGCATTTTTCAAAATTTGCTTTTCCAGTTGTAATATCGTCTTTTACGTGCGCTGTACCCGAAAATATTTCTCGAGCGTTTTATAACCGTAGAATCAAATTAAACTCGGATCAATATCACTTGATTAAATAAAAAAAAGAAGAATTCGGTACCGATATCTCGCTTGTACACCGTACTATTGAAATACAGAAAAATGCAGCGAGTAAATTAAAATACCGATATCGTTTTAGCCATAACATATTTGTTTATAACAATTTCTTAATAAACCTTTCACTAACGTATTCCTGGCATTTTTCCGAAGAGAACGACTCGTCGCACGATACGATTCCGATCATGCTCGCCTGTTTAATCCACGATTTAGCAGAGCCTCTCTTATCCGAACTAACTCGGTAGAACACGAGTACCCGGACGATGAGAAAGTTAACTGAATACAGAGGTGTAATCGAATTTCTACAGGCTCGTTCAGTAAGTTCTACGTATATACGATTCGTTTAGATTCCGTCGGTTCGGATAATGGAGGTTCTGCTAAATGTTCGATTAAACGAACAAACATAATGCGAACTTGGTCGTGCGACGTATCATTCTCTTCGAAAAAATGTCGGGAACACGCCAATAAAAGTATCCAAGTGAAACGATCGAAAGCAAAAAATTTATGGTCACATTTATCCGGACGGTACACTTGAAAAATCAATCTTTCACGTAGATGGGAAAAAAAGTGAACTTTCTCAATATTTAGGAAATTCTCACTGACTCGACTTGACGTCAACGTTTCGTGTTATCACCGCGATTGACCTAACCTCCGTTGTTCCGCGCAATAAAGTAGCACACAGAGACAGAGGCGGTGCGACGCATAGGGAAACGCTCGCAGGCCAAAATGGTTACCATAAATTCCGCGTTTCCCCCGGTCCTTAGACCGGCTGAGAATCGTAAGAGCGGTCATTAAATGGTAATTTTGCATCGACCAGCTGACAATCCGGGGGTGACCGCCCATGTGATTGCTAGGGACGCCCTGGGCTTAATACGACAGGACGTCGGTGGCCGTCACGGAGAATTGCTGGCCGAGCTTCTTGATTTACTGAGACACTTGACTCTTTCCGGACCTCCATCCGAGAGATCGGAACTACGCGGTTCGCCACTTCCGATAGCGCTGCTCCCAGTCTTTTTCACTTTAACGGTAAGCCCCGGATCTTAATCCCCAGCCCCCCCCCCCCCCCCCCCCCCCCCCCCCCCCCCCCCACACTCGCCCAACGCCACTCATTCTGTGGTCACGGGGATTAAACATTCCTCTCCGACTGTCTACCTTTCCTATCCTAAACTCTCCTTTTTCTGCTACTCTCGGACCCTTCCTTACTCATCCTACTCGCGACTAGTACCTTTTCGCGCTTTTCAGTTTGCTATCCAGCATCCAGGAACCTCGGCTTCTGGGACCCTAGACCACCGTAATCTAGAGGTTGGCACCGATACAGTTGGGATTCGAAAGTTTGTTCACTTTGCATTTGGCACTACAGCACCCCAGAATTCAACATGTCACGGGCTAGTATTCTAGCAAACTTTAATTCCCTAGATCCGGACTTAGGGTATTTCCAGACCCGACGCTTTTACTCCCCAGATTTTGGCACCCTAGGTTTGGAGACCCCCAGAGTTGGTAACCCTGTATTATGGCAGCCATAGCTAATAAATAATGTAGAACCCTAGGAATATCTAGTATAATTCTTACTGTTCTAGTGACTTATCGTGTTCTTGATTGATTTCATCCGAGACCCTGCAGAATGAATTTAGGTTAGACGCATCAATCATAACGATCGAAACTTTTCACTGATTCTCAAGAAGATTACTGTGTTTTTGTTGCCAGTGTCGTATACATAGTGACTTTCTAAAGGCCCTTTTTAAATTAACCTAGCAAAAAGCCTCTTACCAGGCGCTCTTACTATAAGCAGCTTTTTTCTAGTGATTCGTTCTTTTTTTTTTGGCTTTTGCCCCTAGAGCCCCGGTGAGCCTTGCTGAGTGGATTTAGGTTAAGTGTTAATGGAACTTTTTATTTTTGTCGTCTGCTAGCGAGGTAACCAAACCGAAACCATTAATCACCACAGGCTAAACCCCACACGAGCTTCCGGAAGCATCGGTGTATCTTTCCTCACGGTATTATAGTGACTTTCGCAAGACTCCTCCTGTGGATCTAGTAAATATAAATATCCCTAGCTAATCAAACTATTCTATTTCCCACCATACTGATCCTAGGGTTTAAAAAGTTACTATACTCCCCATCGATACATTATTTAAAATTTTCTAGCGAATTTTCCCCCGTTAGCAGAGTACAATATAACCGAGGGGCCAAAAATTGCCCCACGGAGCACCGTCCTGGCCCCGCGACAGAAATGAAAAATCAACAAAATCAGACCGAAATTCACACCGAAAGAGTGTGCGAAACAGACATCTATTTCCTCCTCTGACGTCATTTGCGCCAGGTCGGTGCCCTCTGGGGCAAGTTAATGAGCGAATGTAGGTTAGGAAGCTTTTATAATTATCTACAGGTTCCAAAAACGGTCAGTCCCGGTTCGTCTTATAGATATTATTGATCCGGAGTGTTTTACATTTTGCAGCGGTTCCACTCGGTTCGATTCCTATGTATGTTTAATGAATTGTCGTTCGTTTAAGATGGAATCTTGATTGGGGGAGCAGATCGGCGACCGAATCGCATAGATTTTCCCGGGGATTGATCGATCGTCTCCCATTCCAGCCAGCTGACCTGCTGAAATGGAAGCAAGTAGCGACCAGATTCAGCGAATTAATTACCGAAGCCCCTGACCAACTGCAGCTGAATGAAAATCGATCGCACGACACGGAATCCGTGGGCGGCAACGACGGAAACGCGTCCGACGACTTAAGAAACCGGAATCGCATGCTGGCGACGTAGAAAAAGAAACAGCAAACATGGATTCTCGTACAATCTCGCTCGAGGGGGAAATCGAGGAACAACGACAGGGGAAGAAAACGTGGTGTGATGCTTATGTTAATTAATACACTCGCCTGTGTTGTTCCTAATTCACGCTGGAACCACCGAACGACAAAATTAATTAATTTGTAAAAATAATTTATTATTCTAACAGATATGTATTGAGATATTATTTCAATTTTTTTTTTCAAGGTTTATTGAAATTATTATAATCATTTAGGTATATTGATTTATTATAATCATTATATCTTGTAAAAATAATTTTTAGAAGTTAAATTATTCAAAAATTAATACATCGACTGATATGTTTGGTTGTAGAGTTTAAGGGGTCACTCAATGAATGATTTCTTCGGAATGGCGACGATAAAAATTACGGCGTTCATTAATGAAACAGCAATTTAATGTAGCGGTGCAAAATTTTTGCCTCTCGTCGACGAGAAGAGCCAGTGCATTAAATGATTTATGCGATAGATTGTAATCTATGTTGAAGCGTTGAAGATACGAGAGGTCGCAGCGTAGGTACCTGTAGTATCCGTAAAAAGACGTAGAGAAACGACGAAGGTACATTTAATCCAAATGGCAATAAAGTAGATTACTCTTCGAGGCCATCGGGCCTGTACTATATACTTACCTACAGCGAAGAGTGTTTGATCGAAGGGACTAAGTGTGGCAACAATCGTGTATCGAGTGCAGAGCATCGTTCTTGCTCGTACCGATCGATATAAAACCGCGGCGATCCTCGCACGAAGCCTGCGAACTTTAGCAGAAAAACAGTGGACAATATCTTTATTTCGCATTAAAATCATTAATTAAAAGCGTAATTTTCCATTAAGCAAGTGGTTGGCGAAGAACGCGATTTTTGGGAATTTTTTTCTCAGAAACCGCACGTGATTCTTGAAGAAAATCGTTTTGCGTTCGATGTGACATATCTCGGAGAGTATCTCGACATTTTTTTTTAGTAAAAATGTTTATTAGTTACAGAGTTATATGTGATTTTCCGGAGGGTCCGCTGAGAATGACCTTGGGTCGATTAAATTTAAACAGTATTTACGTTTAAATTGATTAAAAATCTGAAAATTCGAGTTGATTAAAAATATGTTTCCGGACAGTCGTGGAGTTTCTGGTGAATTTATAATCGCAAGAAACTAGAGTTCAGAATAAAAAAATCGCCATGGTAGCGATTAGTTCGCGCAGCGCGGGAAATTCGAAAATGCTTCGCCGTGGCCAGCCAGGTATAAAGAGGAATTCAAAGGTATCTAGCCTGGTGGCGGTTTACATATTTAGTGGGTAGCGATTAAAGAAAGCGGCACAGTTGAAATAAACGTTTAAAGCCTCTCCCGGAAATCCGGTGATTCCAATGGCGGCTGATTAGGCGAACGTTCGCCGTAATATCGATTTGGAATTGGGAATATCCTGAATTCGAGATATCCGGGCTCGGGCCGCGGGCATTTGTATAAATTCGTTATTAAAATGAAAATATTCGGCGGCGGTGCGCTTTTATTTCGCGGTTTTATTGCGCGATCAAAGGGGATCCTGGGCTATTCCGAAAATAAATTCGCGACAGCCGTATATCTCCCCTGGAACTTCATGGTAATCATTCTGCATCGGCGGAAAATTTATCGTGCATAACAATTAAACGTCGCGATTGTTACAACAAATTCCGGTGAGATGCAAAATTAAATAGATATGCATTAACAGGTGCAGAATTTGTCTTTCGATTTTTTGTTAAACAAAGTTATATAAATTATTATAATATTATCAACATTATTATATAAGTTTGTTAAACAAATTTATTATATCAATTATTATATTATTATATAACAAGAAAATACAAGAAAAACGGGCTCCGTTATTTTCGAAAAAATTTAGAATTAAAGAATCTATTTTAAGAAAATAGAATGGATTTGTGCTATCCAAGATTTTTCACATACTGTTGAACGGGGAACGTGAAATCTGTCGATCGTTCGAGCGACTTTCCGTCGGGAGAGGGACGTTTTTCAGGCGTGCGAATTAATTAAGACACGTGACCATGTTACGCAACAGTGGAGGGTAATTAATTAGCGTACGTCGTCTGTAGGTAGGAACTGCACGGTATTTATGAAACCTCGGGTGAAGTGTAGTTAGTCGCGTGGCATGTGGACAGAAGAGAAAGTCTGACGTAGCAAAGGTGCTACGCTGCCGAACGTGTTACGGAACTAATTTGCTACACTTCGCCTCATTAAAATGATTATTCGACGTAACCGGTCATTATGGGCTCATTACAGCCCACGCTTCACCCTCGGCGCCCTGTCACCGCTATCAATCTTCTAACGACACACCACGTCCAACGAACCTATCCGGAAAATTGAATTCTGACAGTATTCATTGTTACATAACATTTTCTTTGAATACATACGACCAAGCAATTATAGTTAGAACTATTCGATAACTGATTTCACGGGAATTAATATTTTTACCATATTTTTATTAATATTTCGAATCAGTATAGTCAGGCGCAAATGATTCTTACCGCTATTCCCATAAGACAATATGTATATTCCGGCACGAATCATCCGCTCGCGATAAATGTCCGTGCAGCGCCCTTCCCCGTACCGGCAAAACCCGCAAACTGTTGGACAAATATTACCGATAGTCGATGCATCACGGAACACTAGGTGATCCGATGGTAACTTATCTGCAGTCGATAGTACAGAAATTTTTCGTAGTGTCGTGGCGGATATCGATAATGTGGAATTCTATTTTCACGACTGCCTCGATGTCGATATTTGTTATTTACACAGCTTAGGATCAGTACAGACATTGCAAGCAATGCACACAGACTTAGAATCAGTACAGACATTGCAAGCAATGCACAGAGACTTAGGATCAGTACAGACATTGCAAGCAATGCATTTTTCTGTCCACGGTTCTGAATTACCGACTCTGTAGAAAATGCTCCTGTACAATAGCGGACTCTATCGAAATGGAGCGGTCAGCTAGTGAACTACATAATACGAGCAATATAACAAAATTAATTTTACTATAGTTCGTATTTTTATTATTCATTCTTCGTAAATACTATTTTCTCTGTTCAAATATACGCGCCATATTCATGTATGACTTCCAAATCATATTAAACATCCGTAGTAAAAATGAAGTATACGGAATATTCAGTTCTTACTAATACGCCTAAATTCGCGTATTATCGCGTATTATCTGTCTGTACTGATCGTAAGCCTGTGTTATTTGTGTCCCCACTTTTTCCTATATTATCATCTTTTAGCATGGAACAGAACCAGTATCGTCTTGTAGCCTGTAACAGAACCAGTATATATTTTAGCCTGGTATAGAACCTACGTCATTTTCAGCACAGATCACTCGATTATTACTATCAGTCGATGTGTTATTCAGCGACATAGGCAAGTGGATCCAACGGGTCCAAAATCGATCGGTAACGAGTCGTGACGGCGAGATTTTCTCGTCGGTGATGGAACTAAGAATGTTGAACTATCAATGATCTGAAATATCGACATCGCTCAAAGTTCCGCCTCTACCTAAAATAGAACATTTGCTCGAAATCTACGTAAGACTGCGTCGATGGCGTACGTAAATGGACTTAGCATCGTAAGTAATAAATAAATGTGTTCAATAAATTAATTCGTGCAAAAATGAAACTTATAGGTTCCGTTCCAGGCTAAAGGATGATGCAGGTTCTGTTCCAGGCTAGAAGAAAAAATTATCCAACTGTAGGTAAATGTGGCGACAAGTTTGAGCGTTTCGCCGCTACGTCGAATGGCGCTATTTCGAGATTTTCAGCAGCAGATGATTCCTGCCGGAACATGCATTGCGTCTTACGGGGAAAGCGGCAAGAATCTTTTTCAACTGCGCAGAGCAGGATAATCAATACCTCGAAATGCATCGAGTAATAATTCAAATAAACGCTTCTAAATTGTCATTATAGGCGATTCAAATATTAGTATACCTTCTCCAGTGTACAATTTTTTATCAAACTTAATTATTCTTGTCGATAATATCAACGAAGCAATGCCAGATAAGAGAATTAAAATGTAACGGGCTGGATCCACGATTGTCTACGTGCATGTTAGCGTAGCATAAGTAACATTTTTAACGCAATTATCATTCAATTCTGAATGAAACGTCTAATCAGTTCCCATTTAATTCAGGTAACAGATGAGCGGACAATTGCACAACGCCAATCCCACGGTTTCCGTTCCGAAACCACTAGCCCATAAAAATTTAAAGTCCTGCATCAACAAGATTCCAGGGCATCCTTCGCAGGATGCTGACGATCGAGCAAATCGCTCTGGCAGAATCAATACGAAGAAACGATAACTCGCTTTCCTCGTTGGGGCCCGTGCAGCAGTTAGGGGCTGGTCCTGGCTCGCATAATCCCCTGTGCGGCTTGCCGATCCGGTTCTCTGGAGCGTGACACCACGTCCATGGGTTTTAGCGCTCGGCCAGACGTTTCGCGTACCCTGGCCACGCCCTTGCGCGTCGCCGGCACGCCTCCCCTCGACCAATCGGCGCGCCGCTACGCGCTCCAGCGGTCGACGGTGGGGATGACAGGCCGGCGAGGGGGAGGGGCAAGGTCGTTGCTCGAGAGCACGGGACACCGGAGTTATTGAATTCGTCGAATTGGCTGGCAGCTTTGCGCAAAAAGACGGATGGACGAGCAGATCCGCGGATAAACGGTCGGAAGTTGGGGCGCACCGCTACCGATCGATGCATTAACTATGATCGCCGGCGCTGGTACTCGTTTTGGTACAGTCCAAGGCTATTGTGGATGACTGCGTATATGCTAAACAGCTCGGCAGGTGGAGGACTAAGTGGACCGGCGCGGCGCGGCGCGGCCAGGCCGGATTATCACGTCGGCCGGCTGATCGGCGTGGATAAATTGTTTGCAGGATGGGAACCGGCTTTTTAACGATATTGAAATCGCACGAAACGTAATTTGTTACTGCACGGCGATCCCTCTTTTTGTTGCGCACCGAGCCACGGGATCATTCTGAGATCGGGTTAACCGGCCAACCGGCAATCTTTTGCTTCTTCGTTTTTTTTTCACGAATGCAGTATATGGGAATTTGCAGTTCATTTGTTGTTGGAGTTGAGAAGACTTTTTTTTGGGAGGGAATTGTTTGGTACGAGTCATCGGTATCGTTTTTATTCGGTCTCCTATTGTGTTTTTTGATGTAGAAATTTTACTATTTTCCTCATTCTTTTCAGGTATTTCGGGATGCTTCATTTTTGTCATCATCATACCTTAGAAATAGTTGCATGAATTTTGTGCATTTAATATTTATTTAAGTTAATATTGTAAATCATTTGTTTTAGAAAAGGACGATGTGCGATATACTATACCTGCGTAAAAAATTTACTATGAATAAAATTATAATCATTTTTAATTAGGAATAAAATTATAATCATATTAATTATGAAATCACATACATAATCTCGAGATGCGTATACCATAACTAACAAGACTGACGAGCTCCGAATAATTTCATAATTATAATGTTCTTTCAGTAGTTGAATTTAACATCTCACTTGATAACACTATTTCATTTATTGAAACGAGACCTCCTGCGTTAAAAATGCATAGAATCTCTATTAACAACAGCCGAGCAACATTAACATAAATTCCACCGATCTACATCAAGTAGTATAATTTATCAATAACTTACTCAATTCTATTTTATTGTGATGTTATAATGACAACAAATATAAATCATCCGAAGTGTAAATCAAATTGCTCGCCTTATTTTAACGCGACAGATGCACGAAATCCATATCAACAAAAAATACCTCGTCCAATTTTCTAATTTAACCTGAAAACAACTCTAAACCGGATCAAAATCGCTAACCGTAAGTCAAATACGGAAATCTACCGTAAAAAATCAATGTTAACAACATCGTCCAAGTGTTTTCCAAAATACAATAATTTAATATCTCGTTCGATTCTCCAATTTCCAAAAATCCAATTAAAACAATCTACCTCACTCCGAAAGTCTTCCCCATGAATCCCTGCACGGTACCGTATTCCACCCTCTATTCTCCTCATCCTCCATATCCAGGAACCGTGATGATCAGGGGTTGAAATGGACCCAGTCGTCGTCTCCTTCGTCGGCCCGGTTAACGACGTGCCGTCCGAGTCCGGGCGACGATCGATCAAAATATTTCGCGCGTGGTTGCTACCGTTTCGCCGGGGCGGTGCTGGTTTCCCAAGCGGGAGCGAGAGAGAACGCTCGTTGCCGTTCCCATCTCCCGTTGCGTCCCCGTCATCGTCATCCCGTAACTTTTTATGGTTTGACTCCGGCGTAGACCTGCTGACTCGGTCTTCCGACGTTGCTCGGCCACGCCCACGGCCAATTGGAGCCGCGGACCGCTGTGGCGCGGCCCCCCACGTGCCGGCGCAGGGAACGCCGCGCGCCGGTTGGCCGCGCGTCACGCCCACGGGGCGGGGCCTCCCGGCGCGCGGGTGGAGGGGCCAGCTGGCTGGAGGCGCGACCGAAAATAATTAACGGCGAGCTGCTCCGCGGGCGGGGAAGCCCGGGGCAGGGGGGAACAGGGGCGGAGACGTCGCTCGACGCGATTCGAGTGGACGGTGAAGCGAGTGGGGGCTGAATGTGTGTTTTTGCACCGACGAGGGAAGGATTAGTCGGATCACGAGATTGAATATGCGCGTAATCGAAGGACTTACGGGCCGGCAGAAAATACGCTCGTCGTCTTTTGTACATGATTTGTTGGATGTGTGTTCCCTTTCGTGTGGGCCGGGATTTATTAACACCTTGTCTCTCTCCCTCTCTCTCTCTCTCTCTCTCTCTCTCTCGGTCTTTCTCTCGCTCTCTCAGGATCCGACGCCCGTAAAAATACGGAGATGCGGCGCGGACCTTCTTAACGATTCCGAGACTGATCGGCTTTTGATGGAGAGGGCTGTGTTATGGTTTTTCAGAGGATGACGGGCGCTTTTGTTGCTGCCCTCGGTGGGATTGTTTTTTGCATTTTTAGGGTTGGCGTTATAGGGGGGTGATAATTATGCGAGCAACGAAATTAAACGTTGTACAATTTTTATGTAGCATATTGGATATATCGTTGATCGACGTTGGAATTAAAGTCAATTTTTTTGGTTATGTACAATATGGAGAATTTTTTTCTTCTGGAATTCTTCGAACAGGCGGATTTTTTTTTATTCAATAGGGGAAGAAAAATAATTTATTGAAGGAGAATAAAAATTTTTGTGTTGATTGCAGCCTTTCTCACAGTAAAATCAATTTTATGTGTGATTTTTTTCCTGCGAACTTTATTTCTGAGGGACGAATAGAATTGACTGTACAATTTTTGAGGTCAGTATTCTCATGTAGTGAAAGAATAACGTGTGCATCGAACTTCATCGAACTTTTCCTTGGAACCTGTCATTATACCTCCAGGAAATTCATCATTTTTTATTTACAACGTTCGTGTGGTCACATGGAAATGACGATAATAATAGCTAAAGTAGAAGAACTATCCCCTTGTTCTTTATAATCCCATTATTCAATCAATAATAGCGCCATTACTGTCCATTACACCTCGCATAAACATTGTTGTTTTTATCGGTAGTTATTGCTCGATCATCTTTATTGTGCAATTATTTCTGACATGGTGCACTGTCCAATAATATTATGTGAATGATAATAACGATATCAAAATAATTTATCGTGTAATATATGTATTAATAAGAATTTTCATGAAGAACAAATTTTTCTGATTTTTCGTCACCTCCTCCGCAAAAACACGCAATTACAATAAGCATTTTGTATTCAGTTAAATCTAAACTTTCACAGTAAATTCAGTTTTAATTAAATGATTCAATAATGTTCAGTTTCAACATCTGACCATTAAAAAATGTGTTAGTCAACAACCACTTATATTGGTTGTTTTTACTTATTGTAAGTGTGCTACCAACGTCGACATTCGACATGCGTCTACTTTTTTTTTACTTGATCAAAAACGTCTTAGAGACGTCTTAAAGACGTACCGTTTCCGGGCAAAAAAACGTTCAGGAGACGTCTGAACGTCCAACAACAACGACTCCGTGTTATCTGGGCAGCCTAGTCAGCAATTGGTCGCGAACTTAAATTATTATATTGATTATAAACAAACGGGTTTCTCCGTTAAAGAGTATTTAATGGAAGTGTTCCGAGAAGCGCAGAGTTCGTCCGAAAATTACTGGAACAAATTTTCACATCGATTTCACGAGTGATTTTACAAAAACAAACATTTCAACCACAACCACAAATTGTCTGGCCACGAAAGAACAATTAACATCGTTTACCCGCAGAAAATAACAAATAGCAATCCATAAAAATTCATCTTTCTCCCAAGACCCGAAATAAAAAATAACATCGAGTAATAAGCTCTCGCATTACACCGTTCAGCGTCGAGCACCGAGCCCTCTAATCAGCCCGCAGCCCCCACAATTACGAAAAACCCCGTTCGCATTCGTGGCATCCGCCTCGAAACCGTTTACCCGAAGGAACCCGTCAAAATCGGACACCGCGAGAACCGACGAAACCCAGCATTCAGAGCGGTGCTCGCCTGCCAATCCGGCGTGCGTGTCCGGCTGGTGCATCGTCACCAACAGGTCCAAATCATCGACTTTCAATGCCTAACGAAAGCAACGTTAACAAACCGGTGATTTGACGACAGAGGAGGCGAAACGGAGCGACGACGGAGCCTCGCGGAGGCCGCTGGAAGACCTGCCGCGCCGGTGAATTCGGGTGGGGAGAGCGCGGAGGGGGTAGGCGCCGCCCACTCGGCCCGTGCGTCGAGTGAGTCGCCGTGGGCGGGGCCGGCGCTGGCCAACCGCGTGGCAGACGGTGCCAGGGCCGTCGGGGCGGGGGGGAAACAGCCGCATCGGTAGTGTGGGTATCGTTCGAGCGCAGTGTCCCTGGAGACGCGGCGCTGGTTGCTCGATTTTCCTATTCCTTTCCGGTTTTTCTCGGTTTCCGGCCGCGTGCGTTCCCCCGTCGTCCGTGGACGCGATCCTCGCCGAGGAACACACCAACGGGAGCCGAACTCGAAGTGCCTGCGACTCGGCCCCGAAACATCTGGAAGTGCGAATTACCATCGGACGGACGTCCGAAGATTTTCGTTGTATCCCGAGGACGCTGTACGCTTCGAGGACCGAGGGGGGTTGCGTATTCGATGGACCTTGGGGCTGCAGGCTCGCCAAGGACACGCCTTCTTTCTCTCGGACTGTGTGTATCTAGTGGGCAATTGTAGTTCTCTCGGGGACGAGGTCGAGGAGGACGATGTCTCGTCGTGTTTGAACGAGTTTCGCCGAGTTCGACGAAGTTTCGGGTCGCTCCGAAACCGAGTTGGGACAGTTATCGTGGAGTTTCGGGGCTCCGGGAGCACAGATCCCAGACCCACGGTCAGTTCTCGACGGTTCAGTGAGGTTGGACAGAGTTTGAGGTGCGGAGTTCGAGGGTGTTCGATGCGATTTGCTTACTTTCGACGAGGTCTCTTCGGCAAGAGAAGGACCGTATCCGTGATGTTTGGGACCGTTTGAACAGGTTGGAAGCGACGCGACGGCCAGCGTTATAGTGATCCAAGGTCGAGACTCCGGCTGGAAGGAAAAAAAAAGGTTTATGGGACTCGCCGGGCCGGCAGTTCGCAGTAAAACGAGATTCAGTGAGTTGGCTGCTGCTGGGGATAACTTGCGGGAACGAGTTCCGAAGAATTCCTCCCGACGCGGCAGGTAGGTGCGGGTTAACTTAATAACCGGCCCGGGACTTGTTTCGCGGCGATTAGCCGGCGCGCCTCACAGCGAAGCGTGATTAAAAGACCGGGCCATTTGCATCCGCAAACAGAACCGGACGGATCGTGACGAACAATCAATCATCCGTCGGCTCGCGTGGATTAATGACCGACGAACCGCGTCGCCAGCCGGCTTTCCGCGACGCGTAGGAAAATCGCGCGGACGTAGCCGGCGGTGGCCGGGTCCGCTGCGACCCGGCCTCTCGAGAATCATTTTCCCGATTAATTTACCGGGCAGAAAGAGCGTTCGATCGGTCCAATAAAAGATGGATCCTTAATCCTGGATGATCGATCTTTTCGGAAAATGGCCGACACTCGAATCTTATCGGAAGACCATTAATATTAATTATAGTGAGAAGCGTAATTGATTCTGTTTTCTGTAAAAATAAATCTTGCACTATTATGAATCAGAATTGTTGAGTGTCCTAATTAATAAATTCGAAAACGAATCTAGCTTTCCGATTTTGTTCGTCCTGGTTTTGTTTGTTATGATAAATTCCTTAACATCGCGAGGTTTTCCGATTAGCATCGTTTCATCGCGTTGATTTATGATTGTTCAGCGTTAGGAAAAATGATAAATGAAGCCGTGGGTTTGTCGATTGAATGACATCATCGGTTACGGAAAAAGAGGTTTAATTAATATACACACGGTGATTAAACGCGGCGTTCGAAGAGGAGGCTGTTCGTCGTTGTTCCATGTAAATGTTAACGATTCTTGGATTTCTATCGGTTTGTTTATTCGTCGAGGCATAAACGACTCGCGCGCTCGGCCAACACCGTGTCCGTCGGAGACTATTCAGCGCTATGCTACGGTACTTGGCGGTGTACAAAGAAATTGATGACACACGACCGTTTCGATTATGATTTAATGAAATTTCGCCTGTTGTAAAATAAATTTATGGGATTTCTTGTGAAGCAATGACGTCGACGATGGGATTGTTGAGTTGTGGGATCTACTGGCGTTTGTGAATATTGCTTTTATGGGAATTCTTTGTGTTTCTAATAAAAATGATCGGCTGTCATTTATTACAATAAGAATATTAATTGTTAACATGTTCATTCGTAATCGGACCGTGGATTTTGTTCGAAATATGTAAGAGACGAGTAAAAAGATTTGGTGAAAAAATTAGTAACATTATTAAAGAAAGAATATGAAATTTATTGGCTATTGTTTCTTGTAATTAATACGCAGAATATGTATTTTTATTTTTTACACGAAGATTCGCAGTCTATTTACACTGTATAACGAACCTATAGCAATTAGTGTACGTCAAGATAAGGAAATTTATCCGATAATTTTTCCGCAAAACAGTAGTCCGTATAATTTTAGAATTTGTTACACAGGAAACCCGAAACCAGTTATTTCGACTGGTCTGGTAAACTTGGCGTTAAATTGCACAAATGTTGATAATGCAAGAAGTGTGCAGTAGATAGTTCGGAGTGTGTAATTACTATATCAGTATAATTTTTAAATGAATTTCAGTCATCCTGGACACTTGTACATTTGACATAATAATTTTTACTGTTCTCGTTCCAAATTGCATTTTTTCATACAAATAAACTGGTTAATCCAGCGATCTCAAATGAACTAGTTACTTCGTTATTGCAAAGCTATGTTTGCATAAAATTCAGTAAATAATAGCTCCTGTTGGAGATGTTAATAATTAATTTCGATAAATGTTTATACTTCTAGTAATAATTTCTTTCACGTTTTGATAAGAGGTCGATTTGGCTCTTCTAAAATTCATCGAAGTGAAATGTTTTTTACTCAATAAATAATCTTCGAGTTGATTTGTACAAAATGAAATTCGATCGAGTTCACGTATTGGTTGTTTTTTTATTAAGTTTGCGGAGGTATTCAGCGATTAATGCGATTCCAATTCGCATCGAGAGCACGATGAACTAATTGGTGCATTAAGTGGCGTCCAATTAATGTATAGAAATTCGCAACGGTCCATTTTTTTCCGCGGTAGGTACGCGTTGCAAAAACGAGGTCGTCACTCGCGCGATTCGTCGCAGTTTTTCGCCGTATTGTTCGAGAGCCCGATGCACGGAACCCGTTTCCGGTTGATGACAGCTTTTAAAAGGACTCAAAACGCCCTGAATAATCGTAAACGTCGACGCTCGTCGTTACCCTAAATGATTTTATGCGAAGGTTTGCCGGAATCGTCGAAACAACTCTCAGAAATTCAACGACTCGCTAAATCTTAACGCGCAACAATTTACATTAAACATTTCCAAAAATAGTCGGGGGTTATTTAAATGTTCGAACTTCTACATAAACAAATTTTCGAAATTATTGCTCCGATTTGGCTCTTAAACAACTTTCAGAAATTCAACGACTCGCTAAATCTTAACGCGCAACAATTTACAATAAACATTAGCGAAAATAGTCAGAGGTTATTTAAATGAACTTTTACATAAACAAATTTTCAAAATTATTGCTCCGATTTGGCTCTTAAACAACTTTCAGAAATTTAAGGACTCGATAGTTCTGAAAATTTCACAATTTACATTAAACATTTGCAAAAATAGTCGGGGAACATTTAAATCTTCGGACTTGGAGGTAAACAAATTTTCCACGTCATTAAAAATTAGGTTTTCTTGAGTAACGATTGCTACTTATTGTGTATCGAGTGTGTATACACACGGTGTCAGTCTTTGTTGACCTACTTCAGCAAGAAACTTACACGGACAGCTGAGTTAAAACCGGATATTCAGTTTATAAGGGTCCCTATCTCCTGGCCGACCCTATCTTCGCCTAACATAACCTAATCTGCTTTAAATCTGACCTCTATGTAACTTATCCTGACATAATCCTTTTAGGCTACCGAAGGGATTAGGCGAATGCTGTCCGAGTGTTCGAATAAAATCATCATACGTTTTTTTTTACCATTATCTTCTAATAATGAAACACTCTTTTACAAACCTTCGGTAATACAATATTAATGTCTCTAAAATATTTTTATTTCATTATATTTGAGAATCCTCTACAATTTTTTTTATTAACAACAGCAGTGACAAACGTAAATTATTAAGTTATTAGTTGTTTAAATGTTAACGAAAATGTCAGAGTTATCAGCCGTCGCATATTTTTCGCAATACATTCCCCTCTTTTTCCAATATGGCGCCCGCATTTCTCGTCAGCTGATCGCACAAATACTCTCGACCATCTGCAACAAGTAAACCAACATTTATTTATCACATATACCTATTAGTTTATCTCACAAAACAAATCTTATCACGTAAAAAAATCTGTTTCACTTTTTAATTTGCTCATAATTCTTCTCACGCTCGACATCCAAGATGGCGGAGTTGAAAACCAAATCAATTTACTACGAACACACCCATCTTTTACTTATAAGAAAATAAACGAATTTCACAGAAAATGTAGTTTCAATTTTATAAATATTCGAGCTCCACTTAACGTCCAAGATGGCCGACGTTCGCGATTAATCGTACGCGAGTAAACAGTGTGCATCGCACAGGAGTACAGTTAAACAATCATTAATTGAACGGCGGGGGAACTCGTTTCTCCTTCTTTTCGGCCAATTCATTACATTGCATTACAAGAGCACCGATATAGAAATTACGGGCCGCGGAACGTACAATTCAGGAACATGATTTGTGAGAAATAATGTGCACAGAGTGTGTCAGTCGCCAATTATCGTGTCAGTCACTGGCAACAGCCGCCGTTTCCATCGGCATCGTCGAAACGACTGATGGCCGAGGAACGATTTCACATGCGCGCTCAACGTTCTTTTTTTTTTTTCATCGCTATATTCCTCTGAAATTAATAATTATTATTCTCCCACCAGCTTTCCCCGATTTTTTCATTTTTTTCGCATTCACGCGAACGATCCTCGTGAAACTTTGCAAGCTTGTTATTTGTGTACACTCGGCCTACATTCGTGAATTTTTATACGTTTTCACCGTTAAAATTACAGTGATCCTCCTCCCAAGAAGCTGCGAGAGGGGGTCCAGATCATTTTTTTCCGGAGTAGCAACGAAAATTATTAAAAATTGCTCGAGAACGTGTAGTCCGATAACGTATACCAAAAGTCACTGCACGCTGCAAAATTGGTGCTCACTTTTCTACCTTGTGTCACGATTTTCCAAAAAACTACTGGCACAATTCGTTCATCGTCCTAAAGACACATTGTACACATATGTAAATATGTATTAAAAAAAGAATTGTTCAAATTCGGTTTCTATTTTTTTTTCTGCCAAACCAAACCCGCAAGACAATTCACAGTAAAAATGCATTGGTCGCCCTTTGATTCTTTAAAAATTGTTGACCTAAACGATATTACATATACTCGGGACAGATCGGATAATAAAGAGCTCGGAAATTGGTGAAGCTATAAAGCCATGGGTCCCGTCGTTAATCGGAATGGTGTTAGGTTTCCCATAAAATGATGACGGTGCCGACCTAAGCCGACCAACCCCTTGTGAATTTTATTGGGCATTTGTCAGTCTGTCGCCATAATAAACCTCACAATATTCCTGCGTGTCTCTTCAATTTGTTTGGCAGAAAGTGTTCACTGTCTGATCGAAAATCACCATTATCCGAGCATTTATAACAAGTTTGGTACAAAATGTCCATTATCTGGCAATTCTTATCAATTGGTACGAAGTGTTCATTGTCTTTTTCCCATTTTTAATGTATTTGGTACAAAATGTTGATCGTTTGACCATTTCTACCATTTTTAATTTATATAAAGTGATCACTATCTTGCAATTTTTAATGTATTTCGTAGGTAGTTTTCGTTACTTCGTCCATTTTTAACCTATTCGATACAAAGCGTTCATCGTTCTGTTAATTTTTAACATGTTTAGTATTAAATGTCATTTGACCATGTCTCTGTCTTGCCGATTTTTATTTTGTTTGTTAGGAAGCGTTCACTTATTATATCAATTTTTAATTGAAACAGAATGCCCACTTGCTTGACCATTCTTACCATATTTGGTCCAAAAGTTATCAACGAAACAGTACATTTCAACAACCAAAACGAAAAATTACCATTTTCTACCTTCGAGGATGACCTGAAATAAACAAAGCGAAACCAATTACTGTGATTCCAGGGCCACATGATGTCCCAGAGCCATGAAATGTCCCTCGACAAGTCCGAGTAATCGAAACCCCCCGCATTCTTGTCAGTTCAACGGTCGTTTCGAGGCGCTCGATTGAAATGCGATGAGAAAATGTGACGGAAACCCGTGCTCGACGCGAACCAACGTCGACGAGCAAACCGGAAGCCGTCCAGCCGGAAGTGATCCGTGTCCAGTTCGAAGGCGAAGAATAAGAAGAGGTGCGAAAGATGCCTCGACCGTCGAGGGACACCTACGGCGACCAGAAGCCGCCCTATTCGTACATCTCGTTGACAGCGATGGCGATCTGGTCGTCCAGGGACAAGATGCTACCTTTGGCAGAGATCTACAAGTTCATCGCGGACCGGTTCCCCTACTATCGCAAGGACACGAGAAGATGGCAGAATTCGCTGAGGCACAATCTGTCTTTTAATGACTGCTTCATCAAGGTTTGTGAGATCTTTGCTGATTTATCGACGAGCGGAGAGCGCGTGCGGTGGAATGCCGGTTGGATTCTGTGTAAATATTTGTTGTGCGAGTTGTTGCGGTGCTGATAGATTGGGCGAGGTGGAGCATAATCTATCGGTTAGGATTTTTAATCTGTCATTGACGGTAATTGATGATTAGGGGGATTCCATGGTACTGGGAGGGCTTGCTACTGTTGTGCAGATGGAGTTCTATTTGTTTTAATCTATCTAATCTATGTGACGATTTCGGTCCTTTTTTTATAAATTTTTGTTGTGGATGAATTTCCAATTTGTTCGGTTTCTTTCGGATTGGTTTCCAAGCGAGCTTGCCTGTTAATCCGTCTTAATCTATCTAATCTATACGATTTGGATCTTTTTACTTACGGCTTGACTCTGTTGGTTGTTGCAAATGGATTTCTAATTTGTTCGGTTTCTTCTGGATTGGTTTTCAAGCGAGGTTGGATGTTCATCTGTCTTAATCTGTTTAATCTATGCGACGATTTAGGTCCTTTTTTTATAAATTTTTGTTGTGGATGGATTTCCAATTTGTTCGGTTTCTTTCGGATTGGTTTCCAAACGAGCTTGCCTGTTAATCTGTCTAAATCTATCTAATCTATACGATTTGGATCTTTTTACTTAGGACTTGACTCTGTTGGTTGTTGCAAATGGATTTCTAATTTGTTCGGTTTCTTCTGGATTGGTTTTCAAGCGAGGTTGTATGTTCATCTGTCTTAATCTGTCTAATCTATGCGACGATTTGGGTCCTTTTATTGTGAGTTCGAATCTGTGTTTGTTGTAAATACACTTCCAATTTATTCGGATTCTTTTGGACTAGTTTTCAAGCGAGTATCGATGTTAATCTATCTCAATCTACCAGCTCTGTCGATTTTTGTTCCCTCGTTCTTACTATCCGTATTTAATTGGTACTTGTGAGTAGATTTTTATTTTGTTTGGTCTCTTAATCTATCTTAATCTATTCGGAATTTTCCATTCTGTCTTGTGTCCTATACTACTTCGTTCAACTATGGCAACCTCGGAAATATAACTTCGACAATCTATTTTTTGTAATCGATCATCTTAACAAGATGGCCGATAGATGCAGGATCTAGCTAGTGGTTTCCTGTTCGTTGAGTTTTTAGCATGTCCGTCGATATTCAATTGTTTCGTCAGTTTCCCACGGACGTTTCCTCATTCTTGTTCTCCTTTTTAATCTATCGACAAGCGTAAAAATTTCCAAGTACCGATCTCAGTACAATTGAATTGTACAAATTGCTAGAAATAAATTCAATAAATCGCAATTTTTCAGCGTCTTCAAAATTTTCGGCGGCTCGACGACAATTTCGCGAGTTGCCCGGTGCAGCGAGACGAAACTCTCATCTGCTCGAACATCGGTGGTTCAGCGAAAATACAACCATCCGTTTTTCACCGAGACTATTAAAGATGGCGGACAAAATTTGGTCGCATGTTGAAAGCCATTAGTCTTTCTCACGACAGTCGGGGTTCTTGACCCTCTGATAAGCCAAAGAAAGGCATATCCCTGATATTAATCATGCTGAACTCTCGTGTATTTTTATCAATTTCTCGTTTTTTTTTTTTTGAGATTCCGCGCGATTCTGTCAAAAATTATTTTCCATTTTGTCCGTATTTAGTACCGATCAAGAATGATTTATTATGTAATACGCTAATTATACCGATTACGTTCCGCTTGAACTTAGATAACGAAGTTAGGTCTCCGAAGCCACCGTAAACAAAAATATTAGGAGACAATGGCGATGATACAAAGAGGGGGCGTAATTCTTTTCCGCTTAGTAACCGCGCGATCGAGCCGTTGATAAAGAAAGTGGGAACATGATTGATGGCTCACGATTCTGCCATCTCTATAACATCGAGTCATTGTTTACACGGTAAAAACCTTAAAAAGATAAAACTATATGGGGTACAGACAATTCTCACGCTCTACGCTTCAAGTTCTCGCGTTCGAAACACCGTAAATATATTCGACACAATCAGCAGCAGTAAAATGGAAATTTTATAAACTGATTTTTTCAAAATTGACATTCAACGAAAAAATTGCAGTAAAAAGTTCGAGGTAAATCTCTGCTCCGCCATTGAAACGTGTAATTCATTGTTAGAAGAGCGTGAAATTACCTTGGGAAAACTACGAATTAACGGAGAACAATTTCCAGCACACCCGTTACATAAATCAGCGAGCGCAGGTTAAATGTCAGCGGAATCTCTCATCTAAACTATCCTAAACGTGTTCATTTTTCTTTTTTGTTCGTCAGTTTATCTGCATGCGCTATCGATCCAAAAAGAAAGGAAAAAACGTTCTCCGCAGCGCATAATTTCCGGCAGTGAATAAGAAACGCCGCCATTTTGGGCGACCCGATGTGCGCTATGTGTATTTGTACGTGTTCACTTTCACTTTAAAACGCGGGCAAACGAAACGGACACATAATTCGATAAAATCTACACGCTCGGCTACGAAGTTCCATTTGTAGAATGCAATTTGTCCGAGATCGGTATCGCGACGCGAGCAAAAAAAGAAGAAACTCCACGAGAGAATTTTAATCCGCCGATATTTATTTTGTCGGAAGTCTCTTAATCGCTTCGATAAAACTCGTTTGTTAATTAGTCGTTTTTCCGTTTTCCAATTTGCAATTGTAGATCCTCCGATTGAAATTACGTGCGCGATATACCATCGCTTGTGGATCGCGTGATGGACGGTGGAAATTCTGTGGGAAATAATTTATTGCTGTTCGAGTGGACACGGTGTGCCGCTGAAATTGTTTTTTCCGAAATTACATATTTCCGCGTGTTGCAATGATTCATTGAGATTAAGCGAAATACGTACCTACTGTAAAAAAAAAATCATATCTAGATAAACAAATCGAAATTATTGTCCCCCGTCATTGCGACAGCACACGAACGTTATTAATAAATGTTCAGCTACATTTTTAAGAATTTCAATGAAGCTTTCTGCTTCTTCGTAAATCAACTTAAAAAATAAATTTTTCAGTAAAATTTTTGACACTATCAATTGATAATCACTTGTATCACACACATTATCAGTTACGAAACATTTGTACAATTTTCTTTTACCGATTACAAAATTTCGAACTCTGCGCGTAAACTTTGAAGTACGAGCCTTTTTTTTAATTTGAAAAAGATTATTTAAACGAGCCTGTGGCAAGCATAACGCACAGAATCAGCGGTATTGATTCGCGATAGCAATTACTGAACGCATCGAATCGCGGGTAACGCAGAGGACCGCGGGTATCGTGCGCGCACGCGAATGGAAACTTTGCAAACGGAAAGTACTATAAGGCGAGGAAGAAAATAGAAGACAAAACAATTTCGTGACGCTTCTTCCGCGAGGCGATCGTGTTCCTCATCGATTTAGGTCGAGGCAGGTGCGAAACAGATGGTCGGTGGCTATAGCGTTCAGCAAAAACCGATGCAGCATTGTGGCATTACGCACCGAGTCGTTTCGCGCTCCTCCGATTCAATTTTCTCGTCCCTTAAAATCCACTCGGCCCTCCCCCACTTTATATTCCACTTATAACAAGGTTTCTCGAATTTTAACAAATGTTCACGCGAACTATCGCACAGTTTAGATTACGCGAATAATATTCGCGACATTTTTCTGATTAAAAAAAGTCCCGACACGACGTAATTCGAAGCATATTCAGTATAACCTCTATTATCCGAACCGACGATATCCGATTTCTATGCGAGCCCCATTCATGTGTCCAAAGAGATTGAAAAATTGGTCCTTAATTTATACTCTTCGTAATACTGTGTGTTTCTTTTAGAGTTTTTCAAAATATTATTACGAACGCTAAATTATTATTCGCAACATTTTTCTGATTAAAACGAGCCCAAACACTAATTATTACCATCCGAGCACTCGGGTCCTACTTGACCAGTTCGGATAATCGAGGTTCCGCTCGATCGTAGATCGAACGATTTTTTAGGATATCGGGTAGATTAATAAATGTTTAACAACGCGGTGTTATGTATTAACAAATATTTAATACGTATGTCGTTTGAGAAAACAAAAGCGTCGCGATAGTATACACACGATACAATACGCGCGACGAATGTTGCTAGCTTTCTGCCTCTTTAGGTAAAGGGGGGCCTTATGCAATGACGTCCGAAGAACCGTTAAAATAAGGGAAGAAACTTTCCATCCTTGAAGATGCAAGGAGAGAGTTTCCTCCCCTAAGACGCTACATATGGGGACGTCGTTGAGGAACTGCAACGGTCGGGTCGAGGTTCTGGCAAATGTCAACTAAATGACCAAAGCCTTGGGCCCGACCACCTACGGCGTGCACGTGGGAAGGACGGAATTTTCGCGTCCGAAAATTCCCTCGTTCCCACGCACAGCATCCGCTAGAAGTTCAAGTGGCCGGTGTCGTGTGCGGACTCGTTTTCATCAGAAAAAGTGTCCCGGAATTAGCGACGGGCATTATCGACTAAAAACTATCGAATAATTCGATAGTAGCTGTTACTATTTTCATTCGACTAGTTTTACTAAACTATCGAATGAATTTTGCAGTGGTGGGGGTTACTATTTTCAGTCAACTGTTTACAGCACCGTCTTTATGTATTCATAGAGAGAAGAATAAACCAGTAACGGCAGTAACCAGTAACTAAACTATCGAATAAATTTAGCTGTGGTGGGGGTTACTAAACTATCGAATGAATTTTGTCGTGGTGGGGGTTACTAAACTATCGAACGAATTCTGCTGTGGTGGTGGTTACTATTTCAGTCGATTGAATTATCGACTGATTTATGCAGTGGTAGAGCGGGTGAAGCACGAGTAGAGCTATCAATTCAATCATGAGATTTACTATATCTTTACTATCTTACCATTTATTTCTTTATTATTACCATTTATTTATTTATTATATATATATATAATAGTCGTTAATGGGTAAAAAATGGAAATAATGAGATATAATTGTTAGAATCATTCATTGTTCAGTATGTCTAATAAGATATTTTCTCAATTAAATATATTTTCCAATAAATGAGAAAAATTATTTTTGTACAGCTAGAATTAGTATACCGTGGATGAGATGAGACCTATACTGACCTATACATAGGCATAGACTATAGCCCGCAATCTAGACGTAACTACTAAAACAAAATTTCGGTCGACTAAAAACTATCGACTAAATATTCGATAGTATGTAGTAACTAAATAGTAATTAGTCGATAGTTGAAATTTAGTCGATAATGCCCATCACTACCCGGAATACGTTGATCGAAAGGTTCAGTCATCAAACAAGTGCGGCATAAGAATGCTGCACCGATCAATTAAACAACCGCGACTCCGATCGACCCAGCCAACACCCAACACTCGAGCACACCAACTCCAAAGAAGGAGGCTGCTCGCGAAATCCCTGAAAACCACCTTCCAAACCTTGAACCTTCACGGACACCTCTGGCAGCCCAACTGCACCCATACCTTTTAATTCCAGGTGCCTCGGGGTCCTCACCGTCCAGGCAAGGGGGCCTACTGGGCCCTGCACCCAGCGGCGCTGTCGATGTTCGAGAACGGGTCTCTGCTGCGCCGCCGGAAGCGTTTCAAGCTGCACAAGCCCGACAAAGAGCTGCTAAAATCGGAACTGCAGGCCCTGGCGTCGGCCATGCCGCCGCCGCACTCGGAATCGTCGCCGGTGCTCTCGATAAACCCGAGCGTCCAATCGAGCAGCCTGACGGTGGCGAACCTGTACCGTCTCCGGGACGATCTGCTTCGCTGGGAGCTTCAGGAACACCGTCAGACGATCACCTCCGGTGGGAACAGCTCCCCAGGTTTCCCGACACCGGAGCCCGGGTCCAGTTACTACCTTCTCTCGCCGGAAGTTAGACAGAGACTGGCCGGGACCGACGAGATCCTCCGCGGCTATGACAGCAGCAACCTCTTGCAGACCGGGAACTGGAGCTTCCCGGGATTCCAGGTGTCGCCCTACGTCTCCCAGCTGTCCTACTTCCAGACCGAGCTGCCGGACAGCAGACAAATCTGCCCGGGAACTGCGGAAGCGAACGTACCATCGGTGAAAGCGGAGCCCAGGAACTTCGTGGACGTGGCAAGGAGCTCGGCCGCCGACGAATCCAAAATGGCGCACACCTGTCTCTCCATGGACCCCCTGCCCAGCCAGACCACCATCCAGCCGGAGCTCAAGAAGAAGAAGAAACCGTTCACCATCGAGAACATCATGGCGCCCGACGACGAACAGATCTCGAGAAACACGGAGGACAAGAGGGGCCATCTTCTTGCACCGAGGCCACTCTACGCCGCCGGATTCCCCTTCGGGCTCGCTGCCGCGAAGGTGTCCTACGAAACTGCCACCTGAATCTCCTCGATTTAGGCACCACTGTGACCAAGGGACTCGCCGCGAGACTTGGCCTGCGTGTTTCTCGCGTGGTTCACCTGGGGCCTCGACGGGCGACATCGGCTCTTCGGAGCACCGGCATCGCCGAGGACTTCCGGGCCGAGTGTTGTCAGTGTTCTTCCGGGACGACGGAGGGGATGTGTCGGTTCTCGAGGACAGTGGATTAGAGTGGACTCTTCTAGGTGGTTCGGTTCATCGAGTTTTGAGTTTGTGAGCAGTCGAGGAGGATTCTGAGAATGAACCTCGGTCGGACTTTAGCTACCGGATGATGGTCCAAGTTGAGCTTCGAGGTTAGGGGACATTGGCGGGGAACAGTCCGGCTTGTATGGAGGTTGAAGAGACGATGAAGAGTCGATGGAAACGTGTGCTTTGTCGATACATGGTCAGCCTGATGTTTTAGCTGGTGGGAGCCGAAAACGGATTACACGGGAGCATTTGTAATATTTTTAAACAATTTGAAAATCGGATAATTGTCTTCTTGCATGAGAACATTGGTCCCTCGACGAATTTCTGGATGTTGAGAGGTCGAAGTCGAGGAATCTCGAGGACACTCGGCCCGGACCCAGCGGTTTCTCGAAAACGACTCATTTTTGTACTCGAGAACTTGATGATGCGTCCTCGGCTGCGTGGGTGTACATAAAATAATTCAGTATTTATATCTATCGAGCGTAGACCGAACGTACGTATGTTCGTGTGTTTTCCTTCTTCTTTTTGTTTTTCTTTTTTCTAGAAACGTAAATATTCTACGTACATACGTTCCTCGAATTTGCAGGCTTTCTCTTCGAATCTGGAATATTCGAAAGTTCGCCCTTCCATTAACCGGCCGATCTTTGCTACACAGTAAGAAAAACATAGCCCTCTCTTTTCTTGGCGTAATTTAATAAATAGCTTTCTCTTAGAGCGTACTCTCGAGAGGATCGACAACCATCGAAACGTAACAATTGCTAGCTAACTGGTAGCTCGAAGGGAGCTGATTCTTGCGTGGCCCGCGAGCGAACGATCCGCCATTTTTTTCTCGATTCGGTAACACGAAATTGTCGAACAACCAAAAATTTCTTGTAATTTTAATATTTTGTGCCCGGAGATTTAAATTTGAATTTGGATACGGAAGGAAAATGGCGGATCATTCTCCGTCGCGCCATCGCGATAGCGCAAAGGACGACGGGAAGTGATAGATAAAAGGTATAAAACGATGAATTGAATATAATAATATATTTAAAGTTTAGTAACATATTTAACGAACGGAAACACGGACGTACCCTCTTGTGACGTTGTATTGCGTGCACGTTTCCCAACAAAGAAATACATAGGACGGTGGAAATCGTAGTCGAAAGCGCGGGAATATTCGAATATTTGAATGTTCGAAGTGAGTTTGAAGTTTAAATATACGTCCGACAATACACAGTGAATTCGCCGTTGTGAAATTCATGAAAATTTTATGAATATACAAATTTTCGCCCAATAAAAATGATATTTTATTTGGTAAAAATTTTGGGGCTATGATATAAAAAAAAAATAACAAAACTGGAAGCTCGGTGAACAAACCGAAACAAGGAAAAGTTGAAACAATTGAAAAATTTGCAAAAAAAACGATGTTTGTAAACGAGTAGTAAAGTTTTCTACAATTTGTTCGTACAAAGAATTGTTTATAAATCAAAGTGGAACGTAACGCAGGCGCCGCCATAGTATTATGTCACGGTGTTGTACAATGGAGGTTTCACTGTGCTAAAGATACGGTAAAAACATGAAAAATTGACAGCAAACAATTCCAATGCAGAAAGACTCTCGCGCGAGAAACAAATTCCTCGAGCATTGTAACAATATTTGAGGTTGTGTAACACGCGGTAAGAGTACTTTAAATTGTATACTGATTGCGGAAAACGACGAGAAAAGTGAAGTTTACTTGACAGACAGTTAAATAAGATACTCGAGAAAACCGCAAGATACGTAAAGCAGCATTAAAAACGTATTATTAGAGGTACAGTCGGAGGAAAAAGTATCCGTCAAACATTATCGTCACATATTATATTCCGCAAACATGATTTCAGTCAATCCGTATATTTTCATAAAAAAAAAATTTTAAATTTGAAGAATAGCCTGCGTTTGTTTTTCAATTCTGTGGTTACTTTCGTCGACGACTGTACCCGCAAGCGATTGCAAGCACTCGAAACTTTTGAGAATTCACTGTGAGGATCGACAGGCTCATCGTAACTACATTATGTATGTATACTTGTAACTCCTAATAGTCACTCTATCATCCCTCATAGGTAATTGTATAATTTACAGTTGGATCGTCTGTTCAACTATACCGAATAATAAAAAGACAGTGGCAAAATTATTTACAGAAATAACAGATCCCGTTTCGTTTTGTGTAAAATAATAACGTGTAATGTAGATTTTGAAATTTTGTACATTATTTTATAGAGAATATACCGCAGGAAGTATTGAATCGAGTCGGAAATCATTTTCACGATTGTAAAACGATGGCATAAAGTGGCGCAGACTCGAAATCGACTGTACCTTTTCGATTTTCAAGATAGCGGATACAGCATCGCAGATACAGATAACTATACAATTAAGGATAATAATTATTCAACTCGAGAAAAGAGAACTATTTGCGACAGTTAATAACACAGAAATAAAGGTTATTAACATTGGGTTAGTGAACTTTTACTACAATTTTCAACTGAATTGCAAGAAATTGTTTAACAGAGTGAACAATGGTGGAGTCAAATGCCTCGAATTTTTTAATTCATCCTCGACAAAATCTTGATTTTTCGTTACGAAAAATGTTCGTAAAGGACTAGCGCGGATAATAAATTTGCTCGAAGAAGCGTCCGAATTTATACAAACGAATGTTTCTATCTGCCTGTAAAATGATTTTCTTAAATAAGATTGCTTGCGAGTCCGTCGTACACGAGAACGATTCGCGAATGATTTACGAATGATCCGCAAGCGCAATAATAATTAATGTACTCGATCGTACTCACACGAAGACGCCCGTAACTGTAAACATTGCTTCGTGGTTAAATAAATTATTGTATATACCTGAGAAAACTGTCTCTCTGTGTTCCCCCATAATTCATTTGATCCGTATACGTATACATATTTATTTGAAAGCCTTTCGTTCTTTTCGAAATGTTCGCATGCTGGACAAAGTGGCGCGAAAACACGAGAAATTCAAACGTGCACCGTTAAAATCACAAAGACCGCACAGCCCCCGTAAATTCATAAATTACAAGCCCTTAAAAATTCACGTCACCGATCGAGAAAATCCCAATTACGACAACCACACGAAAATTACGGAGTGGCGTTAACCAGGTTTGACTTCTACGTTGCAACGCGTACGGTCGTTTTAATTATTTCCTGGAGGAGTTTACGATCGCGTTAATCGTAAAACAAAAGAACCGAGAAGCGCAGGCGGTTATTCAAGAAAAGTGTTAAATGAAATTCAGTCAATCAAGATTCCGCTTTGATCGGGAAATTGCACGTTTCAAATTCGCACGAGCGGTTGTCAATACATCAAGAGAGCCTCCATCTTGTTCACGTCAAGATCCCGAACTTTTCTCTTTTGCGGGAACGTTACAGGGATTCGAGCTTGTCAAGCTCGCGAGCCATGATTGGCGAAGCATTGCGCACGGTTATTATAGTAGGTATAGTATGGTCATGTATGTGGTTATAGTAACAGCTATCGTATCGACGCGATACGTCAACGGCACGCCGAGCCGCGCCGCGGTGCATTGTGTCGGCGAATCTCCTTTGAACTCGGCTATTTGCGCAGATCCTCCACAAAAGTTCGCGATCCGTTAATTGTCCGAAACGACAGCTCCAATGGAAGCTTCAATTTTTTTATTTATCGGATGATTTACGAGTCAACTTCATTTCTACACCGGTTCCCGTTGACGTGTAATTAGCTTAGTTAACAAACATAGCGAATATTCCCTACAAGCAAATATTTGCGATAAATTACGTCAAGCAAACTGATGATTGAAGCAGGACTGATGAAACAGAAACAGGAAAGACAAGAAAATATAGTTAATAAACATAGCAAATATTCCCAACACTTTAAGCAAATGTAATGAGGACCGAGAAGAAATCAAAATTTTTTTTTACATTTATTTATTAAAAAAATGTTAAATACTAATCAACCAAATAATTTCCATCATTTTCCAACACTTTTAGCCAGCACAAAGGCAGTTGTTATCCCTTTTTAAGAGAGTCCTTCGACACAAAGTAACTGTGAATCAGCTCATCGAAGAAATATTGATTATTTTTCAGCCCCCCTAATATAAACATTAACATAAAATTAATTTCAAATTTCTCTCAGACGGATCCCTGAGAAAGATTGCGCAGATTCCTCGGCAGTGTTTTAGACGACATTTCTAATTATTAGAAATTATAAGAAAATTAAGATTAAATTATTAGAAATTTAGAAAATTAGACTAAATTTTAATACTTTTAATTTTAATAACTTTTTAAGAAAGTCCTTCGCCACAAACTAACTGTGAATCAGCTCATCGAAGAAATTTTCATTGCTTTCCGGTCCCCTTAATATTTGTAATAAATTACGCCAATTAAACTATTTTTACGTCTTTCCTGTTTTTCCGTAGACGTTAAATTATTTATACAAATATAGAAATTAGATCGCGTATCCCATCGCTGTCACCAATTTCGTTAAAAGCCAAGAGCCCCTTAAAGCAATTTACTTGGGAAAGGGCTATTATGGTAAAGACATATGGATAAAAAAATACTAGAAAATAGCTGTACGAATGAATTCCAGCTTCAGAGATGGGAAGAGGTAAAGAACAAAAGAAAAGCGTGAAACATGGAAAACACGATGTCAGGACAGTTCTCGTAATCGGTCGATCGAATCGCGAGATTAATTGATAGACGGAATAACTGAACAGAACTGTCGAAGAACTGGAACACAGGTAGAGGAAGAGGGGCCAGAAGAGAAAAGGGGAGCAAGGTAGAGAGGGAGAGAGAGAGTGAGAGAGAGAGGGGGGTAGTGGGAGCAGGAGGAAGGGGGAGAGAGAAAAAAGAAATTCTTCCTTTATGGCGTTTAATGGGATTCTTCGCACTTCGGCCGGGCCTCCGACAAAGGGCCAATTTTGGTTCGGGCCAACAGGACCTCCTACCAAATTAGAAAGCCCCGGATGATTTATCGGCGAAGGATATTAAATTAGACGGAATTTCGAACTGGAAAGTAGCAAGCTCGTACTTTTTCGCTTAATAGCAATAATTGCCCGGCCATGGCGAAACATTGGAAGCATTTTTAATACCTTATTTACGAGGCCGCCGAGCGAATTCCTCGCGAGAACGTGCTTGTTCGCGCGAACCGGTTCGCCGGAAAATATCGAGCTTCGAATTATATCGATCTTCCGAAGCCATCCGCTCCACTCCGCTTCGGCAACCGTCGAACTTGCAGGGATTGCAAGCTCCCACCGACAACATTGCGTTCGGTCGAGCGAGATGCCTTTCGGAATCCTAACCGCAACGACCAACAGCTTTGCGCAATAAACTTTTGGAAATTTACATAACGATTTTAACGAGAATACTCTGAAAACATCTCGGGGATCAGATCGATATCGAAGTCTCGAGCATTGAACGAAAAGAGAAATGCCTGTTGATTCTCGTGCGATTTGCATAATTCAATCGTTCGTTTGCGGCCACAGGGGCCAGACTCGCGAATCCAATATGGCCACGTTCGCGGCACATAATTGCTCGCCTAATGGGCTCTATAGAAACACGCAGCGTCACCACCCTTCGCGGCAATTTTACAGTATTATTTATACTCGCGTACGCTGCATAATTGATTGCGCAAGAATTTACTTTTGCACAAGAATAATTTCTACTTCGTTAGAATGAATTTTACCACAGTCGTCCCAACGCCCTCGGAATTCTCATTTGCAATCTTATATTCGTTATTGTATATCAATGCGGACAATTTTTATTCAACAAGAAAAATCCTCCGCTGATTGTCTTTATAATTTCACGACTGGCCTCCTGTGCTTTGTCCCGAAGCTTTAACCGTTATTCGCCTCCTGTGCTTTGCAACAGAAGCGTACAATTTTTCTTTGAATAATAAAGGCGCTCGGTGTCTACTAATTCGCGTTTAAATTTTTATCGCAGTCGGAACGAACGCCGCGGACAGAAAATTCGCAGCGAGGACCAGCCGAAGAAGATGAAGAGGCCAACAGCGCTGTGAAGATCGTGGGCTTCCGTGACGTCTCCGGCACACCGTAAAAAGCCCCCGCGGGGTTCGGCAGGGGTGTCAGAGAGACCACCAACGATCTCGTTTCGTTATTAAATCTCGAAGGTATCGAGATTACGGTATAATCGTATTGATAACAGCGGCGTATCCTCGTCCACGGAGGCCGTGTCCCCGACGGTTTCCCATTTGCGAGGACAAAGCCCCTTTTAAACCGTCGCCTTTGTGCTCTTAATTCGGTGCCGTGCGTGAAATCAACACGTTTTTCCACTTAATTCACGGACACGCCTGTTTCTCGCGCTTTCCTCTCTCTCTCTCTCTCCCTCTCTCTCTCTCTCTCTCTTCTCCTTCTCTCTCTCTCTCTTTCTCCTCTGCCGCTCGTCCCTGCGCCGCCGCCATTTTCTTTCTCTTCACGGCGCGGCGCGGCGTCTCGTTTTTCTTCCTTTCCGACAGACTATTAAAGTTGCACTTTTGTATTCCAGGCTTTTCTGCCACGATCAATGTACGCTTCCTGTTCCCTGCCCCCATCTGGCCCATATCGTGACCGGCTAATTTTGAGCCCGATGAAAGGATTTTTGATCTTCAGGGTGGTCCACCGGACCTGGAGGCGCTCACTCTGCGGAGATTATCGTCGCCGATGTTTCGTTCACCGATTTTTGCTGATTTTTCTTCTTGCGCGGCAGTTTTACCGAAACAAATCAGATCAGTTGAGTAATCAATCAGTTAATTACTGCGGATCCTTACGTATAATGAACATTCTCTCTCCGGATTTCAAGCAACTAGCCAGAAATAAAAATTCAAAATCAAATAAAATCAGAAATTAATGGGGAAACAGTGAAAACTTTATTAGAAGAATTTATAAATTTTTATTTCGGGCTAGTTGGTTTGCAATCCGGAGAGAAAATTCTCATTTTCCATAAAGACTATAGACATTATAACAAGTATTTTCTGATTATTATATATTATTCAATATATAAAACTATTTTCTATAAAGAATAAAACTATAATTTTACATTTTTTTCGGGAAAACTGCCCCGCGAGAAGAGAAATCAGCAAAAATCGGTGATAAATGCGTAAAATCTATTAACAATTACAAGTAAACTTTCTGTACAATTTTGATATTGTCTGCATTGCTTTACCAACGATGTACAATAAAACAGAAATTGTTCAAAGTCAACAATGGTGAACTTGAAGGCCAGGAATTTTTTAATGTATCTCTGAGAGTCTGACTATGTGCCGGGTTAATGAATATTCATTCTTAAATAAATTTTCAAAAGAATTACAATTAATTCAGAACATGTCCCCGTTGTCCGTTCGCTGCCAAACTAAATCCGCGTCATCCCCTCATCAAGTGTCACAATTTATGGTAAGACTGTTACGGTAAGATCGTTTCCAAATTGTTTCGGAATTCAACTCACAATTTGGGGGTGTGTGGAGGAGGAGGGATCGAGATGAAAAATCTAAAGCTGAAGGAGCTGGTCCAGATCCGCCGGTGATCTCCTCGGCAACTGTCGAGACGCGTCCCTCGGTGATCCGGGTGCCCCGGAATCGGACAAAGCGAGGTTCCCGGGAGGCAATCTCGCGGTTTATTCGCTTCCATTCACCGTGCATCGCGGGGCATCGGATCATTCGGATCATTCAGCGGGTCCCGAGAGACAATCTCCCGCGGATGCTGTCGAGCAATCAATTTCGCGGGCAAACGGGCGTCCCGCGCGCCGCGCCGCTCCGCGCTGGGGGTAAATGCAAATCAACCTGGACGGTGTCCGAGAGGAAGCGAGACAGCGGCCCCTGGCGAAAGAATGAGGACGAAACCGGGATGAAAGGCGACTCCATTCTTCATCGTCTCGGGCCGGTATCAATCATCTAAACAGAGACTCTCGGTGAAGATCTCTCTGTTTTTCGCGGCTCGAGAAACAGAGACGAAGAGTAATAATGTCGGAAGAAAGGGATAGAGAAAGAAAAAGATCGAGGAAGAACGGGAGGAGGGTGGGAGGGGAGGGGGAAGAGGTGGAAGAGGTGGAAGATGAAGAAGAGGAGTAGCTTTCGCGATCGTCGAGAGGCGGGTTCGAAGGTAGTCCTTTTATCAGGGTCTCGAGAGAGCGAACGCGAACGAAGGCTCGTTAAGTCCGTGGCAGCGGTCTCGAGCTTACGCGGCCGGCAACCAAGCAACCAAGCAACCAAGCAACCGGCCAGACTGAGCTATAATGGCATAAATAATGACCGGTCTCGGTACTTACGCCCGTTTTCTTCCTGCCACTCGACGCACGACTCCGAGAGAGGCCTGCTTCGTCGTCTTCTTTGGCTTCTTTCGGCTCTTCTTCGAGGTCTTCAAGTTCTTCTTCTGCTTCTTCTTCTTCTTCTTCTTCTTCTTTATGCTATTGCATCGCTGAATTTTCGTTCGGTAGACGAATATCGGGCTACTGTCACTGCGAAGTTTCATCAACTGAGACTTGACGTTCAAAGGTGGACCTTTGTAGGTTTGAAAATGCCAAGTGTAAAATTGTGAGGCCAGTGGATTCCGCAGTTCGAGGTGTTCAGAGAGAGTGGAGTTTGGATTTAATTGCAAGTCCGTGAAATTTGGAATCAGGTGATTACTTGAAAATTTAGCACTTGGAAAATTTGGAATTTATGAAATTTGCAATAGGCAAAGTTGTGGAATTTAGGATTAGTCAAATTTGGAATTGGTGAATCTTGAAATTTGTGAAATATCGAGTTTGTTTTGGAATTTGGGATTAGTAAAATTTGGAATTGGTGAATCTTGAAATTTGTGAAATTTCGAGATTATTTTGGAATTTCAAATCAGTCGAGCTTAAAGTCTGCAAATTTTTGAATTGGTACAGCTTGGGATTTGCAAAATTTGAAATTTACAAAAATTTCCTCCAAATAGATTTTTATTGTGAGTTTGATCCTCCTCTTGTCTGAGATTTTACAACCCCATTTTTGCCATAAATGCATAAAGCTGTACTTTACGTATTAATAATCATTGGGAAGACGATCATTATGTAAATCTTCTTAACCAACTAATTGACAGAAACAAGGATTACACGGAAGCTCGCGGCTGGTTTAATAACGAACGACCAAGTTGGTTGACACGATGCGCTGGTTATGAGCCGAACTGCAACAAATACGGTCAATAAACATCAGTCAATGTGCTTTGCAAATTGACTGCGTTATTATATCCTGCCAAGCGCAACTGTGGAACCAGTTTCTCATGGGCGGCGATGCTGTCTGAGAAGAAACTGAGAATACAGCCGCATAAACTTCGCTATACTACACATCGTTTGCTATAACTTAATAAATTGCTTCACCGGTGTGACATTCTCAAATTGGATTTTATTATTCGCGTGAATTCCCATGGTAATTCTATTAAAATACACGTGTACATTAATAATATAGTAATAATAAATAAAGTACATTATTATATACGTAGTATAAATACATAATCACACGATTATTATTATTATTAATACCATAAAAGATTAATCTCAATAAAAATTTAAAAATAAAATGTTAAAAAATATTTTCAAGATTAAAAAATTTATATTTGCAAATAGTTTTTACAGCTACTAATTTTTTAAACCAATCACAATTATATCCGCACAAATATTTAACTTTCGAGACTTTCAGAAATGATTTTTAGTGAAGTATTAATTTTTTTAATTGTGGAAGCATTGCAAATCAAGTGCAAATTTCGACTACGAAATTTCGCACGGCCACTGTGCGCGAGCAGTAGAAAGAGCAGCTCCTTAATTCCGCGCCGGCACGCGATTATGCTCTTTGTAGTAATTATCGATTCGCAGGCCAAAGAGAAACACATCTCGGGCATCGTTGCGGAATTTCGCGAGCGCACGCACGCGTGTGACTTTCGAGATCGATTAAATCGGGCGACCAAACGTGGATAACTATGCCGCAGTTGCGAATTGCTATTCTATGGGTTGAGAGCGATCTGTTATCCGAACGCGATGCTCTCTTGCGCGTAAACATTACTCTTCTCCTTTCTTGTAGATTTAAATGTCCAGTGGATTGAACGAACGAACTTGATTATCGCCGGATTGTGGATTTTTTATTACTTTATTTTATTTGCCAAATGCGAATTTAGTATAATTTGATTGGCGAGTTAATGTTATTCATTGCACATTTTTGTAATATTGCAGTTTTTGAAACGTGCCATTGACAGTTGAAATTTGTGTTAAATTGTGAAATTCGCGACTTTCAGAGACTGTGAAATTGAACATGTGCAATTTGTGAGAAATTCGGAGTTTGAAAAATCTGGACATCGCGAAATGTGGAATTTGTAAAATTTTTTGCGAAATTAGGGAAATTGGGGTGTGCAAAATTAAAAAATAGAAATTTGAATTCCACAAAATTTGGAATTTGCAAAACTGGGAGACTGAAAATTTTAAGATATTTGAAATGTGAAATTTGTTAATTTCGCTACAATTGTAATGTCTAAAATTTGAAATTTGCGAAATTATTATCGCAAATTTTTATTATAAATTATAATGATCCATTAAAATCGAAATGTCATTTATCTATCATCGGCCCGTTTGTAAACGCGGTATCAGTTTTCGTGTTTCCAAGCGACGGCTTGCGCCTGAAACATGAAACCAAATGAAACAAATTGCACGTCCAATTTAATCTATCGTGCTTCGTGAAGAGCAACCACGTACTACATTTTGTTTAAACAAGTGCGATCGAACGATTAAAATTACATCTGTTACTTCCAAGTACATTATTTAGTTTTTTATTTCACTTCTGCGAGCCAATTATTCGAAACATTCCAAAGATAACAGAATTTTCCATTTTACAAAAGGAAATTGTTAACAATTTATGGTTCTCCACCTTGATTATTGATTCATGCTCCTCCATTTCACTCGCATCTAACATCGTTCTGCACGTCTATGCTCATCTTATCAACCGTTCTCATCAACCTACTTCTTTATCTACAGTGCTAGATCGCTCGTAGATCATTTCGGTTTACTTTTCTGTTATTTCTATTCTTGTCACGCTCAGTTTTATCTCTGCTGAAAATTAATTAACGCGTCCGCTGCCATAACGTTTACCATTGACCGACACTACGAAATTGTTTCGCAACAATTATGCAACAAACCATGAATAATTAACAAGAACAATAGCCAAAACATGTACATTTTTAACGTTTAATAAAATTCGAAAGCTAGGTTTTATTTAAACAAACGAGATATCCAGAATTTTTTACTGCGTTCAATTCTCCGTTTGAAAATATACTATTGAAAAAAAATTTCATTGTCCCACACCGGATAGTTCTCGAGATATCATAAGGAATAGTTAGGGGTGGTTTTTACCCCCTAAAAATAGGAAATTGCAAATATCTAAAGAACTACGTGTCAAATAATTTTCAAAAAAATATATCACACGTGCGAGTGTATGTAATTTTATTAAAATCATCCTGTTGTACTGAGATAGCATGTTCTTTTGTAATTTTTCAATGCAATTGTATTAATTTTTCGAGATCGAAAGAACAGAAAAAAGATTATCGAGTGTAAATTTGAAGATTCTATAATGAATTAAATTGAAATCCAGTTTCAGGTTGTATTTAGAGAATTCGCGGATATTATTTTCTCAAGGGAAGAAAAACGGAGGATTGAGAGGAATGACGGCGGTAGATCTTGATCGTTTTCCGTTTTTCTTTTTTTGTAGTAGATCCGATAGATTCGTTCTGATTCAGCAAATACCAGGCCGAAGAACCTAGAAACAAAACAATAGGAACCCGGGAATCTGCGAAACGAAAGACAACGGAGTTTGCACTGGCCCGTGTTATGGTGGATCGATGGAAAATTATAAATTATCTACGGTGTGGTCCATTGTCGGCTGTCTTTCTCCTAGCCGTCTTCCTTTTTCCTCGTAAACTGTGTGACGGAAACCATTTGTAATACGCATTCTATTGTTTGCAGATCTTATTGTGTATCTCGTCCGGCGGACAGAGAAATTTGATTTTTGCAGAAATAAATAATTGCTCTTGTGACAAAAATGAAAAATAATTGTTGTGTGTCTGACTTGATTAGTAGCAATTTAGCTCGAAAAATTGGATATGTGCAATCTAGAAATCGTTTTCCAGATCATTGCAAGCGATCGATGGATCGCAGATAGATCCACAAATAGTATAAAAAATATAAAAAATGAGAGTACCTTCCATATAAAATAAAACTAATTGTAAATGTCTATTAACTTACATAAAATCGTTTTCTAGATCATTGAAAGTGATCGATGGACCGCAGATAGATCCACAAATAGTATAAAAAATATTAAATATAAGAGTACCTTCCATATAAAATAAAAATAATTGTAAATGTCTATTAATTTACATAAAATCGTATTCTAGATCATTGCAAGTGATCGATGGACCGCAGATAGATCCACAAATAGTATAAAAAATATTAAAAATGAGAGTACCTTCCATATAAAATAAAAATAATTGTAAATGTCTATTAACTTACATAAAATCGTATTCTAGATCATTGCAAGTGATCGATGGACCGCAGATAGATCCACAAATAGTATAAAAGATATAAAAAATGAGAGTACCTTCCATATAAAATAAAAATAATTGTAAATGTCTATTAACTTACATAAAATCGTTTTCTATGTCGTTGCAAGCAATCGATGGATCCAAGATAGATCGACATCTAAATGAAAAATTATTGTAATATTATATCTGACTCGATCAAAAGCGATAATTATTGAAGAATTGTATTTTTTTCATACCGAAAATCCTGCTCTAGATCAAAAAGGCCGATCGGACAAGATCCGGGATGGATCACCGATCCGTCGGACACCGAGAAATCGCCATAATCCCAGAAAGAAGTCCTCGTTCGCTGCCGTGTATAGCGGAACATCAACCGTTGCTGCCAGATCTAAGTAGCGTATTGTTTCACAGCTATTGGATCCTGTCGGAAATAAGTTCCGCCACGGTTAGTGGAAATTCAATGAATAATGATCAGACCGCCGATGTTTATGCAAATTCTAGATTTCTAATAGACTACATAGTTTCGAGACGAGCCGGAATCGAACAGAGACTCGCTTCCTCCGGCAACAAAACAGCGTAATTACAAGATCTTTATGCAAAATACAAAGCTACGTCAATTGTGAGAAACCGGAAAAACTTAATGGGGAACATACAGAATTAACAAAAATAAATTAAATATTACATAAAAAAAAACTATTCTCAGTCTGAATCCCGGGTTAAGAAATTCAAGCGAAGGCTCGCAACAATTCAATCACTTAAAATTCCTCGCACAGCAGAAAATAATAATTCTAACATTGTAAAAAATCGAATCGATTCGAGACCAACCTCGTTTCCTTTCAACGAAATGTACGTGTACTTTGTCGACGGCCGTTTAGACCGGGAAAACACCATTTTTCCCCCCAAGAGAAAAGACAGCTAATTTGTTTAACAGCCCCGGCCGTTAATCGTTAATGGCAGACCATTCGCGAACGATACGTTTCGCCAAGATGTTGCTGGCCGGCTCAACAGACCCAAACCTGATTCAACATTCACCCCAAGCAAAATCAACTTCCAGACCAACTAAATTATTCCACCGGCTCGCCGCTGCGCGAGAGATTACTATATTCATACTTCCTTTCCGCGAATTCTTTAGCCTGTTTCCTTTACGGAAGCGTTACGTTCGTGCTCCATTTCAGAAACCGCAAACGGATTTTATTGGGGAAAGCACGGCCATATACATATCTGGCTGAGAAACGTCAATTTTTCCTTCGCTAATTTTGCTGCAATGACGAGCTACAGGGTGAGATTGTGTTTTAAACAAATTATTGAAAGAATTGGGTCATCACTGCAGCAATAATATTTATTAGTTTTTTCAGTGAGATAAATTCAGTTTTATCGAACAAAAATAATTTTGATGGATCAATGTGCTCATTATTTTAGAAATTGTAAGATCGCGATCTACAAGGTGAGATTGTGTTTTAAACAAATTATTGAAAAAATTGGGTCATCACTGCAGGAATAATATTTATTTTATTCAGTGAGATAAATTCAATTTTATCGAAGAAAAATAATTTTGATGGATCAATGTGCTCATTATTTTAGAAATTCTGAGATTGTGACCCACAGGGTTAGATGAATTATTAAAAGAAGTATTATGTCACACCTGTAATTTTCCAAAATGGCGTCCAGTGATCTGACACAGCATCGCTCGCGAGCAATAATTATAAAAAGAAAATTAACGATTAGACTGTGGATGTTTATGCAATTTCCAATTTTTGTAGACAAATTTCGTGGTAGTGGAATGAAATAAAGTTCTATTTTTAATGAAACAGTCTCTGTAAATCCAGAACAAATAAAAATTGTACTAAACTCTATCGAATTTTGTGTTCTAGTATTTTTTTAACATTTTTAGAAGCCATACAAATGCATAAAGATCCGCAGTCTAGTAATGATACACATATATCGCAACTTCTCACTAAAATCAGTCTACCTGAAGAAAATAAATTTCGCACAGGTTTTGCGCCAGATTATGGCAAATAGCCGTTGACGTGCAGCTTAAACGAGCCAGCTTTAGACCGACCCCGGACGAGGGGCGGGAAGAGTTTTTGCAGGAAACGCGGGCCGGTGAAAAATAAAAAAAGAAGCGGATAACAATTATGCGCGCATGGAACTCGTAATAGGTTGTTTAATTGGAAATTAAGCGTCGGAATCTCGCTTGTGATTCCTCGAGCAGAAAACTTAAACGCCGGTCGCGTTAAGAAAGACGAAAAACGAGGATGGAGGAGGTGGAGGAAGAAGAGACGAAGAGAAGAAGAAGAAGTAGAAGTAGCAGAAGGAAACAGAAAGGGAAAGAGAAGCGAGGAAAAGAGAGAAGAAAGAAAAAACAGCCGAGAAATTTACTTTGCGATAAGAGGCAGAGAGCCTAATGCCGCGGCCAGAGAAATAATACGCCTGTAAAGTTTTAATTAAACCGGCATGCTTGTTCAGAAACCGACACCAACGTGTATAACGTGTAGTAAATCGATCGATTTAATGTACGGCCAACCGGAGTCACGGAAAACCATTAAAATATTCAACTTTATAACCATACGTGGCTAATGAACTCCGGCGAAAACGATACACCTCGCATAAATTCGCTGTTCCGACTGGACAGCTCTTACGACAGATAACAATTATCTTGATATTGTTGCAATGTATGCTCTCGCGCCTCCATTACGGCCACTACCGCTTCCCCCCACCAAACCACGGGTCTTTTCATTTTTTCCTTTTTTTTTTAATCGCGAGCACCGCCGCCGTTGTGCTTGGCAATTTCATGCACCATTATGCAGTTTTCTTCTACGATGTGCTGGGACTTAGCATTGTTCGCGCTATTTTCCACTGGCTCTAAGCTACAGCGAATCAAAATTACGTTGGCACACTTTAATTGTACACAGGCACTCGTAAAACAACTGTTAGTAGGTATACTCTCTGTAATTCCAATTTGCAGTTTTTTTTTCAACATTTTTTTTATGTCATATATGTCGCAAGCTTGTTGTTCATTAGGGACGTAGCATATTTACGGTTTTATAAATGTTTACTGATTAATATACCCAGATATCACTGAGAAGACTTAAAGACGTCTCCTGATCGTCTTTTCTTCGGAAACGGTACGTCTTTAAGACGTCTGTTTGACGTCTCCGGAAAGACGTCTTACAGACGTCTACTCGGGACGTGAGACGTTCAGACCTAAAATGGACGTAAAAAAGACGTCTTCGAGACACGCGTGCTATCCGGGTAGGTACTTCCAAATCGTACAGTGATATTAAATAAACTGCAAGAAAAGAAGTTCACATTTTCTATGCTCGCTGTCCGTCGGCAGGAACAATATTGTCAAACATTTCATTATCCGACGGTAAAGACACCCATGGCACAGCAAAAGAGAAAATCTGAGTGAATTATGGGTTCTGAACGAATTAGGTTACGAGTGCAACAATAATATTTATTACTTTCCAATGGGATAAATTCAATTTAATAGAACAAAAATAATTTTTATGGATCGAAAACCTTGTGGCCCACAATTAAATTATTAAAACAATTGGGTTACGACTGCAACGATAATATTGATTACTTTCCCAGTGAGATTAATTCACAAAATAACGTTCACGTGCTCATTATGTTAGAAATTCCAAAATGGCGACCGACAGGGTCATTCAATCGCAATTGTTAAAAGAATTATGTCACACCTGTAATTTTTCAAAATAGCGTCCAATGGTCTCGTTCGAGGATAAAAATGAAATGATTTCCCACATTTAGCCAAAAAATTTCCCGAGAAATCCGCCAGCGTGGAACCGGCCATGATCTAATGGCACGTTTACGGGGAGACGGTTGTTGGATGATCGAGTTTCGACGCCGGGGATCACCTGCACAGGTATCGTCGAGCTCCTCTCGAGGGGGAGTCGGGAGAAAAAAAGAATCCGCCGGACAAGAGAGACAAAACACGGAGGAAGAGGACGGCGAAAGAAAGAAAGAAAGAAAGACAGGGCGGCGGCCGAGAGGAGTAAATTCGCCGCGGACGAAAAAGTAATGGAGTTTAGAGAATTCTTTGGTGTGGGTGGTGGCGGCGCGCGGGGTAATGGCACACAGACAGCGCGAGCAAAGCACAGGGGCCCCGAAAGAGGAAGGAAGGAAGCTGCCGTGGAAGATGAAGAGCGGTGGAAAGAGTGGCACACCTGTGGCGAACAAGAGCCACGCTGTCTGGAAGGTCGATCCTGTTTTCGGGCTCTCACCTCTTCTCGTCTCGTCTCGTCTCTTCTCTTCGCTCTTCTCGCTTGGCTCCTCCGAAAGAGAGAGGTTTCCAGACCAGCCAACAAAGGCCCGCGACCATAAATCATCCGTCGGGGTTAGGCTTCCAGGCTGCGCCGGGACGATCCACGGATCCACGGCTCTCTCTCTCTCTCTCCCTCTCTCTCTTTCCATCGGGGGAACCATAGAGATCGCTATTTATACTGCCACGGACGATTAGGCGATCGAAGATGTAACACGATTTCGAGACTTTTCGGGGATCCTTGACTTGGTTTGCTTATGGTTGTTGAGATTGGTAGGGTGACATTGACCAGTTAACCACGTGTACACACGTCAATCCGAATCTCTAGTGCGGTTCTTTTCGAGAATGAATTGTTAATATTTTATCAAATAAAGATGTAATCCTTCTCCTCGTTTTTCATGGCATTTATAATAGGATTTTCCCCGTGTTCGACGTGTATACTCGTCATTGAATGATTTTTAATTATTTTTATTCCGGAGTGAAGAGGTTCAACTGCAGTCACCGCCGGGATAATTAGCTTTCTACTCGGAAATTGAGAATTTTCTAGAAATAGCAGATGTACGATTTTTTTCACGATTTCATTTACGAGTTACCGAACCTGTAAATTCGACAAATGATGACACTTTCCGTCAGAGTCGCCAGATGAGGAGAAATGTTACCCCCTCATTAGTCACGTGACATTGTGACACATGCGCGACAGACACGTCACGTGACCGGCGGACGCGTGGGGGAATAGCGTCGTGGAGGGGGGAGGTAGAGTCGGCAGACAAGTCTGGCGCTACTTCATCTGCTACTAAATCAGTCACAGACAGCTCGATACTGATCCATCCCCTGTGTAAAAATTTGTAAATATCCTCAAAACCTAAATAAACAAGCACAACAAAGTTCTACAGTGAAAAGTTTCCTAGTCTCCCAATAAATAATTCTCAAAGGTGCCCCAACTCGTAAAAACTCGAAACTTTTACATTTTTTTGTGAAGAGAACTCGTCTATCCACCCAAAAAAGTTCTGTAGTAATTAAAAATTGAATGGAAGAATATCAACAGAAAAAAAGAAACAATTGCAGTTAGCAGTGGATATACATATTAGAATCAGTTTACACCTTCCCACGGATAAAAGTCAAGTCCACCGCAGATCATGCGAGCGATCGTTTCGCAGTGGTCGTGCGATCGGGGTCGCCGAAGATTTATTTCTCAAAACGTTGAAAAGGGGAATCGTCGAGTTTACGGTTTCCTGCCGTTGAAAGATCCTCCGATAGGTGGAACGGCCCACGGAAATAAGAGGATTCGAGACGACGATGCTGGCACGTTGGATGCGCGGTGTGGGGATAAAAATTGATACATATATACTATATACACAGAGAAGAGAGGAGATAGAGTACAATTATATGCATAGTCGAGAAACGGCGGCCCCCGGAGAAACATGTCGTTCGCGTGAGGCTTGAATGGATCCGCATATCCGTTGCGTGCCGAAACGCCGAAAGGATTCCCTTTTATTCTGAAATTCAATAGGATACAAACCTGGAACCCGGCGCTAATTAATTCTTTGAACCGTGATTCGACGGTGGCGTGTCCCTTTATTTACAAACAAATCATTTGTTCCTTTCGTCTGCCCGTTTATTCCCTGAGAAACGCCGCGCCGCCGGTTTGTCTTTGAAAAACGCCATTTTGGTCCGGGAACGCCGATATCATTGTGTTTACTGGCCTCGGTAATTTATAATTGGACCCATCCCGGACAAATAAACAATTCGCGCGCTACTGCTGCGAAAATAATACCGGCGCCACGAATTTTTTCATCTTTTTCGAACGATCGTGATTTTTTTTTTTAGGCGTCTTGCAAAATTAGCTATGAATAGACGATTTTGCGCATTTACGGGAACAATTGGAAAAATCGAAGATATACTTTTTTCTGTAGCATTATTAACAAAGAAAATTAATTTTTATTGTAGAAATATATTAAAAATATATTTACTGTTCCTGTAAACCTATAAAATACATGTATTTCTAAAAATAGAATATTTCTTTTTGGTAAAATCGCATCGTGAATTCGTAAAGCTATAATTCTATAAAAAATGTGACTCTACGTAGATTAATTTGTGTATAATATATTGAAGTATAATTTGCAATTTAATATTTGCGACGAGTCCTTGGGAGTTGAAATTTTTTCGACCGACGGCGCGTTCTTGTTACACAAATTACGAATTATGGAAAATTATAGAAATTATTAACGAGACACTATAATGAATAATTCATCGATTCCCGGCGAGGATTGTGTGTATACCGAAGCCAACAAAAAGTTTATGACACGTGAACAGTGTGTTGTTCACCATTGTTTCGCGGCAACGTCGCGCCATTTTAAATTGAGCGACCTTATTAAAGGAAATTATGGGTCAGTTATTTATGCAACAAATATTATATACGCTACCGGGCAATTTTCCCAACAATTAAGCTTCGAGCGGCGCATGCAGAGTCCGTAACAATCTATTACTTACAAATTGCCATATAACAATACGGAATTACTGCACTAAAATATCGGAGACCAGTGCGTATATGTATGCTAAACGCGACTTTGCTGCTCGAATATCGATGACGAAATTCATGCAGGAATTTACAGCGTGCGCATTTAATTATGCATCGATTTCTGCAATAAAATATATTTTAATAGGAATGTAAAACGTATTGTACAAAATAAAAATTTTTACAGATTCAATAAACTGTTACTTCATTCGTCGACACGATTTATTATTAATATAATCGTATTAGTTTTATCTTTATTTTACCTTCACCAGAAATTCAGCTTCCTGCTCAGTCTAACAATTCGTAAACAAACCTCTCCATAAACCTGTCGCCGTAAAAGCATTTCTCGCGTCACCATAAAAACTCCCAAAATAGTCCGAATAATTTCTTCCGGTTTTAATCCCACGAACAAGAGACGGCAATGGTATTTAATTAACGAATTATCATCGGGAAAGAGGGGAGAGGGGGAGAAAAGGATGAAAAAAGAAAGCTCGTGACAAATGGTCGAGAGGGGCTGGAGAGGAAGGTAGAAAGAACACCGAAAGAAGGATCTGCCTTCTGGACCCGCTTTACGAGGTGTACGAAGAAATAGGCAGAGGCAGAAGGAAAGAGAGAGGAATGCGTGTAGCCTGGAGCCTCTCTCTGCTCGAAACGTGCTCGAAACATGCTCTCACACTCTCTTCCAACAGCCTCCTACTTTGTTCGGCCGCCTCGTTTGACGGATGGAATTCCTTTGGACGCGATGTTGCACCATGTTCGCTGCACCGGCGACAAGATATGCAACGCGACACTCGTGTTTACACTCCGGGTACCATTTTCATGGCAGAAGACGGTGTCGAATAAATTGCGCGGACGTACCACAGCGTCGGCTGGGTCTACTTTGACCCGGACGCGTCCCAAATTGGTTTGCACAGTCTCGTAATTGATCTCGCTTGACGTCAGATTTTAAATTGATTTTTCTGCCTGGGAGCTGATGAAAATTTTAGGAGAATGTACGAACCCCCAAAACACGTTTTTCAAATTTTCGTTGCAACAGTTAATTTTCTCTTAATAGATAAAATTAAAAAATTACAATTTTACAGGGAAAAATATACGAGCCCCCAAAATACGTTTTTCAAATTTTCGTTGCAAGGACTACACACAGTGTACAGTACTAAAAATTTCTCTTAGTAGATACAATTGAAAAATTACAATTTAACAGAGAAAAAAATATGCGAACCCCGAAAACACATTTTTCAAATTTTCGTTGCAAGGACTACAATAGAGCACTAAAAATTTCTCTTAATAGATAAAACTAAAAAATTACAATTTCTCAGAGAAAAAAATATGCGAACCCCGAAGAAACATTTTTCAAATTTTCGTTGCAACAACTACGCACGATGCAAAATACTAAAAATTTCTGTTAACAGATGAAACAAAAAAAAATGACAATTTTTCACAGAGTTCAAAAACAATAAAAATTCTCGATCCGCTCGCGCATTAACAACTGAGAATTGAGCAGCTGAAGACCATTCGAGAGCGAAATGGCTAGCGCTGCTACAGTTTCTACGACTCCGGGAGTAAGTAGCCATCGACAGAGAGGGGTGTGCAAGAAGAGAGGCGAAATTGAAGAACAAAAGGAAAGTGGAAGAAACGAAAGACCAGAGACCGAAGAGGTTTTGCGCATAGTTAGGAGAAAGAGGATCGGAGACGGAGTCGAGAGGTGAGAGAAGGAGGCCGGCAGACGATGTTGCAAGACGGTCAGGTGTTGATGACCAGACAGGATGGTTAGGTCCAGCCGGTGGGTTAGGGAGGCAGAAGCAGAGCGGATGCCTTTCATCTTTTCATCTTCGACCGAGGGAACCAGAACCCGCACCTACCATCATGGGAACATCATCCCCCCTCCCAACCTCTCTCTCTCTCTCTCTTTCTACTCTGTCGCCCCTCCACCTCTCTCTCTCTCTTCGGCATCACCCTTCGAACTCCTTTGCTTCAGGATCATCGACGATGATCTTCGATAACCATTTTGTTCTGTATCTTCCCCTCTATCGCGGCAGCTTTTGCCTTTTGTTTTTCGAGTCCGGGGATCATGTCGGCCACGTTTGCCATAGGTTTTGTTCGTTGGTTTTTGCAAACCGTGGTTGTTGGTGCGAGCTGACCAGTCAGATTTGGTTTCGATAGGCTTTTCGGGGCTTTGCTGGTGCTCGGGGCGCTTTGTTTCGCGGGTTTCTGATCTTTCGTGTGTACGCGGCGTTGCAAGGTTGCTTTCTGAAATAAATAATAATATTACGCGCTCTGCATTGTTTTTAGTATCTGGTTATTGAACAAACTCATTGTTAATATAAAATTTAAATAACACTTGCCTCTATTGGAATATTCCAATACAATTTATTTATAAATATAAAATTTAACACTTACCCCCATTAAAATATCCAAATAAAATTTTTTAATTAATATAAAATTTGACACTTACCCCAATTAAAATATTCTAATAAAATTTATTTATCAATATAAAATTTAACACTTATCCCTATTAAAATAATCTATTTATATAAAATTTAACACTTGCTGCTACTAAAATATTCTGATAAAATTTATTTATTAATATAAAATTCAACATTCACTCCTACCAAAATTATCAAGTTAGGTATACCTTAACGCAAACCCCTTTGATATTAAAGTTTATCACGAAATTATTCCAATTCATAATTGAAACCCTCCAATCGAAATATTCTCTAGAAAAGCTTCTTCATTTTTTTTGAAAAACTTACTGTTCAATATCAATGAAAACCGTCGAAACGAACATTCACCGGCGAGCCTCAACCTTGACTAACCGAAGGAACAGAGCTCGCCGCTGGGAAAGCAAACCGGCGATCAAAAAAAAAAAAAATCATTCGGAACGGCTCGTTGCACAATTGAAGGTGTCCTTGCGAGAGGTCGAAATCGAAAGGGATCGATCTGTCCGAGAACGGGCGAAGGTGCAAGGAAAGAAAGAAAGGTGCCCGTGTGGAATTTCGAGGGTGCAATTTGCCAAAGCACCGTGACGGAAAAATCGTATCAACGATCCGTAGGGCATCGGAGAGAGAAAGACAGAGAGAGCGAGCGAGAGGGCGAGGGAGACGAGGTAGAAAGAGAAAAAGAGAAAAAGAAAGAGAAAGAGCAGGCTGCCCGAAGGCGTAATAACCGCTGCGAAACCTGGGAATTTCGGCGGGTTTTGATTACTAGGCGGCGAGCCCGGCGAGGCCCGAATTCCTACAAATAAAAAGCCATCCCCGCCTGTCTAAATGCCGACACGCTGAAAATCATTTATTTATTTATTCGCATGAGGCGGCTCGCCTCTAGACGCAACCGTCTCTCCCTTCTATTTCACTCTATTTCACTCTTCCTTTTTTATTATTCCTCTTGTCGTGTCCTTTTCCCGCCGCTTCTCCTACCGAACGGGATATTTGTTTGTTTATTTGTTGGTCTTATTTAAATATTTATACAAGCTCGAGCCTGACGTGAGAGCCTGAAATATGACGGCCGGAAACCAGAAGAAAAAGGGGGAACTGTATGCATACGTATGGTGGAGACACGCTGTTAACCTACCGACGGCGGAGACCGGGTCTATTTTGACCCGGAGTAACAAAAATCGTCGTTCGGTTTCTGGCGAATCGATCAAATGAACGTCGAGTACAGAAAAATTAACAATAATCCGAGAAAATATGTTCTAAAAGATTTTAGTAAATAATCTTGGCAATCGTGCATTATAAGAGTAATGTTAATGTTCTCCGGCGATCGTGCGAAATTTCGCTGAATAAATTTTCAACGATGCAGTTAAAAAACATAGTAAAGAAATAATAATCTGATGCGCATTGTATCGCGGAGGAAGGTAATAGATCCAGGGACCGAAAAGAGATATAACACGACATTAAAATCCGCCATGTATTCCTATTATTCGTGGTAATGTATCGGCTCGTTAACTCTCAGCCGAGCTGTAGATCATCCGGACGATCGCTGCCACGTACACCATAGTATGCTATAGTAGCGTAACAGCGAAGGTGGGGGCGGACTGTCGGCCCATAAAGAAGCATCTGGTTTTCATCCCCCTGGTTTTCATCCCCCAGAACCTACCCTACCGAGTGCAAATCTAATATTCCCGTGCCATTAACCCCGAGCATGTGTAGAACGTGATCGTTTCGACCCCTGCGGATGGCTTTTAGCATTCTCCTCTTTGTTGCCGTCTTTCTTGTCCGGACAACGTCGTCTCGGTGACACTTGCCGCCACATAATGTGGCAATTAGGCTCACTATGCTCATACTAATCCTCGATTATTTTCCCAATTTTTTCAAAATTAAAACACATTTCAGTGGATTTCAATTTTCTAAAATTAATATTTAGCAATTTTTCGAAAATTCAAGAAGAGGTATCTACAAATAAAAATAGATTAAAAAATGTTCTCTCGTTCCAATTGGCAGAAAATTCGCTTTAAAAAAAATGGAAATTTTAAAAAATCATAGTTTAAATTATTATAGTATGAAGCGCAGGTTAACGGGGCTCTGTAGTAATCGGAAAATTCGTTGAAAAATGCAAAATTTGCAAGATCATACGCAGTCTACTATAGAAATTATCGTAGTATCAAACGCGGTTAACGAGCTCTATAGATGTCTATAAAAATTTGCTAGAAAACTGGAAATTTGCAAACATCATAGTTGAAATAATTATACAGATGACAACAAACGCACGAATTCTAAGAACGTGAAAAAACGGTATTGTGTCCTGGTGGAAAATTGGCATGAACGATGGAAACGGTGTCATTGTACGCGTAGGAGGCATCATAATGGAGTTAGGGGTTCGCAAGTCGTCATTGCGGTTATTGTTTGAGGCCGCTCATGCCTCGTAATCCGTTCCCATCGAGCAGAATCGTAGCTCGCGTTCATCTTTCACGGTTAGGCGGCTGGTTGTTCCTTTTTGTTCGTTCACTTCTTTTTTTTTCCTTCTGCATCGCCGTTGATGTCCTTTTAGAGTGACATCTCGCAAACCACGAGGCTCGGTGGACCGTTAAGAATCCGCCGAGGTTTTGAATGATCCAATTTACCGCTTGCTGCCAACCATAACTACCGTCGACTATCGTTCAAACGCCGAAGTTAAAAGGTTTGGGGGAAACCCCCCTCCCCCATACGCTGTTTCGCCTAAATGTATATTTCGATGGGTCGAAATTGCGGTGGGTTTCCGGGAAGGGAGCAAGTGCACTGATCGATAGCGAGAGAACGATTTAATAATTTGTTTGGGAATTCATTGGGATCCGTCCCTCCAATGTTACGGTCGCGAGATTTCACCCTAATGCGCTGCACACCGATAAATTCGAATTTTTCATAATTTTTTCACTAATCAATTTTGTGACAATTATGGAAACAATTTGTTTCTCTTACTAATAATTATCGAACCAATAAATTCAAAAAATTATGAAACTTTGGACACGAAGTAATCCTATTTTTTCGTGTTACTTCCGCATCGAAGGGGTGAAAGCAGCCCTTGGAAAAATTTCAATATTTTCTCAAGACCAACAAATTATTGAGTCTACCAACTGATTAAAAAAAATATTTTTTTAATGCATTTTTTAAAAATTTTTTCTTTCGTTTCAACTATTTTTGAATATCATTTGTTGTTTTTGAGAAAGTATTGATATTTTTTCAAGGGCTGATTTCACCCCTTTGGGGTTGTATCAGGCTCTAATAATTTTTCGAGTTTGTAGGTTCGACAAATAAAATCCCATTTCCTTCGATTGAAGATTCCTTGCAACAAGTATGTAGAACGAAGTGAAGAATAAAAAAGTAAAGTGGAGAATGAAGTAAAAATGACCATGGATGCCCACAAACGCAGAACAATGCAGACCATTTATAGCAATCCATTAAATTGCAAAACGTGCTACAACAATTTCCTGTGAAGAAATTGAACAAGACGTAAAAGTATACCGTTCATCATAAGAATGTTTTATGTTAAGTTACTTCGAAGTGAATATTCTCGGAAAAATGTCCAGTTTGAAGAGCGGCAGCCCTTTGAAGTTTCGAAATACAAACACATTAGTCCCTACAGCTGATTCCGCGATCGAAGATAGCGTTCTTCAAGACAAAATCGCGCTGCTGAAAGCGGAACTAATTGTTTTAATTACACATCGTTAGGCTGCGGAACTCTGGACATTTACGGCGCGCAAAGGTGTTCGAAAAATGGTTAAATAACACTGTCCAGCAGCCAAAAAATTTTTTGTTTCTCACTATGCAATTATTATAGAGTTTTTTGCGCTAATTCCGAATCTGTCCTTAATTTTTCTCCTAGACGCACAGTTTTTGAGAAATTTGAGTTTGAAAAAAGACATACTTTTCAACTTTGAACAAATATTGTGATGTTATTATAAAAGATATTGAATTGATCTTTACAGCAAAAGATTCTTTAGACTTTCCCAAATACAGTGATATCCAATATTAATATATTATGATTGTTTAAACATGTTTAAACGATCGTTAAAGACGGAGAGACACCATTTTTGCACCAATTTTTGACGATATTTTAGAATTTATCTCAAAAAATAAGGGTCTAGCGGAAAATCGAACTATACCACACGATAGAGCAGACTTTTATCTTGAGAAACCCTTCTTTGAAGTTTGAAGAAAGAATGCATATGTTAATAGAATGGGAATAGAGTAATAAAAATAATAAATAACAATAATAAATAAACATTTAAATTAGCAAACATAATTGCAAGCCTGCATCGCCGTTACGCCGCGCCGCACCGTATTCCGTCGAACGATTGCGCTAGTGGAAGAGCACCACTGGCGGCAGCTCATGTCGGGCGAAGATATTTTGCGTTCTGGTTCGGTAAAAATGTCCACGTTTCCAACTTCAAAGGGGGGTTTCTCAAGATAAAAGTCTACTCTATCGCGTGGTATAGTTCGATTTTCCGCTGGATCCTTATTTTTTGAGATAAATTCGAAAATATCGTCAGAAATTGGAGCAAAAGTGGTGTCTTTCTTTAATGATCGTTTAAACATGTTTAAACAATCATAATGTATTAATATTGGATATCACTGTATTCGGGAAAGTCTAAGGAATTTTTTGCTGTAAAGATCAATTCAATATTTTTTACAATAACATCACAATATTTGTTCAAAGTTGAAAAATATGTCTTTTTTTCACAAAAACTGTGCGTCTAGGAGAAAAATTAAGGACAGATTCGGAATCAGCGCAAAAAGCTCTATAAGAATTGCATAGTGAGAATCGAAATCCCCCAAAAAAGTTGAAATTTGTTGGACAGTGTAATCGGTTCAATGCAATTTATTAAACAGTCTCACTCGGTATTGTAATATTAAACACCAAGTTTTTTGAAGAAGCGAACGAAAATCTGAGACCGTTGTTCAACAACAGCGAAAGAAACTAAATTATTGACAATTTGCGTTCAACATTTTTCAAAAGACTATTGGAAACGTTTAACTAACAAATTAGATCATGGTTTCTTTTTATAAAATTTTTGTCTGTATTGTTGCTATAATTTTGTTTAGTTCAGATAATGTTATATTTCTATTAATATGTGTTATATTACACTATTTTTTAAATTGTATTTCTCAGTGTTCAAATTTTCGAATAATGTAAATATAAAATTTTATATTTTCCAATTATAAATTCGCAGTGTTGAAATTTACAAATAAAATTGTTTTAGTAATTGTAATACAGATAAGTGTGTTTTTATGTCTCAATTATATTTCTCGGTGCCCGAATTAAAAAGTGCAGCTTAATTTAATTAAATTCCGTTCACGCGTCGAAGAACATTTACCTCAGAAATCAAAACGATAATTCCAAAGTTTTAAATAACGTGAACCGTCCCTTATTATACGAAGCTCTTTTCATCACGTTTACATTTCAAATGTATCTCTTAATTACCTCCTCGTGTTCCTCGTCTCGCGCCTCCTTTAAAACTTCAAGGTTCCCGCCTAATCCCGAGCATTCTCAGCGCAATTAATTCGTTTCGCGTATTAATAAACATCCACTTCGTTCCGCCATTGAAATCTGAAAAGTACAACCTGCCCGTTTCCCACTATTCCGATCCCCTTCATTGATAAAATACAGCCCCGTACGTATTTGTATTAAAAACAACCGCTACATTGATTTTGATAAAACGTTCGATAGGTACCACACTGGCGGGAAATTTAAACGCGTGAACACAGTTCGTCTGAACACAATGTAACCGAGCGATTAAATTAACATTCAGAACACAGTTTAATAGTCGTGGGACCATGATAATGCACGCGTGGAATCATTATGAAAAATAGATACACCGTATAAAATTGGAATAGAGATGATCAGATTATTGTGCTAGTGGAACGTTGCTGGCTCTTTGCTGAGACCAGTATTGTACACAGTCAATAGAAAAGTCTATTTCAAACGTCAATTTTCCGATTGTTTGTCAATATTTTTCAAAACCAGATTGGTTTAAAAAGAAGGTACACTATGATTATAAATTGTCTCTCGAATATTTTCGTTCACATAAATTATTACAAATTTTAACCTGGTACATATTTGCAATTTATTTTTTCTTATAATGCTGAAATATGAAGTTCTTTTACTTGTGGTTATTTTTATATTTAAATATAATAAAAAAAATGTTGGTGATAAAGACCTTCTTTTCATATATCCTTACGATGCAAAATGTACAATAATACACAATAAGTGTTGAGTAATGATTTTAACATTCTGATAAAACGTAATGGTCGAGCAATAATTTTTCGAAGCAGCCAAAATTTTTCCAAGATGACCGTGTTATTATTGTCCACCCCGCAATGTTTCAAAAAGCGCGAGAAAGGACCGATTCTTTATGGGGTTCCTAGGGGGTCGGCGAAGGGGGTGGCCACGTGCCGAGCGGAATGCCGATGATTTAATGAATTCCGCAAAGAACAAGGCCTGGCTTCGAAGAGAGGGTGGCTGTAAAAGAGGAAACCCGTGACAAGCTTACGCTCTTAGGCAGCGCACGCCGAATTAATAACAATGCTACCGAAATAATAAAGCCCCCCCACCACCACCATCACTGCCACCGCCACCGCCACCACCGGCGATTTCACGAGGACTCGCTCCCGAACGGTTCACTATACCCCGAACACAGGTAGAGCAGCTTTTTGTTGTTCCCCGGCGCGTGTCAACGCTGCCGTTGTCCTTGTCCGCTGTCAACGGCCCAGAATGACAGTGACCGTGTTGTGGCTGAATGGACTCTTTGAGGAATTAATCAATTAATAACTGATTGATCATTCTCGCGCGAAATAGTCTTGTTCTGTTGATTTTTACTTACAACAGATAATATTGAAACTAACTTTTTTCAAGCTTTGTTTTCCATATGATAATTAGTATAGATGTTTCTTATATCGATCGTATTAATATTAATAATAAATTTCCAATGTTTTCGGCGTTACGGTTCGATCAATTACTAAATCAAAAACAATTTTGCAGATTATCAAATAATCATCGACGTTTCGATTCTAGTTTGAACCATTTTCAAGATGTATTTGCTTGCGTCTGTAAAAATATGTATATTGTAACAATTTTCAAAATATATCATTGATATTGACCAAAAAGTTTGAAAATGATTCAAACTAGAATCGAAACGTCGATGATTATTTGATAATCTGCAAAATTGTTTTTGATTTAGTGATTGATCGAACCGTAGCGCCGAAAACATTGGAAATTTATTATTGATAAATAGTATGGTGGAAAAAATTAAATCTGATTTCAATGTTATGTGCATGTAGCAGCACAGTATGAATAATAATAGAAATTGATGAAAATAATTATTTGAAAATAGTGCGATATTGAAATCAAATCTGATTTCAATGTTACGTGCGTATCACCACAGTATAGAAAATAATAGAAATGGACGAAAATAATTATCGCTTGTAAGACAGTGCATAGTTGAAATTAAATATAATTTTAACGTTAGCATATAGCATGACAGAGTATGAAAAAAAGAATCTAAGGAAAATAATTATCGCTTGTAAAATAGTACAAAATTGAAATTAAATCTGATTTTAACATCACTGTTGTTGGGGGAAGGTTTTCAAGGTCCTCTGTTTGCAATGTCGAGGTAATCACAAGAGCGAGAAGCAATTAGACAGCGACCAAGAACGAGCGGGCTGGGTTAATTCAATAAACCGTAAATATTAATCATAACGATAAACCCGAGGTTAAAAATTGTGGAACGAAGTTGGTCTCGGAGGTCCAGCAATAGCAATCGATGGCATCGGAAGGGTCACAGAGGGTTGCAGTCGAGAAGGGGTGCATTAGCGTCGCTCGTAAAATCGTACGCGCCGCTTTGCACAGCGCGCAACGCTCTGGCAGAAAGGGGGAGGGAGAGAGAGGGAGAGAGAGAGAGAGAAAGTCAGTGTATAGCTGGTAACACGCTCTCCTTAGGAGAGAGAGAGCGTATTTACGCTCTCCTTGGGAGAGTTATGTAACATGGCCGCGCAAACGGCCCGTGCCGGCCATTAGGAGCCCGTTCGAGGCCATTTTGTCGAGCCACCCTTTTACGGCGAGAGCCTTCCCTTTCTTTGTTTCTTTCTTCCATCGGCTTCTTGCCTTTCAGATCTGCCTCTCTGTTTATTTCTCCGCCTATATCTGTCCAGCTCGTCTTTTTATTTCACCAGGTTTTTTCAACGAAACAATACGACTCGTGACTAATCCAGCCGTTTGCTCGGTCCACCACGCTCCCGTAATTGTTTATCGCTGGCCAAGAACAATTTGCACTTGGCCAGATTCCCCCGAATTTTAAACAATTTTATTTTATCGATTTTCCGCTCGTACGGTAGCTTTTACTCGTGACTTTTGCTACGTCTCCTTCACTATGGTAATTGTTCGTTACCGAGTAAGAACGATTTTAACTACAGTAGTAATTTTACTTTAAACAATTTTATTTTATCGATTGTTTATTAGTGGATTGAATTACCTATAAGAACGATTTTCAATACCATTAATTACACCTACAGTGTGTATTGTGGGATTATTGATATTATTATAATTATTATTTATTATACATATACCTATGCCAGTAGAAAATAACTGAGGGCTATACAGTGATTTTATAAACAATTTTTGCCATATTCTCCTTTTATGTCTTTATAATTTATAATTAATATATTTTGTTCATTTGTATAGATCTTCTACCCAAGATCAATGTTATGTCGGACGACGATTTGAAAGGTTCGAATATGTTTTTTAACCCATTTCTAATTTGTTGAATTACCATGAGATCGCTCCGTCGATAAACAAGTTAATTGAAATTCCTCGAAATTTAATTGAACTCCCTCGTTTTCGTCGTTTTCCACGAAACCGGTTTAGAAAAGTCAATATTTGCATAAATATCCGTGGTTCTGCGGTGAAATACATTGTACATACACTTTCAAATACTTATTTAGAATATTATACATATAATTTAATGGTCGAATGCTCCGTTTTCTCATGAACTTCTGTAGGTTAAAAAATAGGATAGAATGGATTGAATTTTCCATTTTTCTTACTCTTTTTTTGTCATATACATGCATAGATAATTAACGTTAATTGCGTATGCGTTTCCCCTTGCTAGATTACATTTCTCTACGAATTCTATGTATGCTAAAGTATAATATAATAATATACTAAACGGTAATTTAGCACCCACCGGCCTGAATAATTTTATTATAATTGTATGGCTCTGTTATGGCGCACCTACCGGTCGACAAGTAGTTAATAAAATATAAAAACTGTTCCACTGTTACCAAATATGGTTCGAAGAAACTTTGCACGACCGGTCTTTTCAACAACAAATTTACGATTACTTACGTATAAGATTGAAATGAAATAAAGCAATCAAATCTAGATTAATGTAAAAATAAACTTCAGAGAAATTTCAAGTTAATATGAAAAGCATAGACAGCATAAAACAGTTATCAATTTCAATAGTTGACGAGCGATAGAATAATGTTTTAATTGAAGTACGCGAACGAAGGCTCGGCTATCGTCGATTCCAAAATGGCGACACCGTGAAATTGGTTCGATGCGTATGATTCCAATAAATTCCAGGATTGTAGACGTTTATGTCTTCGTATTATGAATTTTATAACACATTTCACTTTAATAATCCGCGATAAAGCAAACAGTAAAACGAAATCTCATACAATCTTTATTGCAATATGTATTAAAATCCTTGATAAAGAGAGTTTCCATGTAACGTCGAGCTGTCGGTTCTCGCAAGTTTAACACAGTGTAAATATCCACAATACATATATTGTTAACACTAAACCTACCAAACACTAAAAGCGATTAAAAAGTTTCAGCTTATAAAAATGACAAAGCTCTATTTATTTCGATTTTGTGCAATTTTTATTTCGATATGTGCTTGAAGAAAAAGATTTATCGAATCAATTTCCATGGAAGTAACTTTATAATTTCAATAATTGTAAAATGAAAAATATAAAACCGATACGTTGAAAAAGTACGTGACAATTTTTGTTGAAATCTGTATAGAAAATAGTAATTTTTATATCATGTTGTTAATTAAAAATACGGACCAATTTTTTAAAATATAAATAAGAATACTCTGGGGAGAAAATAACTTTTAGTTACGATGGTTTAGTGGTAATTCAATAGTAATTTCAATAGCATATTCCACTCCAAATCACAATGCGATAAACACAATTTTCTATATTATCGGGTTGCAAAAATTCGTTTTTGACAATGGTTGCGTGAACATCCGCAGTCAATTAATTCCTATTGCCACAGCAGGACCAATTGGGTCACACGTGTGCACGGTTTACACTCCAAAAGACGATAGTAATCACAACAATATTCTCTCCGGGTTATTACTCCCGGTACATGACGCGAAAAGTTAATTTCATTTGCTTGTAAATGAAAAAGCTCCGTAAGATACGATCTGGAAAGTTAATGAGTATGTAAAGTGAGACACATCGTTCGCGGGCCACGTTTCATCATTTTCCCTCGTGCGCCATGTTTAAATGCTACTGGCTATTTATACATATAATTATTAATCATCAATGCTATCGATATTAGTTTTCAAACATATTTTTTGTAGACATTGTACTGTCATTTTCTTCGAAGACAATAAGATGATAAAATTTTCTGGTAATTTTCACGCAAATCACATTAATCTTTTCCACTAAATATTGCAGGTGTCTACATTGTTTATAAGCGCATCAGTAAGCAGAAAAATTGTTTAAAAAAGCAAGAAGAAAATTCTCTGAAAAATTACTCGTCTATTACCTACTACAAATCGTCATACAAATATTTAATCGGGCAGCAACGATTGCTCAACGTCGACGCAAAACAAAATCGAACAGAATTCGAATGTAAAATAAAACGAGGATAAAATAAAATGTGCAATAAAAAATGGATTTTCGTTCCCAGGTGTACAGGACCCCTCGAAGGTTTGCCTTTCGCCTAACAGCCGAGTAAATTCGAGGTCGTCCATCATCGAACTTTCCACCGGGTAGTTGGTTGTATTAATTCGGTCGTGATAAATTAAATCCGCGTGTTATCCGGGGGGACCCGTGTTGAATTTATCGTCCCGGTCGAAATATAATTCTCGAAAATAGAGTGCGGTTTTAATAAACCGCCGCACCGGCGCGGCGGCACGGCAGCGGAATGAAAATCCGCCGCGTTTGCGATCCATTCGTTCCCGGCCGTGCTCGAATAATTGATTCCCCCTCCCTCGCCCCTTTCTGTTGGGGAAATTTGATTTTCCGCTTGTCAAAAAACCCGACGTTACTTTTGTTACGTTGCACAATGCTCGAAGAAACCGCATTGTTCGGGCGGCCGTTCGAAATCGAGCGCCATTGCGAAAATTTCGAATAACAGCCAAAACGAGAAAGCGGGGAAAATTTGTTCGGGTAAATCTGCTCTATTTATTTAATGCTATATTTATATAAATAATATATCATTTCTGTCATCGAAGTTTTCGAAAGAAAATTATTTGAAAGTTTTATGCATATTTTTATAAAGTTGTTGAAAATACGAATATACGAAGATTGACGATGATTTTGTCTTAATTATTGTAAATAATACTTGAATACTAAAAAATATAATGGAGGTTTTGTTTATTACAGTATCCAGCTTTGCAAATGCCTCAGCCGAACAAATAAATTTGCATCGGATTTGTATTATTGTGAATTAGTTGCTGAAACCATATAATGTTTGTATAATTATTTATCAAAATAATTGATATGTCAAAGAGAATATGTGAACATTAAAATCGACGATTACGAGTGGAGATGCCCATTTCTCGCTAATGGCAAAAGCTGAATTATTCTCCATGCGATTACGCGACATTGTTGCCATGCAACAACCGGAAGTGACGAGTATTCAAACGGAGCAATGGCGTCGCGCCTGAAGCACGAGCTTGACGTTGCGTTTTTCAATGATAAATATTCATTTTCGGGAAAGATGATATGCAATTTTTCTGCGGACTTCGTTGGTAAAACTGCAACTCAGTATCATTACTTCGTCAATAGGCGAGGTTCCGAAGGAGGCATAAGTTTCGTACAAAACGTGAGAAAACAGACCTCGTGACTTGTCTTTCCTCTGGTATACGTATTTCAATGTTGAAAAAGATTGAAGAATACAGTATAATATCATTAGATTGCAAATGTAATGCTTGAAAATTTTGTTTTCTTCCGAGCAAAACTTTCTCCTTTCGTTGTTACGTCCACCATTACAAAATGGCGGAACCCGCGAACGCTCCGTCGCGTCGGGATTCTCGATCGAGTCCCGTGGTTTTTCTAATTTACGATAAAAAGGATTTCGATAAGAAGAAAAGAAGAGTCGCCGATATACTTGGGAAAACCACAGAAACGCGGTGGGAGGAGAGACAACGGTGATCGAACGCCATTATTCTCAAATTATAGACCTGTTTCCGGATAATGGTGCACCGACCGCACATACTTATCAAGATGTTCGCTCTTCATACATTACGGAACCGTTCCGTCTTCGATTCGAGCATTATAATCGTCGAGAAAACCCGACGGGAACTATACGTCTTCGACTTTTCAATCTGTTTACGGAAGTTGGACATCTTTTAATGCGACTCCTTCATACTGGGTTTATCTAAATCGATTTTTTAGAGCCATACTAAATTGCTGGCAGACGGCTCAATAGTGGTTTCCTCTTAATCAAAAATTTTTTAGACATAATTGAAACCTAAATAAAAAAGTACATCCAAGTCCCGTGTCAAAATATTTTGTAGTTCTGTTATAAAAAAATCGCAAAGTTGGCCCGTTAGTGTTCACAAAATCATCCCTCAATATTGATCGCAGACCCTGTAATTAATCGCTTATAGCAAGCCTAATTTAGAACTCTCGTCAATCAAAAAATTTTGAGACATACTTCAAACCTAAATAAAGAAATACACCAAAGTCCCGTATCAAAATGTTTCATAGTTCTGTTATAAAAAAATCACAAAGTTGACTAAATTGGTCTCTGTTCACAAAATCATCCCTCAATATTGGTCACAGACCCTGTAATTAATCGCTTATAGCAAGCCTAATTTAGAACTCTCGCCAATCAAAAAATTTGGAGACATACTTGAAACCTAAATAAAGAAATACACCAAAGTCTCGTATCAAAATGTTTCATAGTTCTGTTATAAAAAAATCACAAAGTTGACCAAATTGGTCACTGTTCACAAAATCGTCCCTCAATATTGGTCACAGACCCTGTAATTAATCGCTTATAGCAAGCCTAATTTAGAACTCTCGTCAATCAAAAATTTTTGAGACATAATTGAAACCTAAATAAAGAAATACACCAAAGTCCCGTATCAAAATGATTCATAGTTCTGTTATAAAAAAATCACAAAGTGAACTCAATTCCTCACTGTTCACAAAATCATCCCTCAATATTGGTCACAGATCATGTAATTAATTGCTTATTTATAGCAAGCTTAATTATAATTCCTCCTCAATCAAAAAATTTGTACAGTACCTCAGAAGCTCGCTAAAAGAGTACACAAAGGTCCCAAATGGTCCACGATTCTGCAAAATAAACAACATAATATTTAAATCATCCCTCACTGTGCGATCAAAAATTGAGCACATACCCATCGCAAAACATAGCTCAAACGTTTGTATCTCAAGCTAACGTCAACCGATCGGATAAAAATTTTATTACACAAAACGCGGTTTCCAAATTTTCGATACTCTCAGAACAAAGTTATGAACAATTTCAATGTTCCCAAAATTTATTTTTCGCATAATCTATTATACGAACTTCTCTATCTTCTAAATTCTAAGAGGTCGTTAAACTGTGGCTCGCGAGCTACTTCCGCGAATGACGTGTTTAAAATAAATTCATTTTCTATTAATTCAATAATATTTTAATACAATTTCCAATCAGTCAGCGCGTTATATCTAAATTCAAATAAAGATCGATTTAACATTATTATAAAGTACATCTAGTTTTATTTGCGCCTAGTTTTACCCGACTTCTAAAAACAGGATTCTCCTAAAGAAATTTTTCACTCGAAAGAAGTATCTAAATCGACTGCTGATGGCTGATACTTGGCTCTCTCGACCACCGAGTGCGCCGAGTACTGTTCCAAGGGAAACACCATGTCGTCAGCTCCGTTCCCGAAGAAAGTACACTCCTAATACTCAAATGTTCGAGTGCTCACCTGAACCGCGACGCGCGAGTATACTAATTATCAGCGACATTGCCGATCCGGGCCGCAGTTAGGCAACAAAAGGAGCCACCCCGGGTGTTACCCGAGCAGCCCCCCGTCGATGTAAACCGCAGCTCCCCCCACCCTGTCCCGAAGAGGTCAAAGTTTTCCGTGAAAGCGATCCGGGCGCGAGCGGTGGCTGTGAAAAGGCGGAGGGGCATTCACGCCGATTATCTAGATAATGGTCGGGGCCAGGAAATTTCGGTGGTCCTGTGCGCTCGAGGAGTAACAAAGAAAGAAAGAGAGAGAGAGTGTGTGTGCGCGTGAGAGAGACAGAGATCGAGAATATGTTGGGGCAACACTGGGCTCCGATTCGCCGGAATGATTCACGGTCCGGCGTCGACAAAGCGCCAACTCGGCGGTTCGCAAGAAAAACGAGCCACGGGCAATTTATTTTAAATATAACCGCCCGATTCGCCGAGTCCGATTTGTTCTGGGCATTAAAAGGGTGCCCCCCTCCACGTTCCCCCGTTCGTTTCTTCTCTTGGCCCGCAGCCCCTCTTTCGCTGAACACCGCGGTGTTCATGGTGTGCTCGTGGTGTTCGAGACCGGGGGAGCACCCTCGTACCGGAGCACACGAGCCCGCAATCCGTAACAATGTTAGCCCCCCATCCTCCCCCTCCCTCCACGCCGAAAACACGTCTGTAATTCGTATATAATGGACTAAGGCCTCTTTATACCGCCACCCTTCACGGGATCCGCGGGACGATCGATGTTGTTGCGCCGGTGCGATTTCGGTATTAGTTCGATGTTTACATGGGGATCGCGAGACGGGAGCGACGGGCACGATGTTCCCGGGTTTTGATGAGGTCCGCGGCGACTCAGATCTCTCGGTGGGTGTTATTCGGGGCGGGAAGTGCCAGTGCGGATGCTTATTCCGGAGCAGCGGCGCTGTGGAACTGCAGCACCCCGGCTTTATATTATCGATAATATTTAACCCTTGGCACTAGAGTGGTCACTCAGAGTCATCAGTGAAAATTGTTTATTATATTCTTTACGTTATTAAATATGTTGGTGTCTAATCGATTACTAAACGTTTAAGTATTGTTCGAGGTATTCTATCAATTTCAAAAAATAATGTAGAATGAAATTATTCGAGATCGAAAGAAATGTTTAATTTTCAAGTTGATACTGCTGCGAGTGCTAAGGGTTAACACTAAACCTACCAAGCATTAAAAAGCAAATGTTGCCTTGTAAAAATGGTAACACTAAATTTATACAGATTGAACATAATATTGAATATAAAATAGACGCTTAGAGAAGGAAATTTATTGCATTATATTCTGCAAATGAATGTTTATACTTTCTGCAATTGCAATAATAGATGCCGGTCATTTGACCGTGGTAGGTTTAGTGTTAATGTAACGAATTCTTTTCCCTTTAATTCTTTCTTTATACTTGTACGATATACAATCTTTAAACTTAATGTCAGTAGCCCTCTCCACTTTTACACAATTTTAAAACAAAGGCTAAACATTTTCTCTAGCAGCACCCTCGCTAATTTTAATCACGAGAAAATTTGTGGATTCCCTCGATATCTGAATGTAATAATACATTACGGCGAAAGACCGCAAGGCTCTCTCGCAAAAAATCGCGCCCTTCGATTTTAGGCCCAAGGATGAATTTGGAACAACTTCGGAATTTTTTTATAGCGAGACTGTAAGTCTTTTCGATACTGGACCTCAGTGTGGTTGCTCAATTAGGCTGTGCGGATATTCTCAAATTTTTTGACCGAGGAGAAATCGAAATTAGGCTTGTTACGAGCGATCGAGAATTAAAATTTGAGGGCGTCGTTATCGTTCAGATATTGCAGGACAACTTTGAGATTTTTTTGTAACGGAACTATTCAACTTTTCGAGACGAGACTTCCGCGTGCCTTTCTGTTTCGATTTCGAAGATGTTCTGAAATTTTAGAACCGAGGCGGCATGAACAACGACCGCGTTATTAGCGATTAAGCATGGTCAAAATCAAGGGGATGCTTTGCATATACGTATTATTATAGGTTCGCGAATTTTTCGCAGCGGAACTACATCGTCTGGCACTAAGAGACCTCGATACATTTTGCAATCTGGGTGACAACTTTGTCCGCAAATTTTTTCTACAATGAAAGAACCGCCATTGAGTCCGCCACGAGCAATGATCAAGCGCATAACTTAATCGTGGACACAAAAGGGCCTCGCAAAAATCTGCAATTTACTATTTACCATTGGAAATAATACGTTGGCGAGGGTCTGACGTGGCATCGGCACGAGAGAACGACATTTTTTCCCGCCAGTCACGCTTACTACCGTAATTTCGTGTTCAACTCCGACGGAGTTAACGTAGGCCGATCGCTATTAAGGATCAAAAACAAAGAGAGACCGTAGGGTGGGAGTCCCATGGACGAAGCAGGAGGAGAGAGAGAGAGAGAGAGGGAGAGGGAGAGCCATAACGAGTCTTATTATTTACGCGGATCATTATTGTGACGGCGCTGATCGGTCATCGTCCATCACTTTCCTTAATCCTTTCCAGCTCCTTCCCGACCTTTTATTATCCTTAAAGTTTCGATAAGTGCCGTGGCCGATATCATAAATCAGCCCTCCTCCTACCCCCGGCGGGGAGGAAGAAAAAAAACTCGACTGGGGAGTTATTAATTATGCTCGGGGCCTGATCTAATTACTCGACCGTACTTTCGTTTTAATTTCTCGCGATTCATTCGCGCTCCGCTGGATTTTTCTTTTGTCCTCCTGACGCTCAACATTAAACATTCCATTCTGGAATATGCAGTCCTCGAAAAATTTCACCTCGACGAATCGTTGATGGAATCTTTTAATCCTCAACAAATTTTTTCGTACAAGAGGAATTGTAATCAAGCCTGACATAATCGATTAATTAAATCGGAGTTTGTCACGAATGTTGAGGATTGGTTTTGTTGTGAAAAGTGATGAATTCGGACAGTTTTGGGATTTTTTTTGCAGCGGAACTAGAAAAGTTATCGACTTGGGACTCTCGCGTGCTCTTTCATCTAGGTTTGAAGAATATTCACAAATTTTTCGATAGAAAGAAAATCAATATTGAACTTACTACAATTAATTTAGTACACAATAGTATGTTGACAATTACGGAGTTCAATTCTTAAACATGACAAATTGGAGCAACTTTGTGATTTTTTTTTAGCGAAACTAGGAAATCTATCGACTTGGAACTTTTACGTACTGTTTCATCTAAGTTTGAAGAATAGTTACAAATTTTTCGACAGGAACAAAATCAATACTCAGCTTACTACAACTAATTTAGTACACAATAGTCTACTGAAAGAACGGAGTTGAATTCTTAAACATGACGAATTGGAGCAACTTCATGATTTTTTTTCAACGAAACTAGGAAACCTATCGACTTGAGACTTTTACGTACTGTTTCATCTAAGTTTGAAGAATATTCACAAATTTTTCGACAGGAACAAAATCAATACTCAGCTTACTACAACTGATTTAGTACACAATAGTCTACTGAAAGAACGGAGTTGAATTCTTAAACATGACGAATTGGAGCAACTTCATGATTTTTTTTTCAACGAAACTAGGAAACCTATCGACTTGTGACTTTTACGTACTGTTTCATCTAAGTTTGAAGAATGTTCACAAATTTTTATACCCAGAAAAGCTGAAGCTGATCGCAGCACGAGCGATTAAAATCGTCCGAGGACAGGGGAAGCTCCCACAGATCAAAGCCTCCCAAAACGTCCCGAGCGTCGCGTGACTCCGTTAATTCCTTTTTCGTCGAAAAGAAAGAAAGAAAGTTTAATTGTCCGCGGGAAAATGGCCGGGAAAAGAAAAGAAAAAAAAAAAGAAAAGAGAACCGGTGCACGGTCTTCCGCCCCCGTCGACTTGGTGGATCATTATGGGAATTAGCGGTAGAAAAGCGGCGTCGGCGGAGGAAGCCACCGTGGAAACGGCTTTACCCACGGTCGGGACCCGGCCCCGTCGAAATGCCAATAATTAAACGAAGGTAGGAAGCGGAGGAGCCGGTTATTTCGCGGGTTCCAGGTCGTTTCCAGTCGCGCATTACGGAAATTAATACCGCGGCGATGTGCCATTCCGATGCAGTTGCGCGTGCACATTTCGCCCGGAATTCCTCCGCCTCCTCCTCCACCCCCTCGATGCCCCCGTTGTTCTTCTTCTTCTTCTTCCTCGTCCTCCTCTTCTTCTTCTTCTCCTTCACCCCAGGAAGCCTCTTTTCTTCCGTTCAACTGTTTCGCAGTTGAGACAACACATTGTTTCTTTCGACGAGCACAGAAACACGGTTGCCCGGACTGTTTAGAGCTGCCTCTTAAAACCCGCTCGCATGTATCCGAGCGCGGTTAATGTGCATGTTTTACGGTCCCAACCTATTGTCGTTACTTCCACCATACTCCTCGACCACCACCCTCCCCCCTCCCCCACTTCTTCTCCTACACAACCCTCGATGCACAGCTCTCCGCAATATACTGCAACCCCTTCGCACGACCGTCGTAAAACCCGATGCGAGCTGGCCGTGATTCAACCGAGCTGCTTAGCGTTCTTAGCCCACGAGGATTTTTTTTCCGATGGAAAACAACGTTGAATTTTCCGATACGAAAACGGTGTCGTCTCGGTGAAAAAATTCATACAACTGCTTGAAACGTAAATGCAAGTCTACGTGGAAGTCCCACATCGGTAGCTTGCACAGTTCTGCCATAAAAAAATCCCGAAGTTGTCCTGGTCCATCACTTTCTACAATAAAGTAATTCCTCCATTAGTAACGAGATATAGTTGATCGCTTATAGCAAGAGTAATTGTGAGTTCTTCTAGGTGGAAAAATTCATACATCCCTTGAACACCAAATTGAAAGGGTACACGGAAGTTCCACAAAGATAGCTTTCACAGTTCTGCCATAAAAAAATCACAAAGTTGCCCTAGTCCATCATTTTCTACGTTAAAGTAATTCCTCGATTGGTAACGAGACACTGACCTAGTGGGTCGCTTCTAGCAAGCGTACTTGCCAATTCGTCTCAGTGGAAAAATTCATACATCTCCTGAACACCTAATTGAAAGAGTACACGGAATTTCCACAAAAATAGCTTCCACAGTTCTGCCACAAAAAAAATCACAAAGTTGCCCTAGTCCAACATTTTATACGTTAAAGTAATTCCTCGATTGGTAACGAGACATAGTTGATCGCTTATAGAAAGAGTAATTGTGAGTTCTTCTAGGTGGAAAAATTCATACATCCCTTGAACACCAAATTGAAAGAGTACACGGAATTTCCACAAAAATAGCTTCCACAGTTCTGCCACAAAAAATCCGAAAGTTGCCCTAGTCCACCAGACAAACACTAACGTAGTTAATCGCTCGTGGCTAGCCCAATTTCAACTCGACCTCGGTGAAAAAATTCGTACACCTTCCCAAAACCTAAATAAAAGTCTACAAGAAAGTCCCATAACGCTAGCTCGCACAGCGCTGCCATAAAAAAATCCGAAAGTTGGGGAACGGACACCAGTTAATCGCACGCTGCAATCTCAACTTTAATTCGCCCCTCGGTGCAAAAACATACATACATACACATTACCTCGAAGCCGAAATAAACGCGCAAGTCCCATTATTACAGATATTATTTACCTCAGAAAAAAAGAAATGAAATGGCAAACTCGAACGAATGCGCGCACAACATGTAACCCTTTCGGGCCCGTCGCGAAGGTGTTCCGTTATGGTCTCGGACAAACGAAAGCTCCTCCGCGATCAGGGGAAACAGGGCAGAACGCGGTCTCGGTTGTGTGTCCGGAGGGTTGTCGGATCCGCTGAAAGAAGCCGATGACATTCCTTGTACAAATAAGGGGCTAATAACAACATTTAAAGCGGTCGCGTGTTTCCCCGGGCCGGTAGTCGGCCATTATTCAGTCGACCGGCAATCACGTAATACAGAACGTCGAAGAAGTTTCAATTCCAGGCCAGCTGAAACGAAAAAGGGACTCTGCCCCGCACAGCTGGCAGAGGGACGGACGAGTCCCCGGAGATCGTTGTCGATTCCGGGCAATCGACAGTTATCGTACCGTAACCGAACGCCGGAACGGCGAAAACCTTTCCGATACAGTTTACGAGCCGTTTAGGCGAGCAAGGAAGTCGATGGTTTCCGCAAGAAACTCCGATCCTTTCTTCAATATCGTCTATAAACAATTGACATTTTAGTTACCGTGCTACTTCGGCTGCGAGACCACGGGTCGTTTATTTCCCGAGTGAAACTTCACTCTTGCATTCGCTTTTTCCACGAATGTTGCAAACGTTTCGCGTGTTCCAACGATCTTATATCGATACAGCGAGTTCGGTGCGTACTTCAAAATTTTTTCAGATTTCTCGAAAGCCTGGAACAACAAAAAGATTAGTTAAATTGATATATGTACAATGATAATAAATTAATATTGATGAAACTGTTGTTGACATATCCGCGAGATTTTTCCAAAGAGAACGATACCACGCATGATGCAACTCGGTCAATATTTGCTCGAGGAAATTTACGAAAGAGTGGAACCTCACTGACAGTTCGGATAACAGAGGTTCCACTGTATTTGGAATTACGTGAATACTTGTAGACCGAATAGCGTCGTGCTGGGTATCATTTTAATCGGAGAAGCGTCAGGAATAGAATGGTAGAAGTTTCATAGAGAATTGATTATAAACAAAGATGTTATGTACAATTAAACAATGTTTTGTACATTTACTGCCGCGTAAAATATTTTCACGATTAATGTACAAGAAATACATTTCGTTATATCGATCGTAAAATGTTAATAATAAATTTCCAGTGTTATTGGCGCTACGGTTCGATCAATTAAAAAACCAATAAACAATTTTGCAGATTATCAAATAATCATCGACGTTTCGATTCACTTTTGAATAATTTTCAAGATGTCGATGATTATTTGATAATCTGAAAAATTGTTTATTGGTTTTTTAATTGATCAAACCGTAGCGCCAATAACACTGGAAATTTATTAGTAGAAGAAATACTATGTTTATTATTGTAGTAATCGCATCGGGGGACCAAAATGGAGTCGCGAGTTCCGTCGGACGAGGGTTGAAGTTGCGAAATCGTTTCGCACGATTTTTGCGGTAATATTTAATAATAGGATCTGGGACGAAACACCACCTTCTGTTCCTCCAATAGAAAAACAATTTTAGCAAACGTGGCTAAAAATAAACGTGTACAGATTCAAACCCGAATCGTTACGTTTAAGATGTTCATAAAATAGCTAATTATATTGTATTAATTGATCGAACCTTTGCGCCGATAATCTTATTCACATGTATATTAAAAATATTTAATAATGTCGATGCTGAACTATCAATTTTCATTTGTCATTAGCGGTCTTACGGTAAACAGTAAATTCTTTGCTGCGATAGATTCTTGCGAAAGACTGGATCTTTGAGGTCCAGTTGAAGAGTCTCGTTTCGTCAACGCAACACTCGGAGGCACGTCTGAAAATTTCATTGTTCTTCATTCAAACTGTCAAGGGTTGACAAGAAAACCAGGTGTTCATAATTCAACGGTATGCCAACGCCTTTGGGACTCGGCAAAGCGTAAACGTTAGTATCGCGTGTCCATCTTGGCATGGTCGAGCTTTTCAAGCTGTATTGCAAATTGCAATATCACATATAATAATGGAGTAGTTTGCTATTCGATGGTACAATTTGCAATACTTCACAAACAAACCTTACCTGAAAATAAAGCTGAATAATTTAGTAATTTTATTTAAAAATTAAATTACGGAATTTATTCGCAAAACTTTTTTTAAAAGATCAATTTCGAAACAAAAAATATACAATATAAAAGAATGTATAACAATGACAGTGTACTCAAGTACAGCTTTGTTATAGAATTGTTAAATAAATCTTAATGGATCTTTATTATGTCATATATCGTTAAAAATTCTGGATAATTCGACTGTTTAAATAAATTCCAAAATATATTCTCACCTTTCTGTGTGTTTATTCGTGACCAGTAAGTAAGACTTAACTTCTTAATTTAATGCTGCGCACGTTAATTACACTTTCGAATGTCCGCGCAAGAAATCGGAAAATTCGCGAAATGCAATCGCGTTTCACCCATAATTCATTTCCTCGAGTGGCAATTGGGTGAGAAAGTATTAATCTAAGCCTTCCGGCCCCGTGTTCGTAATTTACCAATTAGGATGAACTGCCTGGAACAAATATATCGGAATAAATGGCTTGGTACGCTCAACGATCAAGCGATTTAAATTCGCCACGGTGCTTTTTTCTACGAGCTGCATGCAGCAGGAAAAAGAAACGCACTCGGATTATTTACTAGTTTCATGCGTTTAATTACTTGTTTATACGTGTGATTAAGCTAATGATATTAATTTCGCTTGACCATCAGGCGAGGCAGTTACTTTTACGAAATTATCGGATTCTTCGCGGCAAGTGCAAATACGAAAATTATTTATTTATTTCAGACTTGTATATTTGTTGTTCTGATTAAAATCATATCTATAATTTTAGAGATTTTAGAGATTTAATGGACAATTTTTAGAAAATGTGTTTTCTCGAAATTCTCGACTTTCAAATTTCGACGATTTCAATCATTTTTTCCATTGAAATTGCCCAAAAATATTCAACGAAAATTTGAACGTAGAAATATTTTTCTTCGGGGAAAAGTGACAATAATGGCGCGATCGTCAGATAAAAATCGGTTCGAGAAAGATCGGAATCGTCCGATTCATTAGTTCCGAGGCTCGTAAATTAATTTCGTTTGAAAGATCGACACGATATACTGATCTATCTCGATAGTTCTGATCGCAATGGCCAGTGTAACTTCTGAAAGAAGTTCCTTTGGCGGCTTGTGCAACGTCATCGCGGTGAAAGCGGCCGTCGGATACAAGAAAATCCAACGATCCATCGATCATTTCGACCACAGAAACACAATGATATCGCTCGACGGTAATTTTCTGAATCGATACAAACAGCTCTAAACAAATTCTAACACCTCGGCGAGGGTTTATTCCACAACAAATGGAAACGACTTTGTCATGAGGCTCTGACGGATAACCGTGGCTGAGAGTCCTTTTGAATCGACAATCAAAACTTCAAATTAGCTCAAACATTATGCCAAATTACGCAATTTGCAGTCTTACATACAATACGGCTTGATATCTCCAATAAAACAAATTGAATAGCGAGATTTATAGATTTTGTGCAAGACCCGAATTGTATGTTGTATGAGACTCGAATGATTGATATTTACTACATTGTAGTTAAAATTAACAATTACATAACAATTAAGAGTACGTACGAGCACTAATAAATTTTTATCGTAGCATTTTTATTCGCGATTTTATCAAAATGACAAACTTCGTGTTTAAATACCTTTTTCAGACATTGGATGTTTATAAAAATATGAACGACAAACGAAGCGATAACGAACAGTGAACATAGAATTTGCAAAATCCATTGTGATAAACAATAATTCATGAAACTGCCCTTTAAAAGGGGACCATCGCTGAATTCAGTCGGCCGACGGTGCATGATGGTAACGTTCGGCCATTTGAGTAATAAAATTGCATAACTTTCGATGGAATTGAGGTAGAAAGATGAAACTTTGTTTAAACGAAAGCTGAATTGTTGTAGAATAATGGAAAAATATTTCTTTCCTGAAGAAAATATGCTTTCACCTCGAAATTATTGATTAAATTTGACCTTTCTTGAGAAGAATCGAAACTTCAAGAAAGGTCACCATTGTTATCAATATTCTCAAGGTCAAAAAAGATTCTCCATTGTTCCTCCATATTTTTCTCATATTCTACAACATTTTGGTTTCAATTTAAAGAAAAAGTCACCTTCATATCTCAATTCAATCAAAAGTTGTACAATTTTGCTCCAAAAAATTTTGTTCCAGAAAATTAAAAAATTGTACAATTTTGTCGAAAAAACTGGCCTCACCGTGCACTGTCAAGAAAAACGAAAATGGTAACAGCAAGTCTCCGGTAGAATTGTTATTACATAGATAATTGCGGTGGTCGGTGTTGGCGTCCGCCATTTTGAAGGTTTCGAACTCGGTGGCCGCGTAACTTATTAATATTAATTGTATCCTAAGCAAACACACGGATCCAGAACACGCGGGTAGCTTGTAAAGCAATCAAACGCGTTCTATCTGATTTTTGATAAAGGGAAACCAACCGCCACACGTGATGCACGTGTTAACAGTGCGTGCACACAACGTGTGCTCCTTCCCCTTTGTATTTTTTTTTCCTCTTTCCTTCCTCCCTCCCTCGACCCCTCTTCTACAACGATATGCAACAGACAATAGCATTTGTGCAGCGAGGAAACCGTAAAAAGAAAATAAACTAGCCATAACTGGCAGGTGAATAATTTCAATTTTCATATTATCTGTACACGGGAAATGGAAGTAGTAATTACTGGTTGTATTAATAACATTCAATGTAAATTTTCATCCACTACTACAGATACAGGGTAGAGATCATTCTAAAGAATCTTTTTTTCATTTTTCGCTTCTCAAAGACTTTAACAATCTGATAACATAGATATCACTGCTACTGAAAAATTGTCTGTGTAAGAGAAATCCTCAGCTTTGACTCTCACAATCTCACAAAATAGACATCACTGCTATTTAAAAATTGACCAATGCAAAGTTTCAGCTTTGACTCTTACAAGCTTACAGAATAGATAGCATTGTTATTTAAAAATTGACTCACGCAAATTTGTAGCTTCGACTCTCAAAATCTTATAGAATAGATATCACTGCTACTTAAAAATTGACCAATGCAAATTTTTAGCTTTGACTCTTACAAGCTTATAGAATAGATATAACTGCTATTGGAAAATTGACTGAAACAAATCCTCAGCTTCGACTCTTGCAATCTTACAGAAAAGTTGTGACTGTTATTAGAAAATCAATTGGGACAAATCCTCAGCCTTGACTTTTACAATCTTACAGAATAGGTATCACAGCTACTTAAAAATGAACCGACACAAATCCTCAGTCTGGACTCCCACAATCTTCCACAATAGCACTAACCGCTCTTGGAAAATTGACCGAAACAAATCCCCCAGCTATGACTCCGGCAGTCCCATCGGAACAACGGCAAAACCCCCAACAAAGTCCACACCGCGTCTCTCCACGGAGCCCCACCCTACCCGGCGGTAATCAATTAACAAGAAATCCGAAATCGCAGCCAAAGCAATCCAGCCAAACGATCCCCAGCACCCCCAAGCAACCAGCAATCCATATCCACCTCGATCCACCCCGTTCCATCAGAAAACAGCTCGGAGCCGTCTTGCGCGGCGAACAAAGAGGATGATCGACTTCTACGAGGGTATTCCCTGCAAAGGCATTCGATCGTTAGTTAAAGGGCAATCCGTTAAAGGTGCGGAGAAAGAGAACGGGCCAAAGTACGAAGGAGAAACAGAGAGATAGGCGGTTACGGGGGGGATAGAAGAGAAGAGAAGGAGTTCTTCTCGAGTGCACAATACATACCTCGAACAGAACGAAGGATACGAACGAAGGAACGAACGAACGTCCGGAGGGTCCCGTGCCGGCAGATGAATCCTAAGCAATTTCTCGCTGGTCGGGCCTCTTTGATGCTTTGAACTCTCACCGCGCTAACCGATCCTCCTGGTAATCATGCGGCCCTCGCCACGCCCCGAAAAACACCTTCGATCCTCGGCTCTCTCGCCTCCTCAGCATCCTTCGCTTTAATCCTTTTGCGACCAGGCGAGAGGAGTCGATTCCTCTTTTTTTCTTTCTTCATCCTCCCCACCCCACACCCCCCACTTCCCCCGATCTCGAAGATCTCTCCTATCTCGAGGTCCTCGGCTGACCGAGTTCGCGTCCTCCTCGTTGATCCTACACCTTTTTTGGCTCCGATATTCAAAGCTTCTTCTTCTGCTGCTGGTGCTGTTGTCCTCCGTCCCGTTTCCTCCTCGTTCCGTCCCGTTTCCTCCGTCCTCGTCTAAGTGTCTTCACGCTGTTTACGGGGACTTTCGTCTCCCCGTTTCCTCGTTTCGCAGTTTTTCTGACCGGCACGTTCCCCGCACGTTCGTCCTTTTTTCTTCGGATGCTTCCTCTCGCTCTCGACTCTCTCACTCTCTCTCCCGCTCTCTCTCTCTCTGCTACTTTGCTGCCAGCGCAGCGCTGCCGGTTGCTCTTTTTGCGGGCTGTCCTCGCGCGCCGACGGAGAGAAGGAACCCTTCTCTGTTTGCTTTGCCGCGGATTATTGCTGTCTCGGGATCCACCCGGACTCTGTAATTAACGGGATGCTAATGGAATCGCGGGAACTACTTTCCGTCGTACTCCTCTCTCCCTCTCCCCTCCCCCCGCCCACCGCCGACCCCTCTCGAACGGCGATGGTCAACGTTGCTGGAACGAAGGGCGTTTGATTCACTTAAATGCGCCGGGTACACGAGTTTTCAGAGATCTCTGGATCACCGATGATCCACTGCACGGTGGATTGGATCTTCGGCTTTCATCGTGGTACGAGTGGCGAGTTTCACGAGGGAGATTACACATTAGCTGATCTTGAACGTTCCGGACGACGGGGAGCCTGCCACCTTTGCCACTTCTGGGTCTTTTGTGTCCACTTCCAAGATAGTAGTAGCTATTAATACTGAAAGAAAAAGTCTGTATTACCGAAATTATACTCGTTGAAATTTCACGCATTTCTATATTCCCGAGCATTTGGCGCAGCATTTAAACAATTTTCAAAATCGGGACTTACCAATATTTGCAACGAGATCGTCATCCCGGCAAGAGCGACCGACCAGGCTCGCGGAATCGTCCGAGCCACGTCGAAGAAGACCTCCAGACGTGGTAACTGTCGACGATAATAAAATTTCAAATCCCCCGCGTCCCCATTACCGCTTATGATGCCGTAATCACGACCACGGGATCAGTTTCCAAGCTTTCGATCGGCGAGATCCCCGAGATCGTATCTCCCGCTGTGCCGAACGGAGCCGAAGAGATCGGGCACTTTAACATTTCCTTCCTCCGCGTCTCTTTTATTCTATGGGGACCGTGCGCGCCATTACCGACAAATTGCGAATCCCGTTCGGGCACCGAAAGCCAAAATTTTATGTTCGGAGCCATTTTGTTCGCATCGTTTGTTTGCGCTGTTGCTTGAAAATTCAGGAAGAAAAGGAAGGACCCTGAAGAGGATGAATAAACTCATCGGAAGATTCAGGAAAGCATGAACTGCGAGACTCAAAAGACTCGGAAGAAGTATACCAGGCATGGAAGTCCTACAATATTCAGAAGAAGAAAGAACTAGCCTCGGAATACTCATCGGAAGAAGATTTGAACCCGGTAGGCTCCAAAGAAGATCAACTGGACTTGGAAGATTCTGATGAAGAGCTAGCTTCAGAGGCATATCTGGACTCGTAGGATTCGCAAGACCCAGAAAGATAACAACTACCATCAAAAGATAGAACATCAGAATATCCGAACTTAGAGGACTCTACTGCGGAACAGCTAGCTTCAGAAGCTGGATTCGTAAGATTCGCAAGACCTAGAAGAATGACAACTAGCCTCGGAGGACACAACATCAGAATATCCGAGTTCGGAGGACTCTACTGCGGAACAGCTAGCTTCAGAAGCTGGACTCGTAAGATTCGCAAGACCCAGAAGGATAACAACTAGCATCAAAAGATAGAACATCAGAATATCCGAACTTAGAGGACTCTACTGCGGAACAGCTAGCTTCAGAAGCTGGACTCGTAAGATTCGCAAGACCCAGAAGGATAACAACTACCATCAAAAGATAGAACATCAGAATATCCGAACTCGGAGGATTCTACTGCGGAACAGCTAGCTAGCTTCAGAAGCTGGACTCGTAGGATTCGCAAGACCTAGAAGAATGACAACTAGCCTCGGAGGACACAACATCAGAATATCCGAACTTAGAGGACTCAGCTGCGGAACAGCTAGCTTCAGAAGCTGGACTCGTAAGATTCGCAAGACTCAGAAGGATAACAACCAGCATCAAAAGATAGAACATTAGAATATCCGAACTTAGAGGACTCTACTGCGGAACAGCTAGCCTCGATAGACACAACATCAGAATAACCGAGCTCGGGGGACTCTGTCACGGAACAGTTAGCCTCAGAGGACTCGGAAGAGGTATCCTAAGACTAAGAATCCTCCGCGGCAGAGCCAGAAGAAGAGTAAAAGGAGCGCGGACACGACGAAGGATCGAACGAAGCGCGAAAGGGAAGCCAAAGGGGACTCGGCGATGAAGAAGGTGATAAAAGGAGGAGAAAAGGACGCTCCTAATTCGTAGTTCGGGGCGGGGTCTTTTTCCCCAGTCCAGAGGGGGATGGGGGAGGGGGAGAGACAGAGGGGAAGGAGGGAGCGCACAAAAGGCGACCCGAGGTATAAATTGGTTTGTTTGCCGCGGAGATAAAAGGGGCCGCTAAATGTTATCTTTAAGGTGTCGGATCAACGCAAATGTGGCTGAGTTACTCGTAATTATAGTATACACGGGGCTCGGCCCCCTCGTCTCTACCTGGCCGCGCCATATCGGTCTCTCTTCTCTCACTCTCTCGCACTATGAGCCTCGTTCCTCGCGCGGCGGCACCATTGGCGTAACCATCGGCCCGAGATTCTATCGGGCCGAGATCGGGACAAGAGGACTTGTTTGGTTAGACGCGAGCATCGTTCGAGGATCGTGAATAGCTTCGGTCCCCCCTCCCACTGTTTTTTTGTTTGGTTGATTTTAGGTGGTGGGGGATGGGGATTCATCAAAAGGGCTCCCCATTAATTTCAGACGAGATAATCGCCCCCCTTACGGCAGCTGGTTAAAGCGTAATGAGCAAGCCGAAGAGTGCGGTTTCATTGTGAGAGATTATGAAGTACTTTGGCGGTTGATTTGGCCGCGGAGGATTGATTGGAGGGGGCGATGCTAGTTGGGCTGGTTGAAATTGATCCTGGGTGGTTAGAATTATTGGGGATTGTGTATCTAGGGTGTTTTGTTGTTCTTACGTTGGATGGTTGACAGCTAGGGACTGTCTAGGGAGTCTAGGGAATTTGTTGGACGTCGGTTTGTTGGCTGATGAAGGATTGTGTATTGTTTGAGACAATATTGGGTCCATAGAATTATTGGAATGGTGAATCTAGGGGATTCTGTCGCTCTTTCGATATTTTGGGCATTTCCGAGAGATTACGCCAATGGAAGTGCTTTTTATCTCAGTTTCCAACAAGATGGGACTCCCCGTTGGTGTGGCTTGAAACAGCCGCGCGTACAGTGGGTCCAACATTATAGCACAAAATAATAATTCATAAATTATACGCGCCGCGATCGTTTAGAGGCTTAGGTATACAGCTCACTGCACATGAAGGTGATCCCGGTGCAGGTATATCAATAAGCCTGGCTAGATGTGTAGTTGTCATACCGGGTGGCGCGGAAAAACGAACACTTGAATTTTTTTGTCGAATATTACGATCCGCTACAGAGTGTAGGCACCATTACGTTTACCAACAAAGAAATCTAGATCATATGTTACGAAATATCGACCACTGTAAACTTACACGAGAACAAAATATTTTCAAATAAAGTTGCATTCGAACAATTCAATTTTCTATAAAGTTATAACAAATTGTAATTTTTTTAATTTGCCTAGCAATAGCAGAATATATTTTTCTTGATGATTAAATAATTGACTACTCAAATTTAAAAGATATTAAAATTATTTATTATTAAAAATAGAAATTAGTTACATATAATAATATTATTTAATATAAAGTGTATAATATTTAAAATTACTATTAATTAATATTTAATAAATTAGTATTTATATTTAAAACTGTAAAAAAATATTGCAAACCGTATGATATCGCCATCTACCCTCACAAATTTGTTCTACATCTTCTCTCTGAAGATCTTATGGCGCCATCCATGGCAAAATGCTGAAACTAGTAGCCAATTAATACTACTTTTCCCTAATAGATGACGCCACAAACTGCTTCTGAAGGTAAAAAATCTACAACTTTGAAATTTAAATAAAGCTCAAATAAAATATAAATAAATTTAGAACACAAACGAGCTTACACAGACATTAATAATATTTTTAAGATAATACAAGCGTTCGTAAAAATGGAGAATTAATTCTCCATGAACCAACTTCCAATATGGTGACTCTATTCAGTACTTATACAATTTATGATTGTTGCTAAATACAAACCGGCTGTCTAAAGTTTAGAGGTTATGTTCCTACGATAGCACAGCACTTTTTCAGTAAAGTACAGCAACCAATAATCACGTGGAGAATTGCATACAAAATTAAAGCAACATGGAAAATCACACAGAAGAGCAAACGGAAAGTGAATGTAGTTTTAAGTTCCACGAATTTGTGATAGACATTGGCACCACCTTAGCCTGTCATACGATTAAAATGGACAATTGCCTCTACTTGTGGGTGGGTGATCCAAAGAAGCAAATCATGAATGATTTATCTTTCGCTATTGTATCACCGTTTGGAAAAGAACCACTTACCACAAAGATTATGGGACCCATTTCTGATGATACGTCAAGCAATTTTGCTAAGAGGCTGTCCAAGAAACTGTCAAAACCTGTCTACGTTAGCTTCAATGTTGATGTTGACAAGCCTTCTATGCGTGCGCTGGAAATGAAATTGAAGGATGAATTAACTGCGCACCCTGAAATCTTTTAACGTTCACTAGTACGATACAAAATTGTCTTCTGGTTAATTGTATGATACATGTACAAAAATGAATTGCACCTTTTGTATTCTATATTAAATATGACTTAAACCAATTCCATGTTCTGTGCTACTTTTATTTCTCATGTAATACCAATTAATGAAGTTCTTTTTAAAGAGTAAAAATTAAGATAGATCAAGATTGATAGAGAATAAAATAAAGAGTAAGAAAAAGAAAATATAAAATTACATATTCCTAAGGAATTGAATTAGCCGAATAAGCTAAACGTTAGTTTATTAATTAACCGATGCAAACAATGTTCAAGATTTCACAAAACTTAAATAAATCATTCCATGCGTATTTACGTACGTCTGTTTGGAGGTTCGCGGCCGTTTTCATAAATTGGTGTGAACTTAGCAATAAGTTCGACACTCTAGGGAATTTTGCGTAACCCCCAAATATAATCCAGGGAATTTTTTACGATACAAATTACGCATTTTTGTGTTAACTTCAGACGTAGCCGTCAAAAGCACGTGGGTACTTAGCCATCGATTTAAACGTTTACACGAAATTGCACATGTGATCCGGTTTCTTCTTTTCCAAACATGTTGTTGCAAAGTTTGAGGGTTTTTATCGAACGGGAAAAAAGTTATGCAGAAAAGCTTGCGTCCTACAAAAATTGCAAGGTAAATTCTATTTCCTTTACATTTATTTCTTTGAATTTTTCTTCGGCGTTTAAACAGCCTCAATTTTTCACAACCATAATTGTGTTGTAGGAGCTCAGTAAAAATGATCACAAAAAGATTTTGGAAGTTTTATGCGAGTTCTTGACGAGTCCGAAGAGTACAGAGGATGTTGCTGAGTGTTTCCCACAATTGCTACCTGCATTAGTTTCTGCAAGCATACCCATGAGAAAAGTGTCTTACAACGATGGGGATACGTTGCATAAATTGAATTGTGTTATCCTGGGAAAACTTGTTCGCAAGAATCGTGACCTTTTAGCGTATGTATTTGTATAATTATCTTCTTAATTTTTAGGTCCGGCATTGCGGTATGGAGGATTTTAGACGAGGAATCAACATATCTGTTATTTTATATTAAAACATTGTTTTATTATTCAATACTTTGGACAATGTGTAAAGAATGTAGTTGTTGTTTAAAGGAAATTAAATTTGATTATGATGCAATTCGTTGGTTTGTTAGTTGCATTAATCTTAACATACCAAATATACATTTTTACAAGAATGTATGAACTCACTTGATTGTTTTTGTATTATAGACAGTGGAAATTTAATTTTTGTTTTAATTTAGATAAAAAAAGGATACAGATGTAGTTTAATTTGTCTAAGCATAAAGCCTTGTAATTATAGGACTGAGAAAAATGATTTGTTTTCTAATTATAGATTTGTTCTGCACTACTTTGATGCAAATCCAGCACCATTCGAGTCTGTAGAAGATGATTATACTCCTTCAGCTAAGAGGCGTAGTAAAAAAGGAATGTTGTCGTATTATGAAGTTTCAGATTATGATTTAGTAACAGCCTGCTATGACATTCTATGCACTGCGCCAACTCATTTCAAGTATGCATGGAATTGGTCCAAATTTTACAAATATTTAGCAGTTGACGATGAAGCTGTTAGATGGTAATATATTTCCTCAAATAATGATCATGCTATTGCTATCCATATGAAAAATAAGTATAATTATTTTGAATTCTTTTACTTGCTTCGGCAGTACATATATATTTTGAATTCTTTTTCAGGGTATCAATTAACTGTATTGCAATTGTATTAGACATGTCAGAATCCTGTACATTAAAACATATGGACAATCTAGTTCCAAACAGCCAAAAATATTCTACATTGTGCCAAAAAACTAGCCAAAATAATATAACATCAGCAGAAACTGAAGAAATAGATCAAATGTTCAATGATTTACCATCAGTAGTATCCATAGGAGGGATTCTCCTTCCAGTATTCAATAAATCAAAGTCTAAAAAAGAACAGAACTTGGTTCCAGTACCATCTACGAGAAGAAATTTACAGAATTTAGCTTTGGCAGTGTCTTCTAACAAATGTGTATGTTTACAAGGTGCTGTTGGCTCTGGAAAGACTGCTTTAGTGGATTTTTTAGCAGAAGCAACAGGCCACGATACAGCAAATTTTGCAAAAGTGCAATTAGGTGACCAAACGGACTCTAAAATGTTATTAGGAATGTACCTATGTACTGACATTCCTGGAGAATTTCTGTGGCAACCAGGAATTCTGACTGAAGCTGTGCTATCTGGAAAATGGTTGCTTCTGGAGGATATCGATTGTGCTCCAACAGACGTTATCAGTGTCATTGGACAGCTTGTGGAAAACAAAACATTATCAGTTCCTGGATACAGAGACTCTATTCACATAAAAAGTGGATTTCAATTATTCATCACTGTGAGATCAACAGCTGAAAGAACACAGATGCCTCTCAAAATGTCTCTACCGTTTCAGAAACATTGGTCCTGCGTTAATGTGGAACCATTATCTAAAGAAGAACTTGTAACAGTTGTACAAACTTCATTTCCAGTATTGCATACAGTGGCTACAAGAATTGTAGATGTGTTTTTATTGTTTTCCGTCGGCAAACATGAAGAGGATGCTGAGAACTGCGTGAGAAACGCTAGACAAATATCTACTAGAGATTTGATCAAGTGGTGCTTTAGAGCAATCGTTGATTTTGATGTATCTTCACCTGTGTCTGCATTGAAGATCTTTCAAGATGCTTTGGATATATTTTGCTGCTCTGTGCCCAACTGTGGTACGTATAATTGACTTCGAATTTGAACAAGCTAAAACTAATTCATCAATATCCTTACATAATTTTGAAAGTAGATCTCTTTGACAATTCAACTTTTGTTCTTTCAGCTCAACGACTAAACTTAGCGATATCAGTAGCGCACAAGTTAGGCATAGTGAAAACAAAAGCAGAGTACTTCTGCAACATGCACAAGCCTTCAGTGGACTTCCAAAAGGAAATCCTAACAGTTGGCAGAGCAAAATTGAAGATAAAAAAGTCCGTGAGAGTACAACTTGCAGTCAAAAGATCAAATTTTTCTTACACAAGGCCGTCGGTGTGTCTCCTAGAACGTATAACCAGCTGCGTAGCACAGAAAGAGCCTGTGCTTCTGGTTGGCGAGACAGGAACGGGGAAAACGAGTTGCATCCAGTACCTCGCACAGATAACGGGTCACAAACTGGTGGTAATAAATATGAATCAGCAGAGCGAGAGCACCGATTTGCTTGGGGGTTACAAGCCAGTGGACTTCAAGCTTCTGATTCTCCCAATCCGCGAGGAGTTTGAGATCTTGTTCCGCTCTTATTTCGCGATTGAGCCAAACAAGAAATTCCTGAGCCACATTGGTCACTGTTTCGAAGAGAGGAAATGGAAGACCTTGACTAGTCTGATGATTCATAGCACCAGTGCAGCGATGAAGAGACTAAAAGCAAATCCAAAAAATCAGGACGCAGTGCAACTTCTGAAGAAGTGGGACGCTATGGCTAGGAAACTGGAAAAACTGCAGTCTCAAGTGCACAGTAACTATTCCTTAGCCTTCTCTTTCGTTGAAGGTGGCCTGGTCAAAGCTCTGAAGAATGGGGATTGGGTTTTGCTAGATGAGATCAATTTAGCTACATCTGAAACGCTGGAGTGTCTCTCTGGATTACTAGAGGACTCCTGTGGGTCGCTGTCTTTGCTAGAACGTGGGGACAAAGAGCCGATAAAGAGACACACAGACTTTGCGATCTTTGCTTGCATGAATCCAGCCACTGATGTTGGGAAGAAAGATCTTCCCGTCGGACTGAGGAATAGGTTTACAGAATTTTTTGTCGACGAGCTCATAGAGAAATCAGATTTGCAACTTCTCGTGAATTCCTATTTGAAAGACTTGAACCTCCCACCTGAGAAGATCGATGGTATCGTCAAGTTCTATTTAAATGTCAGAAAAGAGGCTGAGAATAATCTCTTGGATGGAACAGGTCACAAGCCACATTACAGTTTGAGAACCCTGTGTAGGGCGTTGAGCGTGTCCTCGCACAATCCTTGTGTAAATCCATTAAGATCTCTGTACGAAGCATTTTGCTTGAGCTTCCTAACGCAATTGGATAGCCAATCGTACCCGTTGGTGCTAAAGATGATTGTGAAGGCTATTTTAGGCGAGAAGGCTGCCAGTGCGATCCTTAAAACCCCAATTCCAAGGCCACATGGTACACCCGACAGTTTCATCTGCTTTGAAGGGTACTGGATCCCTAGAGGCGACCTCAGCCCCGAGATACCCGAGAATTACGTACTAACCGAAACGGTGAAGCAAAATTTGAAGGATTTGGTACGAGTAGTGTCCATCGGAAAGATGCCTGTACTGTTGCAAGGTGATACCTCTGTCGGGAAGACTAGTTTGATCACATACCTGGCGAAAGCCTCTGGGCACACCTGCGTCAGAATTAACAACCATGAGCACACTGATTTGCAAGAGTATGTTGGCACTTATGTAGCTGACTGTACCGGGAAGCTAGTTTTCAAAGAGGGTGTTCTAGTAGACGCTATGCGCAAGGGATATTGGATAATCCTGGATGAACTGAATTTAGCTCCCAGCGATGTTCTAGAAGCTTTGAATAGAGTTCTTGACGATAACAGAGAATTGTACATTCCAGAAACACAACAAGTGGTCAAAGCACACGATAACTTCATGCTCTTTGCTACCCAGAATCCTCCAGGACTGTATGGAGGAAGGAAGGTACTGTCTCGAGCCTTTAGGAACAGATTCGTTGAACTGCACTTTGACGAGATCCCACCAAAAGAGTTGCAAGTAATACTGCATAAGAGATGCAAGATGCCAGAGACCTACTGCAAACAGGTGATCAGCGTGATGACAGAACTTCAAGTTAGAAGGAAGGGCACAGCCACGTTCGCTGGGAAGAAAGGATTCATAACTCTCAGGGATCTGTTTCGCTGGGCTGAGAGGTATCGTCTTGCACCTGATCACAAAGGAACTTTATATGATTGGAGTCAACACCTGGCTGATGAAGGATACTTGGTGCTGTCCTCGAAAGTCCGACATCCTGAAGAGTGCTTGGAGATCGTGCAGGTATTGAAGAAGCACCTGAAAAGAGATGTTGACGTTGATTCTCTGTTTTCACTTTCTGATAAAACTTCACCAGTTACTAAACCAATCCTAGAGTCCCTTCTGTCGAAAAAGATTCCCGGGTTCGAGCACATTGTCTGGACTTTTCCAATGCGCAAGATGGCTGTGCTTCTTACGAAGGCCTGCGACTTTAAAGAGCCAGTTCTTTTGATTGGTGAGACAGGTGGTGGCAAGACTACAGTTTGCCAGCTTCTGTCAGTGATCAGACAGCAGGAACTTAGTATTGTCAATTGCCACATGCACACAGAGGCCTCGGACTTCCTTGGCAGTCTGCGTCCTGTCAGAGATCATACAGACAGTCAGAAGCTGTTTGAATGGGTGGATGGTCCTTTAGTGAAAGCCATGAAGACCGGAGGCTTCTTTTTGGTGGATGAAATCTCTCTGGCAGATGACAGTGTCCTTGAGAGATTGAATTCTCTGTTAGAACCAGAGCGCAAGCTTTTAATTGCCGAGAAACCATCCAGCGATGATAATGCCACAGTTTCTGCTAGCAAAGACTTCATTTTTGTTGGTACAATGAACCCTGGTGGCGATTATGGGAAGAAGGAACTATCGCCTGCACTGAGGAACAGGTTCACTGAAATTTGGTGCGAGGGATGCGTGTCTTTCGACGATCTTAGGTGCATCGCGGCGCACAATCTTCGCGAAGAATTAAAGGAGAACGTTCCTACAGCGATTATAGCGTTTCTTGAGTGGTTACAAACGACGGAGATAGGGAAAAAGCTTGTTGTCAGTGTTAGGGATGTGCTAACTTGGGTAAATTTTGTTAATTGTTGTGAGAACTTGGAAATTGGAGATGCTTTCTTCCATGGCGCAGCGTTGAGTTACATCGATGGACTTGGATCTGGTGCGACTGCCACCGAAAAGTAAGTAACGTGCAAGCATATGGCCGAATCTAGATTTCTCAGATAGTTGGCAAAGGATGCATGCTGGTGTTTTGTTTATCTACATCTCGTTGAATTGAATATATTCTATATTAATTAATATATAAATTAGTCACTAATTTGTGTATTTGTGACTTTTCAGTATAAAAAAATTCAAGGATTTCAAGGCCTCAGCAGTGAAGTTTATCAAATGTCAAGTAGATGACACTGTGTTGTGTTTTAAGTCCATGTTAATGTTAAACTGTGAACAGTCTGATGTAGAAAATCTTGACGATAAGTTTGGTATCTCGCCATTCTATGTGAAGAAAGGCGATGAAGAAATACCAAGTGATATAGGCTTTGCTTTTAAGAGTCCAACGACTAGGAAAAATACTTTGAAGGTTCTACGAGCTCTACAATTGAAGAAACCTATCTTGTTAGAGGGTAGTCCTGGAGTTGGTAAAACCAGTTTGGTGTCTGCTCTTGCTAGAGCCTCTGGACATCGACTTCTCAGGCTGAATCTGAGTGATCAGACGGTAAATATGTATAATTAAAGTGTAATTGAGTTAAGCGACTCACCCAGTATACTGTCAATACATTATTACTGTTTTAAATCTTGTGCAGGACATTTCTGATTTATTTGGAGCCGATTTGCCAGTCGAGGGAGGAAAGCCTGGAGAATTTTCCTGGAGAGACGGTCCATTCTTGAGAGCGTTGAAAAATGGGGATTGGATCCTGCTCGATGAATTAAACCTTGCTTCTCAGTCAGTTCTAGAAGGCTTGAACGCATGTCTGGATCATCGTGGAGAAGTCTACATTCCAGAACTAGCGATGACTTTCACTGTGAAGCCTGGCACACGACTCTTCGGTTGCCAGAATCCTCTGCGTCAGGGTGGAGCTAGGAGGGGACTTCCAAAATCCTTTTTAAATCGCTTCACACAAGTAGGTGGCAATTTTGACATACCAAAAATTAATATGTGGCTCCTATATCTTCAAATTAATACAAATAATTTTTATTTTGCATAAAAATCCACAGTCTATTTATTACATTAGAAGTGACTTCTTAAAAAAAAACATTTATTTCTTTCAGGTTTTCGTTGATGTATTGAAACGAAAGGACTTGAGCTTCATCTTAAAGGCTCAATTTCCACTGTTACCAGATGATTTAATGAACAGAATGATTATGTTCAATGAAAGATTGAGCTCAGTAGCTGGCATCAGATGGGGCCATTCAGGCTCCCCCTGGGAAATGAACCTCAGAGACATGACCAGGTGGTGTGAAATAACAGTGGCAGCTTTTGAAAATGGTTCAACGAAGAATTTCAATCCTGGGAGAGGTGCTCAGCTAATTTATGTTGATAGAATGAGAACAGACGACGACAAACATGAGGTAATTTATTTCTGATCATCTTTAACATCATATAAATTATTAAAAATTGTTTTGAACCTTGTGGAAATTATGGGGACATGATTCAGAAAATTTCTTTTTATTCTAGGTGATAGAGATTTACTATGAGACATTCCCGCTGGAAATTTATCCTTTGCCAGAACCAGAATTCCCAGTTCATTTTACAAAAGAGAAGATCTTCTTAGGGGACGAAGTGTTGAATCGCAGCGACTCTGCAGTGTATGACGACGATAATCTGTTGCTCCTTAGGGACCAGAAACCTCTCCTGAGAGATCTTGCGCATTGCGTTAACATGAATTGGATGACTATTCTTGTAAGTCCACAGCCCACGTTTTCTCTCTCTTTACTCCCGGATGAAACTTCATGCTTGAAGTACTTACGTGATAACCGCGCTGCGAAACTTCATGCAAATTTACATTTTTATGGAAAATGTCAAAGCTATGAGAAGGGGGAAAACTAAATACAAGTTCTTTATCGTGGAAAGTACGATGACTATGTTGAAGAATCGTTTCGTAACAATTTTGATTCTTTTTTTATAAAAAAAAAATTAATAGATTTCACTAGTTGAAGGATTATTGTCAATAATTTGTGACTTGAATACTGTTATTCAGAGGTTTTTTACTTTTTGATATTATTTGTTAGATTGGGGATACCGGAAGTGGGAAAACGAGTCTCGTTCATCTTCTCGCGAATTTGGCCGGACAACAGCTGAAATCGATCGTCGTAAATTCTGCGATGGACACCACGGAGATTTTGGGCGGCTTCGAACAGGTGAGTCTTTTTTATTTGCTTATATATTTTTTTCAGCATAAAGTGCTACACAAAAAGTGTACGATTTTATAGAATGTATTTTTCATGGAAACCGCTAAAACAAGAGGGGATTTTAAAAAATTGATAACGTGTGATTAATAGTTCATGAAATTGTTGTAATGAGAAATAAGGGAAAAGAAACATGGCAATCGCAGTTGTCAAAGATAATCTATCTTTATTTACACATACAATGACATCGATTTAATTTCACAGACGCAAATATAAGTGCTTGTATAATCAGCGATACAAATATTGCAATCAATTCGTCGGACGATTCTCGTAAATGTCTATTCTCAATCCGCCAGGCACCGTTTATCAATCAACTTAGAAATTATAATACCCTTAACGCTATCTTCGTTCAGATAACATTCACTTTTAATTAATCAGTTATGATTAAGCTTACCCGCAAGGTTCTTTATTTCCACGTTTCCTTACGAAAAGTCTTTCAAGAGAAATTGACATTGTTTCAGGGATTTTCCGGACTTAATTTCGATCGCTTAATTAATAAAAGGTATTTTTCTTCCTTAAACAAATATCGGAAATTAAACAACTAAACACAGTTAAATCCAAGAAAGTGAAATGAATCGTAACCACTTAATTTCATTTGCAAACATTTATTATTGTTTGTTTACAATAAGTATGTTTTTTCATGCAGTATAAAAGACAATGAAAATTGTTTTTATAATATCTACAGAGATTTCATGTTTGTTGCACACAAACAAATTTTTAATTTACGCATTTGATATCAATGATTAAAATAACACTTCTTTTTCTAAAATATGGTTTAAATTAAATGTTTAAATTAAATTTTGGGAAAGTTGTGTTTGATATTAAAATTTTCAAATAATTGAATGGAGAGGGGAAATAGTGTTTTTCCATTTTTGTTTATTCACTTACAGTTGTTATAGGAAATGAAGGAAACGCTTGCGTTTAAACGTGTATTTAATTTACAAATAATTTATAAACTCTATGTATGTATTGTATATAAACGAAATTTATATATAAATCCTCTTAACTTATACAAATTCGTAAGAGAAAGTCTAACACAGAACGCACGTCCGGAAATCCCTAAAGTTTTGCATAGAAAATATATATGTATATAAGTATATATTATTTACGAACGGGTACACATATACAGGATAGCTTATACTCCTCGTTAAAAAGTCTTATTATCCTACTTTGGCATCAGGATATTTTTTATTTTCATATTTGATTCTAATACTGCTTCAACACTTTCGTGATTATTATTAACTTTGTGGCACAATATTGCAATGTGGCATAATATTAATTTATAAAATCAAACATTGTTACAGTAGACGCTAATAATAAATGATCGTTTATCCACTCTTTGGATACAACAATTCTGCTAACAATTATTAACACTAATCTATATTAAATTCAATATCTAAATGAAAAATTATGCTAAATATTTTCATTTGTCTAATCAATGAAATATAATTTAGTAACTGAAATATAAAATAATTTTCATTTCAAATAAGCAACAATAAAAAAAGAAAAATGATAAAAACAATTTTCCAATGAAATTCACTTGGCAACATACGTTTTCCATCGCACACAATCGAACGTCCCTGTACATGTGTACGGCGCGTTCATACCCATGTATAATATATTTGTATAATAAGTGTATAATAACGACGATAGTAAATAATACAATACTGACGGCCGAGAGAAAACCTCTCGGCCACTTGAGTCCCCCAGTTGAGTGGAAAGCTCATTTAAATGGTGCAAACTAGGCTAACTTTAATCCCTAAAACGATCATTTAAATTTAAATATCCCTAATTGGTGCGCCTAATATTGTTTCGATTCACATTAAAGGAACTATGCTTCGTCGGTGACAGTATCTTTTCTCGCTACGATTTTTTTCATGGTTTCTGTTTTCGTTTTATATTTTTTTCCACCATTCTTTTCTCCGCTAGAATCTGGCGGCGCGACCCGCCATTTTATTGCCGATACCTAAATATAGTCATCTAAAAAGCGAAGTTTTACGTGGAAACGTGCGTAAAGTTGGCGATCGATGGACCTACGTGAACCTGTATTCTTTCATCTTTTTACACAGCGGGAGAAAAAAACATTTTTGCAATTTTTTGTTACATTCGCGATCGCAAGGTTCTTCGTGAAAATGAAATAAGTTCAAATTTGTATGGTTTATCAGAATGTTTTATGAATAGAAACAATAGGAAAAACTTTTTCACTCGAAGAAATACATTTTTAATATTTTTACGTTTATTTTCAGTTATTGCAGCTCTTAAAACATAAAATTACAATTTTTTATTGTCTATTTGCAACATAAGAGATTATTTTTAGGTTTGTCATTATGTTTATTTAACGCAGTTTACAAGCTCTAAAAAGGTGAATAGCTAGATAAAAAAAGTTTGTTAAGAAGTGATCTTTGGCATTTTTCGATTTTTGGCACACTGTCAATCTGGAACGATGCGCACACGCTCTTTCTCCCGCTGCACAAAACACTTTGGCAACTTTTCGAAATTTCTCCAGTCCCTCGTGTGAAGAACCGGTTTTTAGTAATGATTTCCCAAGAAGTTGTCGGCCATCCCATTCCCTTCGTGATTTTTAAAATTTTCGGATGTCTCTGAACGATTTTCAAAATCGCTTACTCGAAGGAGGAATTTCTGACGTGAATTTTGAAAATTTTTCGTTTAAAACGTCTCTCCATTCTCTTTTTTCATATTTTCCATTTTGTAAAATGACAATTTTACAAAATTCATCATTTTCGAAAAGAATGTATAATCTTTCATTTTCAGTTGAAGTGAAGAAAATTTTAATTCGTTAATGATCTTCAGTGAAAGTCAAAATAAAATTTTGATCAACCTATTTTCCAGTTTACCGAAACAATTCTAATTTGTCGATTGCTGCGTTGTTCTCTCGTCGATACAAACGGTAACAGATTATTATTAAAAATCATCTGGCTCGTGATATCGATATAACAGTGACCATATAAAAAACTATTTCCTCTTCAGTATTAATAAAGAACAGTATTCAGCTGTAGATTTGTATTTACAAAGAAATGTTTGTATATTCATAAATGTACAATTAACAATCACATAAAAAAATATCTAGCTGTTGATCACAATTACTTGGCACCAATGTTGAACATTAATTTCACTAAATTGTACCCTGTGGATCAATTCTAATTAAACAATTTGGGATTTTAATGAAATAATTTTATATAAAAGTTTGCCAAATTTTTCATAAATTCAGAAGTTAGGGCTAAATGTTTCAAGAAAAAAAAACTGTATAAATGTGATTTATTTATAATTGTGGATCGAAAAATGGAACGAAAGCGAAATAAAAAATTAGTGAATCGTTTTTAAAAAACTTCTCGGCGAAGTAATAATATTAATTACAAGATGGTTCGTCAAATTCTTCAGAATTTCCTCCGTGCTCGGGGAACAGAAGGAGGTGGGGATAATGATAATAATCTAAACGGAGAATTTATTCGCTAGGAGAATCGCTGCTAGTTGGACTGACATTTACTTTCGAGTTACTTAACAACGGCGGTAACAAAATGCTCGATCTTCTACTACTGTCCGACTCGTAAGCGGTCGATGTACCTTTCGACCTTGTGACCAGCGTCCATGGATCCGGCGGTATGATCATGGAGTCGTCCTGCACGTTTTATAATTCCGCGATTAATTTAGACTAGTTAATCTTAAACAGAAATCGTGAGAACGGACACCTTTTATTTGTGACACACAGCTGTTGAGTTAGTCGCATGCGTTTTTCGTTTTAGCATCGACAAAACGGAGCTCTCTGAAAGTCTCGTGCAAACAGGCCAACGACGTACAGTATTGTCTCGATATATCAATCATATTTTGCAATTATTAATTATTTTCTTGTGAAACTTCTAGCTTTTATATTCGTGACATTTCGCTGATTAAAATGAGTCTAAACACGATACGATTAGGATCAGATTTGATCGTTTCACCATTTAGTAGAACCTCGATTATCCGAACTGACGATGTCTGAATTCTCTGATCGATGATAGCTGAGTAAATATGATCCAAATTGTATCGTGTTCGGACTCATTTTAATCAGAATAGTCTCGCGAACATGTTGATGAAAGTTTCATCGAAAAATAACTATGTATAATTATAATTACAAATAATTCGCAGCTAAAGAGATCAAGGATCCACCGTTTGTACAGGATTTAAGTAATGTCGACTGTTTTCACACGAATCCAGACAATACCGTAAATCATTTTCGCAGTAACAATTTTCGAAAAGCACTCGATAGAATTAGAAACTGAAAAAGAAAGATCAAAGCAACAAACTTCATTGTTAAATTGTCCCCCGTATTTAACAACCAACGGGAACGACATTCACAACATTTTCCTCTGCTCGTCCGCAACGTGCCCGACGAAAAGGTACGAAACAGCATGCACTGGGGACTGAGAACGCACAAAAAGAAAAAAAGAACGCGCGCAGAGTGTGATAAAAATTAAAATAATGACTCGCGAATAAAACAAACGCCAGCATTCGACATCCTAGAGTGCCCATGCAAACAGCGCAAGCTCCGACAAATTTTTCTCAATTATTCTCGCGCGCCCCTCCGGACGATATACAGAAAATCGCGTAAAAAATCCGACTCGCCGTAAGAACGATCACCAGCGAGATTTGCTTTTCATTCCAGGCCGCCGGCCTGGGAATTGGTGGTGGCGAACGCCACCGATTTTGCGCGGCGTTGATTTTTCGAGTGGTGGCCGCGCTCCGAGCATAAAAAGGTCTGTTTACACGAATCGGTGACGTATTTGACCGGTTTCGGGACGGTTCCGGGGACAGCGCCGTTCGTTCCGGTATCAATGACGACCGCTTACATATTTCATAGCTCGTCCGGCTATCGATCAGCGTGTTTGCCTTAGTTTTCGAAATGATTGCCTTTATTCGCCGCGGGAATGGCAACGTTGGCCTAATTTTTGCGCGTATTATTAGCCGCGGCTAGATGCCACGCGAATTTCAGGACGGAATCGAGAAATCTTTGTGAAAAAGCGGAAACAATTTGAACTTCTCGAGCAATTCTTTTCATCTCAAGATGGATCTGAATTTATTCGTCTAAATTTATTGGTCTATCAATTTGTCATCGGCTATTTAAACGCGAAGAACAACGATTTAACTTTTGCTCGCGTTATTCCTTCATTCGAAATTTGAAATGTTCGTTCCCTCTTGCCGGACGATATCTTTTCGAGCAATTCTTTCCATCCCAAGATTAATCTGAATACATTCGTCTAAATTGATCGTCCTATCAATTTTTCGTCGGCTATTTAAACGCGAAGAACAAGGATTTAACTTTGCTCGCGTTATTCCTGCATTCGAAATTTGAAATGTTCGTTCCCGCTTGCCGGACGACGGCGAACCGCCATAATCAAAAGGTCCGGGAAGAGCAAAGAGCGGCCGGTCTAAAGTAGCAGAAGTCCCGCGAAAGCGGCAAGCTCAATCGTCGTGTCAGGCGGCGTGCAACAACGAGAAGCAGGCACGGAAAGAAGCAGTTTGGTTCGTTCAGTGTATAGCATGCGATAGAGAAAGAGAAGAGAGAGAGGGAGAGAGTGGAGAAGCGTAGAGTGTTGAAAGTTTTCCCCGAGGATAACGAGGAAGAGAAGAAGGAGAAAGATAGAGCAAGAGACAAAAGAGAGAGAGAGAGAAGTGTCCCGTGAGAAGTGTCTCGAATACCAGTAAATGTTTGCCCGTCGGCGGCAGGGGTGGTTTTAGGAGAGCGACGTCGGTGAGGTCCGGACAGCTGTTCGGCTGCGCCATGGGTGGTTCTGGAGGCGAGGGCACGGCTTCGATGGGCTCCTGGTATCGCGGCGGTTGCACCGTTTCCACGGGGATGCTTGGACCCAGAATCCAGCTGGCGATGCTCTCGCAACAGCCGCAGAAAAACTCGGACAGTCCTTGCCGGAGTCCCCGATGGAGGCTCAGAAAGAGCACCGGGTTCACGAAGGCGTGGATGTACGCGATATGTAGAGTCACCTGCAATTCAATCGGTCCCCGCCCCCATACCCACTGGGTCACCCTCGGTAATACTGTGTTCGGTTTTTACGCTTTTTATCCTCGATTTTTCGTGAACCGAACGAATTAGGTTGTATCCTCTATTCGTCGCGTTGCGTTCATTTTTTTTCCGATTAGAACGAGCCCAAACACGACCCCGTTCGGTTCCAACTCGTTTGATCCTCGATTTATTTTTTTTTGGAACCTCTATCATCCGAACCGAGGGTGATCCGTCGCATTTTTCCGATTGAAATGAGCCCGGTGGGCACCCAGTAGGTTGGTATTTGCTCGTTTAGTTCGCGGCTCGGTGGAGCCTCGACTATCCGAACCGTACAAATGTTAAATAATAAAAGGTACCTGCAAATCGTAATTGCATCGTGTCGAATCGTGCATATAGTTTATTCTGAATCGAATTATTCACGTGTAAAACACATGTTCGGACGACAGCGAATCGATCAGTTCGGATAAACGAGGTACCATGAAATCGTGGATCAAACCAGCAAACACGAGCCAAACGGTGTCGTGCTTGGGCTCGTTTCGATCGAGAAGATGTCGCGCGTTCGCCAGTGACAAGTTTCACGGACAACAATAATTCTGAACAACAAAGTTCTGTCACCGAATTGTCAACTGTCCAGCCGATAAATCCTACTACTTCTGTTTCACCGATATCAAGCAGTCGCGATGCCAGGCGTTCCTAATCGAGGTCCTAATCGACATCCAATGGAGCATCCCGAGAAATCTTATCGACGGAGAAATACTCGAAAGTCTTTGCCAACGTGCCTCGATATCCGTGCGCATCACCACCATGGCCATCTTCTGAATAAATGACCCCCGTCCAATAAAGCCAAGCTTCCCCAAGACCGAAATCGAGCTTCTAATCGGCGGAAGCAGCCGCCGTGGCTTCCCAAAAAAAAGAAGAACAGAAACAAAAAACGAAAAAGTCTCTGCCAACGGGGGATATCGTTCGGATAATCTATGCGGCCTGCCAGTACGATTACGAAGTCGTTGGCAGCCAGTCAGTGGAGAGTGCAACTGGCGCGGCCACAGTTTCCTAAATGGGTCAACGCTCTTCCGGCAACGAGCGGAACCCTAAAAAAAAGAAAACCCCCGAAAAAAGAAACACACACACACGCACACAAAGTATTTCGTGTACAAATTAATTCTGCGCCTGCGACATTTTTTCTTTTCTTTTCTTTTGCAAAACTGAATCAACGGGGATGGTATATGTTGGGTCGTCTCATATTTATAAATATATTATATAAAATTTATATTTAATGTAATAATAAAAATTAATTGTACGAAGTTGTATTTAATGTTTACAAAAAAATATAATCTCTCCCTCTCGACTCTAAACCCTTCGGGCGCTTATCGCTCTATGTACAACGCAGCGTGGAAAGAATAAACATATCCGCGGCACGAATCTATGAGACGACCTAATACATTACGCGATTTTGAAATTTATAGAAGGGATATTACTTTTTCCATTTTAGTTGGCCGATACTTCTCGCTCGATACCTCGATACCTCGATACCACTTCGCCCCCCTTCTCCCTCAACTTCAAGAGTTTTTCTTTCTCTTAAAGCCGCGGCGACCAGCCGATCTATCTTCCCAAGTTATGCCATATGATACAAAAGGTACACCCGCGCGGCTGTCCTTCTTGCGCGAAACCCGCGCTCTTTATCGCCGGCCTTTGTTGCGCGGGCAACGTCGTCGCGCTCTGCGAATGCAGTTTCGCAGCGAGATTCTCTTTTCTTGATTTCCCCGGCAATTTCAATGGGGAACTTCGAGCGCGCACGGTTTTTGCCAATCTACAGCGAGTCACCGTACGACTGCCAGCAATTTCGCGATATTTCGACGGGGCAATGTAAAATTTCGCGACAGAACTTTCTTGTTTTTTCATTCATTTATTTGTGAAATTTTTACGGGCACATCCGCGACGTTCTCACGATTGAAACGAGCCCAATCACGACACTGTTCGGTTGGAGTTTGCGTGTTTAATCCACGATCTTGTAGAACCTCCGTTATCCGAACCGCAGTCTCCATTATCCAATCACGTGTTTTACATTCGAACGAAATGTACAACACGAATCGGTAGATTTTCATCTAGCACTGTAAGCAATTTTTTATGACATTCGTGTTCGGATAAGCGAGGTTCTACTAGATCGTGGATTAAGCAAGTGAATGCGAACCAAATTGCACCGTGTTTGGGCTCGTTTCGATCAGAAAAACGCGAGTAATGGGAATTGCTGGACCGTTCTCGGTTTGGATAATAGAGGTTCCGCGAAATGAGAACCGAATTGCATCGTGTTTGGGCTCGTTTCAATCAGGAGAACGCGACGAACGCGTCACCGAAGTTCTCGCGAAGAAATCGCGACGCGTAACAGCGATAATTGCAGAAAATGATTAGGGATCGATTGTCGATCCGTAACGACGAAAGTTGGCTCGGTTTACCTCGTAGCTGGTAGGATTCCCAATGGCAGGATGATCCACCAGCGTGACAAAGAACAGTGGTCCCCAGAAAATACCGTAGGCGGCCGTTATCACCAGAAACATCTTCACCCTCTGCACACCTTCCCTCTCCATCCTCTTCAAGTAGTTCCTCATTTTGCGGTGCTCCTCCGCCGCTCCGCTTCTCTGAAGTGAAACTTCTTTTTACCGAGGCTTCTCGGGCTTTTTTCCCTCTACTCTCGGGCAAGAAACCATTCTTAACCGGGCGCATCAAAAACGTCTCGTCTCGGGTCGCGGGGCAAAAATTTTCTGTTGAATCTCTGACCCGATTCAATTAGGCTAGTCCCGCCGCCGCGAACGGTTCCTGATGGCTTAAACGGCTTCAAACGGTTCGGGGACTGAGCATATCCGATCCGTCAACGTCGGACATTGGAAAATCGCTAACTTTCGGATTAGTTTTCAACAACAGTGGCATTTGTTAACACTTTTCTCCGTGTTGTGAAAACGGTTTTGCAGTGAAACCGATCAAACTGATTAACCCGGCTACGCTTATTGGGTCCATTTGGACCCGAAGCATTCTTTGCGCGATTGTAACTTCCAAACGGAATGGCCGATGAGTCTGAAATTTCTTGGCGGAGAATAATTTATTAAAATCTTTCTTCCACTTAAAAAAAAATATTTAAAATCCTTTTTGAAATATTTGTAATAGAAATTGTTACGCGTATGGCGTTAGGGGTCCATTTGGGGTCCATACGTGTTTTTATTATGGTCACCACATTCGTGACCATAACAAGCGACGAACAAGAACTGAAGATATTGCACAACCATAAAAAGGGTCAGAGGACGGTGTACTTTTTGCTGTGAGACCAATAAAAAAGATCACAAATACGATGTATATTGTACCAATTGTTCAAAATTCATTTATAAAGAGCACAGAGCCTCGCTTTGCATTTATTGTAAAAGAGACTCCGAATAAGTTAATTTAATTACGTATGTAATTTACGTTTACGAATGTAATTTTTAATTAGTATGTAATTTACGTTAATAACAACAGATAAATAAAAAATTTAAAAACATTTTATAGCTAAACATTAAATAAATAGATATGGGTCCAAATGGACCCAAAACAACTTATTAAGTGCTTTTTTTTTTAAAGCGTAGCCGGGTTAAAATAACGACTTAGTAAATTTCGAAATTGTATACAATTTTCAGCAGTTTCATTAACATTGATTATTTGTCTAAATTTTCTCATTCTCTTGTACAAGAAAATTTGTATTTCTGCCTTCTATTGAGAAATTAATGGAAATAATTCACTGAAATAACAATTGTTTTACAATTCTGTTTAGATTAAATGTGTGTTTAAATTGCAAATATAGTATATAGTATACAAATGTTTGCAGTTTGTGTGTTTTAACAGTCTCCGACTTGTTTTGAGACACCCGGTATTTCATCAGCTGGTATATACAGGGCGGAAATGATTTTTTGATAGGTTTGACTGTTACCTTGGGCGTGCCACCGTTTGCGGATGCGGCGGAATTTTCAGGAACCGCGTTTGTTTGCTGATTGCCCGTCGCATTCACGAGAATCGTTAGCAGTGCTACTTTTACCTGACACAGAAATCATTTATGTTAAACAGAAGATTATTTTCTGTGACTGCACCTTTTCTTTTTGTCTAGAAATGCCCCAGGAATATTCTGTGTTGATTTTTAATCAGCTCACAAGTAGAAATTAGCAAGAAATTCTGCGTAAATCGTGTCTTTGATTTTTGGGGAATATCAATTAAAAATTTGAGAAGAGATTCCTAAAAAAAAATTGTACCTTTGGGCAAAAATAAATGTTGGCAATGACATTAACTGCGAAATGAAAAATTAGAAAATTTGAAATAAAAAAATTAAGGATTTTAAAAAAGAGGAAATTGGCAAATTTCGAATGAAAAACCAGAAAATTTACAATGAAATATTAACAAGTCTGAAAAGAATGAAATTAGCGAAACGAAACGTTGAATTCTAAAAACATCAAAAGAGAATTTCATTAAGAGGTTATACTGATTTTTTTATTCTATTGAGACCAAAGTTGCATTCTTATGGAAAAGTTTCGGCGAAGTTGTGGTTTCATTGGAACCGTCCGATGCATCAAATAAAAAGTTACTGACAGAAGATCACTCGAAGTCATGTTTCATTCAGAGCGTGTTCAAATAAAATTTGAATGCGATAGAATTCCATATTGGACGTGTGTCATCGTTCTGTGACATGCATAGATCTTTTTGTAAGATAAATTGCGAGCAATGTTTCGATTGTAGTACAGCTTGGAAAATATTTTAGACCCGGCATCGTATCCTAGATAAGAATCTCTGTTGCGAGGAATTGTCGGGAAGAAATATTTTTCAGTGGCCAATAGGTGATAATTGCAAATTTCACGTTCAATAGTAATCGCTGGAAATCGTATACACCAGTTGATGGAACGTTAATTACAGGCTGGGATGTAGTTCATGGTACAACTGTAAATTAGAACACATGTTTTTCACTAATTAGAGAAGTGCAAGAAGAAGATAACTACTTGTGATTGTAGAATTACAAAGGTAGATGTACAATAATTTGTGGGTGAGGAAGATTACAACAACATAATTGAAATATTAAGAAAATCGAATTGGAAAATTAGTGACAGATGTTGGAATACAACTATGGAGAATTAGAAACTTGAAAAGTTATTAGAACTATCGAAAATTATAAAAGTGCAATGAAAAAAAAATATCGAAAGAAAATTAAGGAAATATAATTTAAATAATTGAGATGGTATTAGAGTATAATTGAAAAATTAGAACCGTGCAATTGGAAATATGTAAAGTTGTTAATACATATTTGAAAAATCGGAGAATTGCAATTAAAAGAATTGAGAAGGTATTAGAGTATAATTAAAAAATTAGAACCGTGCAATTGGAAATATGTAAAGTTGTTAATACATATTTGAAGAATCGGAGAATTGCAATTAAAAGAATTGAGAAGGTATCAGAGTATAATTACAAAAATTAGAACCGTGTAATTGGAAATATGCAAAATTGTAAATATATATTCGCAGAATTGAGAAATTAGAGAATTGAGAAGCTAATAAAATATTATTGAAAAAATTAAGAAAATGTGCAATTGAAAGATTGTCGAGTCACATTTGTAGAATCAGGAAGAATGCAACTAGAAAATCAATAGATAGAATTATAAAATCGTACAATCCGAAACCAACATCGAGATATGAAAATATATAATTGAACGTTAAGTAAACCACCATTTTAAGAGGAACGTGTACTGAAAAGAACCAGATCCGTCAGCCACGTTCTCCCTTATTTCCTGCTCTCTCGAAGGATCCGTCGTATTCGAGTTGTACCATAAGCTGCAGCCCACGCTGTACGAAAAAGATCAGTGAAAGGAGTGACGTACCGCTTCGACGTTCGCCTTGGTGAGATCTTTGTGCAGTTTCCTGAGATGGATCAGCGTGAGGGCGACGCAGATGATGTTGATAGCGATCCACAGGGCGTTCAGTATGTAATGTCGGAAAGGGCCGTGCACCAGGGGGCAACTCGGCGCATTGTGCCCGGTCTCTGTATTTGCTGCGAGGGCTCCGCTCAAAAACGTCGGGCCCAGGTTTATGGTGATGCTCGCGAACCAGATCATGAACGTGCCGAACAGGACGCACTGAAATCAACGTTCCCATTACCGTCACGATTAACGATCACTAGATCTTCTCATGTATTTAGGGCTTTCGGAAATTCTCGAGAAACGCCAGAACATAAAATTCCGCTGAATTTAGTACATACGATTTTTATTCATTTCAGAACTAAAAACTTCTGAAAGTGAGATTTTACATGTTTCCACTTTCATTTAAAATTTGCCTACGAAAATCAAAAACTGCATAAACGTGATACAGACATTCTGAAAACTTCGGATTTGTTTAAAAATCGATGATGCGAATTGAATATTCTGAAAGAATTTAAAGCCATACGTGCTATTAGGTAGAACGTTCGTGAATTTATTTCATAATTTTTCGTTCAGCGGAAATAGAGCATAATTCATTGAACCGTGCTCACTCTGTGACTTTGCGGTCGGCTTGAAACTTGTCGCAGAAGGTTTTCTGTTGGGAGGCCTATCGAACGGTGCGGCGGAAAATCAATTTGGGGAGATTTTTCATTGTCTTATATCCGGTTATGAGAATTAATTCAAAAAACCGTTTAAAACAGACGCGAGGGGACGTGTGCATGATTTTACGATGAAATTGGTTTTCGCCGAGGAGAGGAAAAAACTGGCCATCTGTGTCTCGCAATTTCCGACCGCGGGCGGCGAAAGATCGAGATCTCCGGCGTGGTGTCCTCGATCGCGGCGAGGTTGCGTCTGCTGACCCATTACGTGACACGCCGCGCCGTTCCTCGCGCGCGGAACCACCGTGAACACAGCTGGCGAGCGAAATGTCGAGCAGCGATTTCCGTGCCGCAAGGTCCTGCCGCATGCGGCACAAAGGTCCGCGTCGCCGGCGAAGATTGCCGGAAAATTAGGTTTATGATACGTCAATCGGCATCAAAGGCGAACGCTTGAGCCCGGATGACGCAGAGGGAGATGCACGCGGTCAGCAGAAACACGGCGAGTAAATGCGACGGTTCTAGTGCCTCGTTCCTTGGTCAATTACGCGATCAATACCGGCCCGCCATCTTGCACATTTCCTTCGGAGCGCGATCCCGGGTCCTTTGATGCGCCCTTTTCCGCACCGGGCGCGTCGCCATTGTTGCGAATTTTATGCGTTTGACGCGGGAACGATTCATTTCAATTTAACCCGGGCCGCGCGCGAGAGAAATCTACGTGAAATTTGAAACTCTGTGGAAAATCGGGTGAATTTAGAAACGTGAATTTTTTCTCGATTTGTTGAGATCGGAAAAAGAAAAGAGAAATTTTCAACGTTGTCAATTTTTTAAGGCGAAATCGAGAATTTTTTATCGGAAAGAGTCCAGGTCTGGATCAGCCTCGAATCAGCCGGGAATGATAAAGGAGCAGCGGCAAGAAGAGAAGCCGAAAAAGTTCGCGAAAGTCTGGTGACGGACCGATTTGTTTAAGAGAGAAACTTTGTTTAAGAACCTATCGGACAAAGGGTTCGAGGGATAAGGAACAGATCCGAGATAATGAAGAAACTTCGGTGAACGAGGAAATTCCAGGAACGAGGAAAATTTACAAAGGAACGATTATCCTTGCTAATTGGACGACAAGTTGATTCAGTCGATCGATTGTCTTACTGGGTCGAACTACCGCGGCCTCGCCTGCGATGAAAAACAAATCTGACTCGCCTAATCGCGCCTCTCCGACAGACACCGGCAATCTCTCTTGCATTTCTACACGTTCATTTTCCAAAAAATTCTCCTGATATTTTTCCGTTCTGTTCAGATTCGATTGAATATGCATTCATTATTTTTCGTTTTTTATTTTATTTCTTTAACTTTATGGAAAAAACAAGAAAATATATATTTGTAAAAAATAATTTATTCAGCTCCGGGGAGCCTTAGTTCATTTTCCGCACGAGAAACATTGAAAACGCAGCTCCTTCGTCTTTCTTTGAAATTGCCATTCTTTCACTTATGCATACATCCTCGGCGCGCTGGTCTCCCGCTGAACTTAATTAGGAACTTAAGTGACATAAAGGGCCTTTTAACCGAGCTCAAGTTTCGGATCGATTTAACAAGTGTAAGCGACGCCCCGCGTTTTAATAGAAAGCGTGTCTCGCCGTTAAAACGGTAGTCGAAAGTGCCACTCAAAAATTTATTTACAACTAACTGGCTCTCTGAAAAAATATATTAAATTCACCAATTCCTTCCGGTCCTTGCTTAATAATTCCATGTAATCGATTGAACAAAATTTTACCCAAGAATCTCTGGAATTATTTAGAAAAACGACTATTCTTAAAGTATATGATTTTTAAAAATACATTTTCAAAATTTCCATAGAATAATTTCATATAAACAAATGATTAACGTCTCTAACAATTAAGTCACGAAAAATCGCTCAGGAATCATTTAATACGATTCACTGTATTCTTTTATTTTCTATCGAATTATTTATTTGTTTTTCACCGAATTGTGTTAACGGAATAAATAAAATATTGCTGCGAGCGATAAATAGCGAAAGAAAAGTCACCACAATTTATTTGATAATACGCGAATGGATGGCAGTTTGTGAGTCTGAACAGGAAAATCTTCTACTACTCGTCAGAACTGTCGGTCTGATCAGCGACCGAGCTATTTCACTTGATAGCCGTAGGGCAGACCTCATTTTACTTGTCCGCCTGGAACGAGGACTCATCCTACTTGTACAGTGCCATGAGCGGACCTCGTTCTGCTTGTCTAGCAAGAAACGGTATTCAATACGCTTCAGTGATTAATGCCAACCATGATCTCAGTCACTCCAAGAAAACCCGGAGCCCATTTGTATTTATAGTCGCGAGACCCTTCTCATTCACCTTTTTATCTCCTCTGCTCGAGTTCGTTCTACTTGCTGGACGGAATATTTTGCAACTTGTTTTCCGTATTCGAGAGACCCATTGCACTTTCATTATGACATGCATGATGTGCTATGGTCGTCCGACCAGTACCCTCTACTTTATATCTATCCAGATTTTATTCAATTTGTCTGAGTAGTGCGGCTCATTCTACTTCGGTATACAATTTTCATTCCATTCGGCTGACTGCTCCAAAACCAATTCTACTTTCATCGATGACACGCCACCAGTCTCGTATCACTTGTCTGATTAGTTCCGTCCCATTCTACTTGGCCGGTTATGCTCCTTCGGTTCGTTTGATTAGAACGGGCTTATTCTGCACGAGCGATCGCACAAGTCTTTATTTATAGGATACTTATTTCTTTGCTCCACTTGGTCGACCAAAGCAACGCTATTCTACTTATCATTTTTATTTCCACTTGGCTGTCCGATGCAAACCTATGCTACCACGGACAGAATTTTTATTTCAATTGTCCGACCAGTACAATCTACTGCTACTTGATAAGATAAATGTCTCGTTTTGTCTGACGAGCGTAGGGTCACTTCTACTTCTTATTGGATTTTTTCTCGACTTGGCCACCGAGAGCTTATCCCATTTGACGACAGATTTTTATTCCCCCCGTCTGCCAAATGCAAACGCATTCTACCAGACGAGAGGAAATCTTCATTTACCTCACTTGGCATAGTTATCCCACGTTTTATGGGATTTTTAATGCCCTTATCTTGCCAATGCTTATCCCATATCATGTGAAGTTTTTATTTCCCTCGTCTGCTTAATCCTAGCTTATGCTACTTGAACAGGGGGGAAACCCTCCATTATTCCACTTGGCCGACCAGTGTAATGTTATTCTACTCTTTACGGGGCTTTTATTTCATTTGCCCGGCAGTCGCAAGCTTACGCTGCTTGACGTGGGATTTTTTATGTCTTAGCTGGCCAGTCTTTTTCCACTTGCCAAGATAAAATACTCATTTGTTCCTCTTGACTGACTAGTGTAAGGTTGTTCTACTTTTAATATCTTCATTTGCCTGGCAGTTGTGCGTTTATTTTACTCGATTGACGTTCAATATTTATTCCACCTGTCTGATTACTTTTCCCCTTTTCTACTGCAATCGGTGTAATATTCACATTCTCTTGTCTGATCAATGCGAGATCGTTCTACTCGCTTGAAAGCATATGTTACCACGTCCCCCACTTGTCTGATTAGTGCGGACCCTCATTCCACTTTTCTTATCACGTGCAATTTCAATTTTCTCCGGTCTGTGGACGGTTTCGTTCCACTCCGCCGACTCGATGAAACCTCCATCTTAGTTCCATACGATCACTGGAACAATTCGTTCTACTTCACTAATTCCCTGCGAATTTCATTTCGGTTTGTTGCCTTCTGCAAAAGCTCATTCTGCTCCGCTGCGCCTGTACAGCTTCCATTTCTTTTGTCTTCGACCGGATGGCGCAACGACTACGTTGTACCTCATCGATTCTGTGCGTATTGAAATTTTATTTTAGCAGTTGTCCGATTAATATTTTATTGATTCCCGTCGAGGCGATAGAGACATTGTTCCCATTGTCGTACTGATGCGTTTATGGACTTCTCTGATTGTGCCCTGTTGTTCATTATTCGATTTATATTGGTTTCTTAATTGTTTATCGGCTCGCTTTCTGTCGTCTGACTCATGCTTGACCTGGTCTACTTTATGAGCACAGAGGTGTACGAATCTTGTCATATTTTATTCAATCGTACAATAATTTTAGAATATTATTTTTTAGAATATTTGTCGGTTTTTCTTATAAATTAATCCATTTCGTTTTACCGATCAAGCAAATCTCGTTCGACTGGTTTGATCAACGTGTAACGTATTCCACTTGATCGAGATTAATGGTACAGTGACCTCGTTCGACTTGTCTGACCAACGTTCGATTTATTCTACCTGATTAATGATGCACAGGCTTTATTTGCTTAGGCTGACCAATCCCCAAACTATTTTACTTTACCGTTTCCAGCGAAGATCCCGGTGTCGCTAATGCTTGATTTATTTCACTTCGCCGGACTAATGTTTCATTCATTCCGTTTGTTCAACAAACGGATTTATTTATTTTAACTACGTGGATATGTTTTATTTATCACGTTTCATATCTGTTTTATTTATTCTGCCGGTCCGGCCGCTGGTTGGTTTATTTTACTTGCTCGACGAATGTCTGGTTTATTCTACTCGGGTGACAAGTGCTTGATTTATTTCACTTGTATAATGCGCCGACTGTCAGACCAGTGTTTGATTTATGCTACTTGTCTGTATAATGGTCGAGTTGTGCTACTTGTACTGACGAATGTGTAATTTATGTCAAATGACTATTGTTACGTATATTCTACTTGCTCGATCGTTATTTCACTTATTCCACTCGTCTGGTAATTACTTGACTTGTTCTACTTGCCGGATCAATATTTTATTTATTCCACTCGTCTGACTATTGTTTGATATATTCTACTTGCTGGATCTTTTTTCCACTCATCTGACCATTATTTAACTCATTCTACTTGACTGATCATTATTTGATTTATTCCACCAGTCTGATTATTCTTTGATATATTCTACTTTCCCTATTATTATTCGATTTATTCCATTCGTCTGACCATTACTTGATTTATTCTACTTGACTGAACAATATTTGATTTATTCCACCAGTTTGACTATTGTTTGAATAATTCTACTTGCCCGATCATTATTTGATTTATTCCACTCGTCTGACTATTGTTTGATATATTTTACTTGCCCGATCATAATTCGATTTATTCCACTCGTCTGACCATTACATGATTTATTATACTTGCCTGATTAATATTTAATTTATTCCACTCGATCGACCCTTTTTTTTGTTTTATTCCACTGACAACAGGAATAGGAAAATGGGATCGTTCCTCTGGTCTGAGCATTGCTGGTCTATTCTACTGCTCCAGCATCCACCCAACCCTGATCAATGCATGTCCGATTCTACTCATGCCACGTGTTCCATTCCCTTTGTCCGACCACCACTCGAGTCATTTTACCTCACTGACCGTACACAGGCGACATTTCACTTGTCCGACCAACACCGACTCTCTTCACTTTATCAACTCTCTGCAAGAATCGCATCGCTCGTCCGACTAAAGCTTGATCTCCTCCACTTAAACTCTCATACACAGCCACGCCTCCATTCGCTCGTCCGACCAATTCTCATCCTATCACGCCGATCTCGCTCGCGAATCCCCAACGATCACGCCGATAAACAATCCTTGAACAACGAACGCACCTTCTCGGAGCGCGCTCGAAATCAAGCTGGTAATAAATTAAATCTTGATTAAATCGTGCGCGACTCGGAGAAAATCAGGCCGTTCGACGAAACGGCCGTTTCCCTTATCGGCGTAATTGAAAGTTTGATTAATTGCTGTTTGGTTAATCGAACGAACGTCGAACGTGTCGCGTGTCCGGCGCGCGAACGCGGCCGCTGCCGCGGCTCGTCTAAACGATTGTGTCACAATTAATTCCGTTGTGAAAGCGCAGTCATCTCGCCGCGGACAGTTTACACCGCAATCGGCCGCCATGGGTGTCCGCCCTAACAATGCATGTGACGCTTCCATTATAATCCCCCATCCGCCCCTATCCTCCCCCTACCCACCCTCCAACCGTGCCCCCGCCCGCCCCCTAAGCTTCTCTTCTCCTCGTTTTACACTTCAGTTTCGCGGAACGGAAATTCTTCCATCAAACGCACGCGACACACGGGAGGACGCGTCATACGCGAGCGTAATTTATACGCTTTTCGTCGGGACGGCCGACCCCTTCGAATTTTAGAAAACTACCCTCCATTCCGGCCTGCTTCTCGAGACGACGGAATTTTTTCCGAGACGAATGGACACTGCGAATCGAAAAGCTCTCTACGCGGGTTCGTCGAGCGAACGTTCAAGCGTATGAACGTATTTTTAGTTTCCGAAAAATCTTCTTCTTTCAAGTTACAAGACCCGGTGATCTGCGAAATCGTTCGAATCCTCGTACCGCGAATCACAACGCGGGCAGATTTTTCAGCGGACTGAACCCACCGCGGTTTTGAAGATCGAAGCTTCCCCTTTACAGCGACGTCGAAAAACTTCGAACGCGATTTCTTTTAGTGGTTTTATTGAATTCCGAATAAGAGCTGGCGACTGGTCGATGTAACATGATACTCAGTTTTTGTCTGGTGAAACAGCTAAAAAAAAATCGTACAGCAAATTTTCGAGTCTCCTCGGAAAGTAGAGACTTCTATCTTCGAATCAGTGGTAGACTCATCCCCGAGAAAAATTTTTTTAACCTCGCTGCAATCATTTAAGCTGTGAAGTAGAGTCTGCTCGAAGTTTGAGAGAATTATTTCTGGAAAATCTTTGCCACTGTGTACGTATTAGCCGTGCAAATGTAAAAGTTAGGATCCGTGGCAGCCGGTTTCGATCGGCGGAATTGCGAGTAAAGCGGAAAAATGATTTGAAGAAAGGAAAACGATCGGTTTCGGTTCCCGGGCACAGTTATCGGTTGCTTATCGGATTCGCGGCGAGTTTGCATGAATATGCCGGCGCAGTGGGGATCGATACATGGTAAGAAAACGGAAATCTAAATAAAGAAGCGTGGCGGAGACTTGCCTGGGGCGAATCCATGAGCAATGGTGCCGTCAGATCGGCCTCCTCGTCGGTTTCCGGAAAAAATCGGGCTGTCGTTCAGAACGGTAGTGAGCATGTTCACCGTGGAAACTGTCACCAACAGGAGAAACGCTGTCTCGACCAGGGAACACTTGGTCATTGGCTGACAGTTCAGGATGCTCGATCCAAGGGGCAATAAAATGGCGGCTCGAGCGCAATCCACCATCGCCTGGTGGAACAATAATCCCTGCGACCACCTGCGACACGGGATCAAAGGTCCTTCGTTAGATCCTGCGCCTGTGGCTACTATCGAATCATTAAGGCGTCATCTACTGGCCTTGGCTTGATATTGAACTTAACACCAGTGGTCAAATAATCGATTGTTAGGTACTCTATTTGAGGTACACACGAGCAATGAGGTTTTTGATAGATTGCAAAATTTGTGGTAAAGTTTTTACCAGTTTTTGGATCATCAATTCATTATCTACTGATAATTATTTAATATAGAACTTGGCATCAGTAGTCAAATGATCGGTTTCAGATACTTTATTAAGGGTAAATATGAGTGATGTTGCTTAATATTAAAAATTTTGATTCTATAAAGGGGAGAATTTATAATTCAATTCTCAAACGAGAAAATCATGCCAATCAATCTTAAAATAAAGCTTCTCGGAAATAGTATTTTCTAATACGATTATGGAACGAAGCTTCCAGGAATGAACTATTAATATTTTTAACTGTCTATAATAGAACATAGCTTCTAAAAGGATTGATCGTTAAAACTATAATAATAGAATAAGACTGTCTATAATGAAATAAATCTTCCGAAAGCTTCTAAAATGATATTCCTAAAATAATTTATTCTTCTCATTTTCGAAGTAATCAATGTTCATAGCAGGATTGAAAATCTGGATTTCTTTTACGAGCTTTACATTTAAACATGAAAAAATCATCTTTAACGGACCAATAAAAATTATTTCCATAATGATTATTATAAAAGTACAATGAAGCGATCTAACTTGCCAATGGGGTTGAAAACTAACCCTAAAAATCATCCCTTAAATCGAAAGAGGCAACTTTATAAAAAATAATTACGTCACAAAAGTAATTAATCTCTAAAATGGTAATAATGAAACAATAGAGGCGTCTGGGTAAAATCAAGTTGATGAAGGGTTGGAATGTCGAGGGGTATAGTTCGTTCACGCAATATTTAGGGCGATGGGCACTCCTGTCCTGAAAACTTGGTCTCCAGCTGGTCGTAGATGTGCTCCGTTGAATCTTCCTTGGGGATTACCTGCGTAACTGTCGTTTAGCCAGGATGAGGGCCATGAGGACGAAGTTAGCCCCCATGCCGAGGGCGCCGAGGCTGAATATAAGTGTCGCCTCGGTGGCGCCGCCCGGGTGGCACTGGAAAACCTTCGATGCGTTCGACGACACGTTACCAGAGGCGCCGATCCCGAACCTCAAGTTGGCCCCTATCATCGCCACCGATTCACCTGTCCCACAAACATCGGTCGACGTTAGTTCTCGCGAATCGTCGAACTTTTGCTTAGGGTAATTTGGGGACAGGAGCTGCTTTTTGGTCTTTGGGAATTTTATCATTTTTGTGGGGAGTGTTTGTGGTTGTTTAATTTCTTTTTTTTTCGGAATTCTTTTTCAAGTGAAATTTAAAAAAAAAAGCGAGACATTCTAAAATTTATTCTACGGTTAGAGAAAGTTTAATTGGAAAAACTGAAAGTTAGACAAAATTTTATTCTTAGATTAAATTTATTTTCAATTTTTTAAATTGTTAATTTTATAATTTAAATTATTTAAATAAATATATTTTCTTATGTCTGTTCAGTTCAGAAAAAAAACGCGAGATTTTCAAAATATTTCCAATTTATTTGTTTCCACATGTAAAAAAAGAGATATTGTGACATTTTTATTCTGTTCGATCAGCGCGAATAAAATAACATTTAAACAATTCCTCTAACCTTTGTTTTATCGTCTCGAATTCTCGACATTTTGCAGGTGAACGGATCGCGACAGCCAGCGCATTAAAGTCTAATATCGCTATGTATTTTTAGTTCGCCCGGTTCTACATATAAATAGCTGGCCAGAGGCGTAAAAATATTCCGCGGCAGATTAACCCGGCGAGTAGCATTTAATCGGCATTTAGGATTACAATGATAAGACACGGCGCGGCGCGTAAATTATGCAGATGAAAATTTCGAGGAGGATGCAGAGTTCTGAAACGGAGGGGGGTGGAAGAAAGAACCGACGTTTCGCGTGCATCGACGCGATCCGAGAAGTGGATCCGATGGGATCGTCTCTGATAAGGCACGTTGGGAAAAGTGACCAACCAGCGATTTCGAATAACCAGTCCTGACCAGGCCAATTTAATTAAGAAAGTAGTCAGATTACCATTTTGCTTTTCGAGCACCATTCTTACATATCCTATCGTGGTACATAAAAGATTCTCAGGTATATATTTCAGCTTACCAGAACTCGTGTATATTAATAAACAATTTTGCTGGTTAAAGTACGGTTGGAAAAGTGAAAACGGTGCAGGAAAATGATTTACAATATTTTCATCGAAAATAAATGGTATAACAATGTCTGTGATATGTTGGCTTATTCTACTGTCTGTGTCGCATTGACTTATTCTACTGTTTGTCCGTGTAAAATAAGCTGGTTCTACTTAATCTGTCAGTCGTTCTACCTACTATCTTGAACAATTTATTGTCCTTATTGTTGATATATTCTAGATTTAAACAGACAAATGACGAAATTTTCAGCGATTTTCATTAAAAACAAATGTATTCTACCAGTATCAATGAAAATGTTTCTATTGCATCGCCTCATGCTAAACTTCAGCGCAATTATTTCGTTAACCGAGTCGCAAACAGCAGTTCAAACAAATAGCATCGCGGTTAAGCTACTACAAACCCATTTTGCCAAAGTACCAGCGAGAGTTCGATGTTTCAACAGATCGGTAGAATAAACTATCCGGACAAAACGCCAGTAGAATAGACCAAATCGGTTTGCCCATGCACCGTGGCGCTATCCCATTGCCGTCGCCACGAAAGTTTATTCTACCGGTCAGTCCAAGTATCGACCTGCTCTACTGCTTCCACGAAACTATTCTCTGTTCCATCGCGTTTCCCGAGACGCTAACGCAGCCACCGTGGGCCCCCCATGCTGCTTTACAAGTTCGGAGGGATCGATCTTCGCTCGAACTAGTAGAATAAAACTGTCTGACCAAAACAGTGGAACAGGTCAATACACCTCCGGACGTTCGCCAGAGCGGCACAGTGGTGTGAGTCAACGCAACGGCAGACAAATATTGTTTCGTACTTGTTCACACTGTTATAAACAATTTCGAAAAAAAATTCCTATCCGTAAGAGTGCATAAGAATATTGCGGTTGTTGCTCAACGTGTTGGATTATATTGTTGCTGCAATGTTTAGTTTTGAAAATGCTAACAGTAGAACGAGTCAATGTATTGGCAGACAAGTGTGTCCTGTCCAGTTGTTCACTCTGTTTGTTATAAACAGTTTTGACTAAATTAATTTAAAAATATTTTTATCGTGGTCGTCGTGCAAAATAAAATCGGAAGACAGCGAATGGAATAGTTCCGAGGCCCAATAAATTGATGAATGACGTTAATTTGTGGTAATTTAACGTGAGAAATTTTGAAATGATTTCCTGCGAGGATTATATCAATGAAGGAGCGGTTGGCAAGCAACGAAAGGAGCATCCCCATACCGAAGGTTTAATTTCCGTTTCCGAATTAAGACACGTCTTTGTCGGCAGCGCCCCGGGGATCCCGTAAGAAACGATGAAGCAATACTATTTGCGATAACAATGCCATTTGTACTTGCTAGAATGAAGTTCTTGTCTCCACGGAGCCGGGCATGAACTTACGATTGCTCCACTTGCAGTTTGCTTTATTTGCGGTTGGGAATGGGCCATAGAGATTACCCTGGCAGTAGATTCAATAAAACTACCCTCAAAAGTTCCACCCCTTCTCTCTCTCTATCTCCCTCTCTCTCTCCTCGAGATCTCTCTGTAACACTGTCCGAGTTGATAAGAAACTTCCATCGAAGAAGTATTTCACGGGTCGAAAAGGAAAATTAATTTGAACGAAGTATGGAAAAAGTGTTCTTATGCTTCATTAAAACGTCCGTTCGTTGTGTTTTATTCAGGGGACCGAACGAAAGTTTTGTCTCATCAATGATTCAACTAACCATTAATTAGTACCGGTATTGTTCGTCCGAATGGACCGGGGCATCTTCTTTCGTCTGTCTGACCATGCACCGGGACAATCTACTTGCTCCGGTTCGTTGTATTAGACCTTCTAACATTTTAGAAACAGTGTTAACATTTTGTTTTAGCAGAACGTATCCACTAGAACGCAATCAGATCGTCAAATTTATTTTCGAAATTTTATCAACTTCGTGAGATTTAAAAAATTATTTTATGAATTGTCCAATTTGTGAACAGTACTCAGGACATTCTTCCTTAAACAAAATGGATCCTCTGGACCACGATAAATTCGTAGAACCAATTTTTTCAATTATTCGGGGCTAAAAATCATTGTACGAATTACTTTTTAAACAAAACGGATCCCGGAAAATTTACACAGATTCTAAGTTTAATCAAACTTCGTGTGATTTTTAAAATTGTTACTAAAAAATCATTCTGCGAATTAGCAAACGTATGAACGATACTCAGGACATTCTAAACAAAATGGATAGGCCCCAATAAATTCCCGTAACCGATATTTCAAATTCGATCAAACTTTCTAGAACAATTCAGCTTCGAAAAATAATTGAACGCATTGAGAAGCGAAGATTGACGGCAATTCCATCGTGGCAGCCTATCCGCGCTCTCGATTCCTCGGTTTGTCGGGCGGAGTACTATCTCGGACGATGTTTAATTAATTTTTCTCCGGGGTTCGTGAGGATATTCCCGCGAAGACCTCGAGGTCAGTTGCGTTCTCATGCATAAAAGAAAAATCCCGTGTGCACGAGCCGTGCGCACATCTAGCGCGGATTTTCCGCCTTCGATCTTCCTTTACGAGCCTATTTTCCGATGCACTGGCTGCCGCACCGGCAGAGACATGAAAACTCCCAAAGGCGTCTACGTGTTTCTATCGTGTTTCTTCCGCGTGATCCTACGGCCAGGATAAAAAGGAAACTGTACGCAGCGAAACGACACGGTTAACCGTGTGCAAACGCGTACATCATTCCTGAACAACCTGCATAATTTATCGGTATGAAATATAAATCGCACGGTGACGCCGTTGTCTCGCGAACGCGAAAAATGTTCTTGCATTTCTGGTCGCCGGCGACGAAATTATTTATCGGGAGATTTTACTGGCCACGCATTTCTAAATATTTTCGCAAAATTTCGACAAATACCACAATACTGAGTTTTTTATCATTTATTGTTAATATTTATAATTTTTATTACATCTTACTTTTATTTACTATATATTATATTTTTATTTATTATATTTAGAATTCTTATTTACTATATATTATATTTTTATTTATTATATTTATCATTTTTATTATACTACATTAATTGTATATAATTTTATTCATAATTTTTGTTCTTATAATAGCAAGTGGTTCTACGTCAAATTCACAGTTTAACATATCCCAGAAATAATCCTTGCAGAAAGAAAAATTCAGAACGAGGTAACCTTCCATGAACAAATTCCTTCCCCAGCCTGTTGTACGTGCAAACTTTGTCAAGATTAAAGTCGTAATCGTTTATTATGCTATTATTCGTTGGCCACAGCCTCTGGAAATGTTGGGTTTGCGCCCATAAATTCTTAGTTTAAGCTTTTTATCTGGCCCTCACTGTATGTTGCTAAAAACATGAAAAATCTCGCGATATCCAGCGCAAGACGCATTAAAACTACCGCAAACATTCACATCTGCGAACGTGCTGCGTCATCCTAATTTTTGTTAATTCCGTGACGCACGAGAAAACAGTTCTTTTGATGCTGAAAATACGTTCCCGGAACATTAACATTAATATCATTTTTAGAAAATGTCTCCCATTTAAAATACATTTTGCTCCTGCTAACATCAAAATTAAAAATAAAAAATGAAAAACTTTTTTAACGAATACATTGTTTTTCGATCGAATTATTAAAATAGGTTCGTTCCTGACATTTTGCTGATTGAAACGAGTCCAAACACGATACCATTTCGATCATATTTACTCGTTTAATCCAAATTGTAAAAATACTGTAAAAATATTGTAAAAATACATGATCAGTTCGCATAATCGAGGCTCCGCTGCATCGTGGATTAAACCCGCAAATGTGAACCAAATGATATCGTGTTTGAGCTCGTTTTAACCAGAAAATTGTCGCGAACCGACTCCTAAAATCTTCATAAAAAATTAATCAAAATCAAAAATGCCACATTCAAAATGTCGAATTTCCACAATCCTTCATTTCGAGCACTTTTTCCCGCAAGCTTTGCTCATTTCTGTGCAAGGTCAAAGTCGAAAGAAACTTTTCCGTGGGAGGTAAAGAAGCGAATCGAGGCGTAAGAATGCAGAGAATGCCTGCGAATGGGAGAGTAAAATGGCGGAGAAGTCTCGCGGATGAAAAGTGGTAGGCTAGAATGGCTCTTGTCCAGCGCGGAATTCGGGAGGCTCTTTAAAATTTTAAATGGCTCAAGTTCCGCGGATTACCACGCCAAAATAGACAGTGAACTTTCCCGCGTCCTCTTTCCGACGGTATTCCACTTGGGAACATGGCGGCAACGGTCTATGATTTAATTGCGAGTTTATTTTAGTCGCTCCTGGAGTTTCCTCATACTTTTTTTGCCTTTTGCTAGATTTATGGGGCGAAATGAATCTCAACACCCCCTAGAACCAACCGCGGAATGAAACAGAAAAATATTGGGGTGGTGGGGGGAGGGGACATTTTCTTTCGAGAAGACTTTCTTGAATTCCAAATAGAGTTCACGACAGCGCAACTGCCTGGAAACAGCAGTTCCAGTGGTAAATGGACCGATTCTCACGACTTCGCATGAAATCTCCGTTTGGGGGACCGACATTTTGATTTCTGTGTCTCTTAAGCAACGATTCGGACTTCCTTCCGAATTTTAAGCTTGCCCGAAACTTTCGAATGGGAATCCAAAGTGTTGTTCGAACGTTTGTTTGAAAAATTGCTTCGATCTGAATTTAGAAAGTATTATATTTGGAACGCGTTTTTGATTTTGAGTGATTTTTTTTCATGCTTTTGGGAACTTATTCCTCACGTTTTCCTGATTAAAATGAGCCTAAACACGATAAGATTTGGTTCACATTTGCGGGTTTAATCCACGTTGCAGCGAAACCTCGATTATGCGAACTGATCATGTGTTTTTACAATATCGTGGATTAAACGAGTAAACATGATCGAAATGGTATCGTGTTTGGGCTCGTTTCAATCAGCAAAATGTCACGAATATGTCTACGTTAATAATTTGGTTGACAAATTATAAAAAATGTATTCAATTTTCCGACTTTCATTTGTATTTTTGGCTTCTTCGGGATAGTGCTTTGGAAAGCAAATGTAGACAAACAGGCTGTGTTTAATTCAACAAGTTTTTGTGTACATCGACATTTTTCTGTTTCTGCTGAAACTATTATGGTTTAGTCGAAAAATAACGGTATTGTTTCGGAAACATTTTCTGCGACGCGCCCGTGTTGTTTCCCGTCGGAGAATTTGCAGGGTGTAGTTGTAATAATGTTCGAGCACTCGCGATCCAATTTCATCGACGAAATTCCGAAAGTTTAAAATAACTTTGCGCCTTTTTCCCCTTTCCACGCGGAAGTGAATTTTATCTAGCACGGTTCGTGTGATATTGAATCTAAATCGAAATCTGGTTCGCGGCTATATAAACCGCGCGTTCTTTAACCAGTCACGCAAAAACCTCGGGTAATATGACGCTGTTGTTGCTCGGCTGTCTTCCTATTTCAAATAAAACCACGAGCAGATCACCGCGAAATTGTTCGTGTCATAATATTTTCTATAATTTTACACAACTATAAATGCATAAAATCTAAACCATAAATATATGTATAGAAAGACCTGCAATCTGTCAACGCACATTTATTTCCTATAAACATTTACAGTATAACGAGTCACTTCGAGCCCTATTTTCTCGAAACGACGTTCTTCGAGTTTGCCAACGCGATCTCTCGTAAACCGATCATCCGATTTAGTCGAAACTTGGCGAACATCTATAGCAGACGTACCCTGTATTCACAGATTTGCAACCGAGCGACAGCTGCAAAATTCGATTTTTGCGAACCCATAAACCAAAACCGTTTTCCACAAAAATTAAAACTTTTTCACTTCGAATAAAATAATTATACAATCATCAGAAAAATTATATCCCTCGAAGATCGTCAAACAAACTCGCAAAAAAGTTTCGATCTCGGCAGCAGGTTTGTTTAAAAAAATATTCCCAAGCAGGCCACTGCAGTGGACTTTAAACACTCCGGATGCGCGTCCATCTTTTCGAAGGTTGTTTGTCCGTAATTAACTGATTGCGAAACGATGCACAAAGTGCATCGAACAGAGTGCATCCTGCAAAAAGATTGATTGTCGTTGACAGAATTTTTTTATCGACAGTCTCCGGAGAAACTGGAATTTTCATGAAAATTCATAACCAAATTGGTAGTCTGGTGGTACGAAAAATTAAAAAACGAAAATTTTCAGCAAAATTCTCAATTATTTGGAAGTTAATTAGTTGAACGGAGGTTGCGATTTCTCTTTTTGCGAAGTGGACGAAAGAAATTCGAGCTGTTAGGGTCGTGAGGATAGACAAATCCGCCGGCAGTGATTGACCGGGACCAGCGAGCCCACGATAACGATTCCGGACAGGTTTAATCAGTCCGAGACGCGTTCATCAATTTTCGCGACGGGCACGGGAGAAGAATCGGCGATTTCTATTCGTTTCTTTTTGCGATTACGGCTGCCGGGGCTGGCCGTAGTCCAACACATATTTCTATAGCCGCGAGATCGAGACAGATTGTTCAGCTTTTTCGAATTTAGTTCCTCGGGGAAGATATCGGACGCTCATATCTCTACCTCTGTAAGCTTATTTTCCTGATCCCCCGTTGTTTCCGGCGTCGACTTTAATCTCTCTCTCTCTACATTTCTCCAATTTTTCCTAAACTAATCCAATTGAAAATACCCTTCCAGTCGTAATTCTGCCAATTTTGATACCCGCGACACGTGAAACAAGCGTCGCAAACATTTTCCTCCAGCCAAACAACTTTTTTATTATTCTTGTGACGCGCGTCATCGCCCAAACGATTTTCTGCAATTTTGTGCGATTGTTTTAAAACGCAGATTTCTTATCGAGAAATTCGTCTCATTCGTCTCAATTTCCGAAAAAAAATTCACCACGTTCCAGTTACAGGGACACCTATTTTAGAATTTTTTGCCATTTTTCCGTCGCATATTACAGTCGCAAAAAAATTCGTCTCATTTTCACAATGCGGTCAAAAATTTCCAAAAAACATTTACCACGTTCCAGTTATGGAGACACATATTTCAGAATTTTTTGCCACTTTTCCATCGCAACTTTCACCCGCAGAAACATTTACAACGCGACCGATTTTCGCCAGAAAGCAGAATTTTTATTGAAGATTCGTCTCATTTTCACAATTTAATCGGGCTAAAAAATTTCCAAAAACATTTATCACGTTCCAGTTACATATATTTTACAATTTTTTGCCATTTCTCCGTTGCAAATTTCAACCGCAAAAACATTCAAAATGCGGCCGATTTTCGGTAAAAAGCAGATTCCTTATTGAAGATTCGTCTCGTTATCGCAACCTAATCGCACTAAAAAAATTCCCAAAAAAAAATTTACCACGTTCCAATTACAGAGACACATATTTCAGAATTTTTTCCCATTTTTCCGTCGCAAATTTCAGCCGCAGAGAAGTCAAAACCCGACGAATGTTCGTTGAAACACGAATCTCTTATTCAAGCATGACCGCAATTCTTTGCGAAACAAAGTTTTACGCGCACTGCAGATTATACTACCGTTACGTTGAAGTCTCTATCTTTGAAAAATACTGTATAATACGTGGCGACGTTCTGCAAAGGTACCCCCGCATCCATCGCCCATTTCCTTTTTATGCCTCGGTTTGCTTTAAAGTCTGTTTATGTTATCCATAAAGTGCACAGTTGCTTTGGGATCATGCGAACGGAAATGTTAAAGAGCAGCGCCGCTCGAAGTCTGGGGAACAGAGACCGGATATTTCGAAAAACCTGATACCAGCCGCGGCTCGGGATGTAAACAAACTAATTGACAATACCTGCAGGAACAGAGAAATTAAAATATGAGAATCGCGACGGGAAAATATGGAGACTCATTTCCTAATGGGAATGTTCGGTAAGAATGCTTTCGCGTTATTACTGGTTCGCGACATTAGTAAATCATTTTTGTTGGGCTTTGTTACGGTACTTACAGTTCACCTTCTGTCACAATTTTATCGGAATTAAAATCGAGGTAGATTTTATTTTGTGGAATTTCAGAGGGCATTTTGTACTACTACTTCATATTGCTTCGCGTGACTATTAATCTTTCCCACTCGACAGGAGTTCGGCGAGGAAGACCCCGGAGTGGGGAGAGATTTAAAAATTTAACTTATTTTTTTTTTAAATTTACATCATAAAAATCTGTGTTAAAACTGATCTGAATTTAATACTACTTTTTAATTTAATTTTGGAATCAGATCTCCGAAGCTTTTAAAATAGAAATTTTCATGCGAATCTAGTCTGAAAAATTCGGTTTCCGTGTTACGTTTACTCGTAAAATTAATACTTCTGTAAAATCGTCTGAAATTCCGACGAATTTCAATTTTGACCTAAATTTTGGCAGAGCCATCGGCGAGCACGGAGCGGTCCGCGGAGAGCTCCGTGCGCAAATTCCATGCATCATGGTCGTTCCTCTTTAACGCAATACTAATGGAGTAACCGCTGTTAATATGACGGTGCGCCGAAAGTGCGAAGACCGTCATTTCGCCTGGAATAAGCCAATAAAGCAGTCGCGTGTTTCAACAACGTATGATGTACGACGAGAGCCGGCATATTATGCTGAAACCAAAGTCATGTTACTCGTCCAATAACTTCCGCAAATACGGGACCAGCGCATTGTGCAGAAACACTCAAGCCAGTAGAGAGAGAGAGAGAGAGAGAGAGAGAGAGAGAGAGAGAGAGAGAGAGAGAGAGAGAGTTCCTTTGAGTTCACGGAATCCGTTTCACCGGTGCACTCGCATCGTTTCACCTATTCGGGCGGTTTTTTTTCACCCCCCTCGCAGCCCGATCGTACAGTTTCCAGCGGTATTTCGTTTTTCACCGTGAAATCCGGCTCGCGCCGAACTAGGTAAATTGATTAAGAAAACGTTGCAGCAAACGATTTCCATTTTTACCCGCGATTTGATCCGCCGCGGAAGTATTGCACTCTGTTAAATCGTCCGTATAAGCTTGCGCATACAATTTCACAGGAGAACACTTTATTTGCCGACGATTTGCATTCGCGTATTTGATTCGGCTGCCGGGAAAATATCGCAAATTAAATCGGCCCAATCGGCGAATAGTTTTACAATTTCGAAAGGAACTTTCGCCGTTACGGTCGATTTGCAGTTTTAGAGCCGCGTCCGGTGTTTCGTTAAATCCGTTCGTGAGAGTTTATATTTTTGTTTGGAAATTATTTGATGGTCAGAATTTAAACAAATTCTTAATTTAAATATTTTTTAACTCTAAAATTCAAAGTGAATAATATATTAAAAAAAAAAATAAAAAATATTGATTTTCAAGAGATTATTAATTTAAATATGTCTAGGCACAAAAAAAATTTCAGTTAATTTGTAACATTGCTTGCTTCTAATTCTTCAACTTCGATTAATGTCTCGGACTTTAAACAGAAGAAAAAATTAAAATTCGTCCGGAATGATTAAAAAATTTCCCCCGGAGAATGATCGAATGAGAAGAGCATAGCGCGCTCGCAGACCCGTGTAATAACGAAGAGAAGATAGCGCTGGAGATGATCCATTATTCAATATTAAACAATTGAAACTGCACAGTGTCAAGAACAGCCGGATAAAGGTATAAAAATCTTCGCGTAAAAGTTTGCGGACAGCCAGCCTGTGTCACTCCATCATGAAAATACCATCAATTCATACGCGGTACACGCACACGTGTACAGTAGATATATTCACCCGTCGAAATTCCATTGAAACGTCGCGTCGCTGGCGGCCGCGTTTCTCTTTCAATCCTTTTATCGTTTAATGTTTTAATTCGTCGACGGTTAACGCCGGTATTTTTATCATTAATGGTCGCTCGAGGTGTCGCTTTCAGTCGAAATAAAATCCTCTTTTCCCGACGGTTCATCTCTCCGCCCGAGAAAGTAACTTCTTCGTCAATCATTATAATATTAAACAAATCTAATATTTTCCACCGCTTTAATCTCACGCTCGTTATGCCCGCGCTTATTCTTTACTTGTGCGAACGCCATTTCGCGCCGTTCTCTTCGTCACTTGCCGCCATTTCAGTTCGGTATTCATTGTGTTACCGTAGTAGTTCATTAACACTATAATTTATTATTCGTTTTTATGATCTTGTTCATTTTGTCAAGTTTTAAAATTTTTTTTATTTTTTATCTTGTTTATTTTATCTGCACCGTTTTTGTTGCTCAATTATTTATTCTGATTTCGATTGTTTTGATCTTGTCAATTCGACCATTTGTGTCTCCATTTTCAATTTTATTGTCAATTTAAATATCATGAACTTCATTCTCAATTTCAATTTTATTGCTAAAGTAATCATCGTGATTTTCGTCCCGTTTATGTTTCCAAAAGCGGAAATTAAATTTGTAATGATAAATGTATATAACAGATTAAATAAATTTTGTATCGCTATAATATTCCTGTTTAACAAACGCATGATTTGCGCATTAAGCTTAATAATTAACGTGCCTCGCTAATGTCCAATTACTATAACATCATCGTTCCAAATTAATATTATTTCGCGCCATTTCGCGAATTATCCATAGCGATCCAAATAGACTATAACCACACTATACCACACTCCAATCACTCGTATTAATCCGTGGAACGCACAGTGTCCGATAATTTCCGGCGAAAATCGCGGAAAACAAAGCGTTTTCGGCCATCGTCGAAAACGGCGCCCGGTAAATAGGAATTTAACGATGTAGTATTTCGCAGAATTTTTCAATCTCCTAGAGCTCCCGCGGGTCTCGGCGCCATTCGCGAATCGAATTACACTTCGAAATTTGCTTTCGAACAAAAATTCTCCGTCGTCGAACTCTCTCCGCCGTCGTTTCATTCTTGTTCATTTTTTTCTTGTCGTTTTTCGTTTCTTCGTCGTTGCCGAGTTGAATTTCCCGCGTGTCCCCCTCCCCCCTCTTCCACCGCCACCCCAAAAGTTTGCCTAGCATGCATTTTTCGAATTTAAAAGTTTCGGGAGTACAACTTGCACCCGGAACTTTCGCACAATTTTATTAATGCACACCGCATCTTCTGGAGTATTAATCAATTTTTATCTGCCGGAGCGGAAGTCGGGTCAAGACGAATATTTATAATTATGCGGAGTTATCAATCTTTAATCGCGGAATTATCATATTCCTTTACTAACTCGTATACGCGCGTTTCATTTTGTTCGTAGAATAAATAAATGAAATTATTGTTGCGAAATTATTCGCAGTGGAATTTCTACCGACACACTGCTCACATTTTTCTGATTGAAACGAGTCCAAACACGACACAATTCGGAGTGTATTCGCTCATTTAATTCACGATTGTAGCGGAGCCTCGATTATGCGAACTGACAGTATCTTTTACATTATCGTGAATTAAACGAGTAAACGCGATCCGAATTGGGTCGTGTTTGGATTCGTTTCAATCGGAAAAATGTCACGAATACGTCCGTCTCGATGATTTGATTGAATTTTTCTAATTCACGAATTAGTTCCACCATTTTTTTAATTTTCAAATTCGTCACGGAACCTTAAAACGACAGTAGACAAAATTAGATTAAATGAAATTGAGTGAACGAAGTTAAGCCAGAGGGCAAGGGTCGAAATAGATTTTGCCAAGTGGTTGCGGAATTGTTTAGGCGAACGCCGTTATGGCACACCTGTAATATGTTAACACCTATTCGTCGGGAATAGGCTGCGCGTTGTTGAATGGAGGAGAGTACACGTGTCCAAACAAAGGACGGTGGTTTCCAATTAAAGTGGAGCCAATCGAGCGTTAATCGATCGACGACGCCGATAATGACGGGCTCATCCAAATGGGACAATGGTATCGCGTGAATTATTTGACTGAAATAATAACGGCGTGTCGACGCGGCGAATCGAAATTAGCGAAATCATTAATAACGCCCTCTCTCTAACTCTCTCTCTCTCTCTCTTTCTCTCGCGGTACGCGCGCGCCCGACACAAAAATTCGTTTGCCTCGCATCCGGCACAGTGGACTCGATTTAATTAGCGATTTTTGGCACTCTCGACTGCAATGTTATTGGCACGGTAAACCTGTCAACGAGTCTCCGTCTGTTCGAAAAATTTCCAGACATTTTGCTCGTCCGAACTGCATCGACGTGTTTACACCGTTCGAGCGAAATAAAACCTCCAACAAACAATTTTATAATTCACAATTACGCGCTGACGCAACATTGAAAGCAGCGAAAACATCAAGAGAATTTAGGAAGATATATATTATTTTTTCAAATTTTTACATTTTTATAAATACAATAGTTTTTATATCTTAATATAATTTTTATATTTTTTCAAATATATGTATTGTATATATTTCTTTATATTATTTTCTCAAATATATGTATATATATTTCTTTATATTATTTTCTCAAATATATATTATTTCATATTATTTTCAATTTACTAAAATTACTCAAAAGTTTTTAGTTTGCATAAATTTTTAAAGCACGTTAGTCTGTTATCACTAGACTCCGGATGTTTATGCAAAATGGAAATTTTATGAATCAATTGCATACCACAGAAGCTAAATATTAATTTCTATTTGTCACTAATAATTTTATTATCGTAAAAAAAATATTAATACTCTGTGAAAGTCTCCTAATTTTTTCACTTTTTCAAATCGTCCTTACTTTTGTCATAAATACACAAAATCCGTAGTCTAGTTATTACTAATGCAACGGTTCGTTAATAAATAACAATTTTGATACACCAGGTGAAAGTATTGAGTTGGCAAGAAAGTAATTTCAATTTCAAGGTTATAATTTTTGTCTTTTTGCCATTTGATGACTAACATTTGATAATGATATTGCAGAGAGGCTAAAATATTTTACTGATTAAAGTTCATTGTTCACATCAAAAATTGGATTTTACATCACCTTAAAATACCGAAATTACTTCTTTATTATTTCACTGAATTTACAATCTTGCATAAATTCAGCAGGATAAAAATCGTGTGAAACAAAACGTTTAACGAACGAACGCCGTTTAATTTCGATCATTCTCACGGCGAGCAGTTCCCAAAACAGGAGCTTCTGAGAAGCGGGCACCAGCCCAGAGGCTCACTTCATCCCCGACTCTTAAGTAACAACGAGTGTATTAGCCACGGTTAAGTGCCTCGGAAAATGTGTTTAGCCTTTGAATGCGCCGCAATTCCGAGATTCCGTCTTCATGAACAATTTAGCTCCTCTCTTCCTAGGCAGGTCTCCTTACGGTAAAGAGAGAGGGAGAGAGAAAGAGCGAAATTTTGTTGATGGCCCCTTTTTTCCACAAAGGCCCCGAGAAAATTGGACTGTAAGCGACCGTCTTGAGTTTCCCGTGTAGCGCTATTCCAAAAGGGGATCCGATATCTTTTCCCGCCCTTTAAAGATCCTTTCAAAGCCCCTCAAAAGAATGTAATCGATTTTCCCTCGTTCCTTCCGCCTCTATGCAGAGGTGTAACCCGTTGCAGTCCACACCCCCACACCCCCTTAACGCCCACCCCTCCTTACTCTCGCACCCCTGCGTCGCCAGATCTGCTCGCCAATTCCCGTCCAATACTAATATTTTCACACCTGTCATCTACCGACGAAATTATCCGCGCCAATATTTGAGGAGGCCGCGCCGTTACGTTTTAATATCGATCGACCCCGGTCCGTCGGGATCTAAATGAATTGACTCGTATCGCTAAACGGAGAAAGTTCTTTATTTTCTGGGTGACGGGAAATTGTTTTTTTTTTAATACGGTTATATGTAGGGGTTGTTCGAAAACATTATATAATTTAAATATTGTTGAAACTATATAAATAATTACAAATCTATATATAAAGTTTAAATAAAAACATCTAAATAATAATAATATTGGGATATTATATATAGCTGAATAATGTAAAAGTAATGAATAATGTAAAAATAAAATATTTATATTAAAATTAATAAAATTAAAAAAAATAATAATAGGGATAATTTTAATAATAGTGAGTAAAGGTAGTAAAGAATTATAGTTAATTTCACTTATTATAAAGTTTATTGATCCATTTAATGGAAATATTCCTAATTTTAATCGTGAACTAAAATTTAATATATAATTAATATTTATACAAGGAGAAAAGTTTAAAATTGAAAAAATAATTAGTGTTGATGAAATTCTAGAAATTAAAAAATATAAAATTCTATAAATTTTAAATGAACTAATATTTAAATAAATTGAAAGAGATAAAGATGAAATTTCTAAAAATATTCGGATAAAAAATAAATTAGAGGTAATAAATCGAGAATATAATTATTATAATTATAAAAAAAGAAATTATAAAGTTTCAAGAAATGTTGCTCATGTTGTCTGCAGACGCGATTTTGATCTCGCATGCTATGAATAATTTACTGGGTTATTTAATCCTATTTGCCTGCCAATACTCGAAACGGCGACGCTCACGCCGGCCGTTAAGATATTCATTCCGGAATGAAAATAGTTTATTCCCAAAACTCTCGTAAATATCGTCGCCTCCTGCCGTTAGATCTGTTAATGGCGGTGCTTCTTACTGTTCCAAGATGGCAGCAATTAAACTTGCACGAGAATCTGAGCCATTTACATAAGCAAACCATTATTCCCCGAAGCTTAATGTATTATTTAAATGAAATAGCTGGATTTTTATTCCGTCGCGTTACTTCTCGCTCGTTTCTCTCAGCTTCTTTGTCACTATGTACATATTTCTGTTGTGTTTGATATTTTTATTTCATATTTCATTCGAATTGTCGTTTTATTTCTCTATTTATATTTTATTAGTAAAACATTCGCAGAGCATTTGGTAGAATATTACACATCAAATTGATAACGTAAATAATTATAATTGCACAGACAATTCTACAACAATAATATCATGCAACGCGAGCGTAAATTACAATCTATTGTCTAAACACGAATGAATATTCTCTGTACACTCCACGATCTCAATTGCAAATTATGACACTTTAAACAAACAATCAACAATAATCGAATAATAATTATCCGTCGTTCGTGCGAATCAATAATTATTACTTTTCCCGGTACGATAATTTTGTTTTCCTTTCTCTTTTTATTAAAGCTTTTACGTGATTGATTAAATATTCAAAGGTTTACATAATTTCTGAATTAATTTATGAAAGACGTTCAACATTGCCAAAAATTTGGGGACTTTCGAAATTCAGTTTTTGAACGCTCCACCCGACAGCAGTGTGAAATGGTCCAACATCATTTTTAATTACATGATCTCTCAAAGTGAACCGGGCAAGCGTTAGGACAAAATGGCTCCGAGTGCCGTTAATACGAACCGAGAGGGCGAGTAAAAAATAATTAACGTCGCGGAAGTGAAATTTTAATTAAGCAACAGAATGTGATTAACGAGATGCATTTTCCGTTCAGTCTGTTTAAAAAAAATTAATGCCCGCCACGAGCACGGCATAAACAAATATTAAACATTAATTTTTATATAAAATCGCTTTTATTATAGGCACATTCAAAAATTCCAGTTTACTCTCTAAGTTTGTAAAATTAAAATATTTATCAGTCTCGTTCAAACAAATCCCCAAAACGTCCGATACCTTCAGATACTCGAAAATATTTTCTCGAATTTTCGTTTAAACAAACAAAACGAGAGCGCCGCACAAATTTCAGACGCACAGAGGTGTCTACGAAAAACGGCTGTGTTATTCGTTATTCTGTATTTCGTTGAAGAGATAGGAAATGGAAACTCTCGCGGAGACGTTGTGCTTTTTGTACGGTCCCGAAAATGATACAAAGAAGCTCCTCGTTTATCTTCCGCGCTCCCGAATTCTAGTTGAATTCTCCCTAATCATTCTCCTTTCAACCCTTCGCAAAGCCAGAAGAAAAACAATTGTAGCCAGGAGGGAGTAGAGAGCGGTTCCTTCCGCCGCACCGTGCAAGTAAATTGTTAATTTAAGGCTGGCTTCAAGGTGGCAACCGAACCCAGAGTGTTCCGGAAAGCTGCAGGAACTTCCCTGAAAAATAATCGCCCGTTTCCGGTCGGTTGCTGCGGAATTAGCGTGACTTTGTTGCGTTCACTAGTCCAAAAAGAATTACTATTCGGTAATTTTAATTCGATTTTTTCTAGCCGCTTTGCAACAATCAATTTGTTATGTTATTACATTAATGTGTATTCTGGTCAGAATAGCGGATTCACGAACATAAACGATTTCCATCTCTAAATGCATCTCAAACTAATATTATTAATAATAAATTTCCAATGTTTTTGGCGCTACGGGTCGATCAATTACTAAATCAAAAACAATTTTGCAGATTATCAAATAATCATCGACGTTTCGATTCTAGTTTGAATCATTTTCAAGATGTATTTGATTGCGTCTGTAAAAATATGTATATTGTAAAAATTTTCAAAATATATCATTGATATTGACCAAAAAGTTTATAACTATTATTTATAAAACTAGCTTACTTGTTTTTGATGTGATTTAATATTTGAATGTGATTTAATATTATTAACCAATCAATTATTTTCACTTAAAAATTCTCCAACAGCGAACATCGTAGCAAAAAAAGACAATAGCAGCAAATATTAATCAGCAATAAATAATTTCCAGCGCAAAACACTCGAGGAGCAAAATCCTCCCGAAGAACTCGTACGATAAACATTCCAGCAATCGTACTAAAAGCCTTGCAGAAGGGGTATTAAATATCAGTGAGTAATAAATAATTCCCAAACCAACGAACAGCGTCGCAACTCGTAACACAACTCGGCCATCGAGTACCCGAAAATTCTTGTCAAAAGCCAAACAACAAAGGTCTCTCTCTCTCTCTCTCTCTCTCTCTCTCTCTCTCTCTGCGTCACTCTCTCGCCTGTGGCATAAAATATTACTCCTTAATTTCTCCGGCAAGCACACAACGTTCATCCAAGTTGCCGGCGGTGTTGCAAGCCGAGGCTCGTTGCAACATTCAACAGCGAAACAAAGGGCAGCGAGCAAATACGATCGCGGCAAACGGAAATATTTACGGGGGTTTCGAAACCCGTGGTGTACCGGGGAAACTACCCTCGTAAAAATATAATTTTCACCGTCATTATGGTCTTCCATTTAGCTTTATTAAATACTCTAATGTTTCTATGTGTACAACTTAAAATTCATTGGGGGGATGAAACTACCCCTTACTAATATATATATTTTTTATTTTCATCCAACTTTTATTCCACTGAACATTTCAATGTTTGTATATGCATAATAGTGACGATTTATTAAATAGATATTTATCGAGGGGATGAAACTACCCCTTACTTAAATTTGTAGTTTTCGTCTTTCATCCAACAAGACCGAAACGTTGAAGTTAAATAAGTGATAAATTTTATTTATTATCAACAATTTACGATCGATACAAGGAAATATTTTTCATCCAACTGTTTCGAACAATTTTGAACGTGTGCAATAGGGAGGATTTATTGATGTACACTTGTCAAGGGTTGAAACTACCCCCGTAAAGATATAAATTGATGGTTTCATTGAGGTCCTTCATTTCATTTTATTCAATGTTTGTTTATGCACAACAGTGACGGTTTATTCAAACTTATTGGGGGGGATGAAATTACCCCTTCCCAATATATAATTTGTAGTTTGATTTTCGTCTATCATCCGACGTTTTTGAACAATTTAAAACGCGTGCAATATTAATGTACACCACTCGAGGGGTTGAAACTCTACCCCCGTAAAAATTTGGTAGTTTCTCCAGAATTTAATTGATTAGATATACGTTTATCCAAGAAGCCACCCCTCGCCGATATATAATTTGCATCGGTACGTCATCTATATTTTTACCGTTCATAGTAATTGCGTATAAACATAATAAATCTTATACAAAGATAATAAATTTTCCGGCGGTGTAGCAAGCTCGTTGGAACATTCAATAGCGAGACAAATGGTAAATACGGACGCGGGCGAACGGAAGTATTTACAGGTGTCGAAAGCGTGTGGGCGTACACGGTGGCGGACGGACGGAATCAGAGGGAAATTGTAGGATTTATTAATTAACGATAATTCCGCATTGACGCAGACGCCGCCGGGAAGGAAAAGGGGGATGGACGGGAAATGGTGGCCGTAAATTCCGGGTGTTCGCCTTTTATTCCACCCCTGGGAGACGGACCAGTTGTCCCCGATCCTCTAAATATTATACAGGCCGCCGCAGCCCCATCCTTCTGCAAGCCTGTAAATCGACCAATGAACAACCCGGCCTGTGCTCTCTTTCTCTCTCTCTCTCCCTCTCGTGTACACACCCTTCGAACGTGTCCTGATTTTATCTCGCCTCGCTCGGAAACCGAGTCTTTTAAAGACTTTAATGAACGAATTTCCACGGCGACAAGTTGCTCTGTTCCTTTTCCGTTCGGTGCGTATCGGGTACGCGCGGTATCCAACTTTCTCTCTCTCTCTCTCTCTCTCTCTCTCTCTCTCTTTCAGTCCGCGTCTATTTTATCTCTCCCTTGACCGAATTAATTTCTACGCTGCTTCTTCTCCCTTTTTCGTTGTTTTGATATGACATCGAGGCTCGGCTACGAAAGACTCGAGGTTTATTTAACCGAGTTCGAATGCATGGTAACATAGAAATGGTTCGAAATGATTTGTCCTTAAGAAATCTCGCGGGATTGGACGAATTGTTCTTAATTCTTTTTGTCATGCGAAAGCATCGGTAATTTCTGTTCTCATGGTAATGCCGCGTGTTTACGGGAAGAAGATAATCGAAGCACGACGCGGTATCGTATCTCCCGAAGCTGCTCGTAGATACACCTTGTTTTGTTACATCGACGACGTACACTGCGGATTTTTCTGCGTTTATTATGCGGAAAGAAAGGTGACGAAATTCGAAAAATAGTCAGGGGATTGAATGAATTTTTATTCGACCCTCCCGCTATCCTACAGTCGCCGATGAACATTTTTATTTTGCGTAAAGAATTTACTTTTTTTTGTTCATTTCATTTACGGAACTTCTACGAGAAGTAGTGAAAGATTCTCCGGGGAACTGGTTCTCAGATTTTCTATTGTGACTCGGAATTTCTGTGTTGATTGTGCACGGTAAACAGCTGATCGCCTCAACTCTTGTTCACCGTAATTACCGTAGATACTCGACCAGTCTCCTCTCTAATTCCCGAACAATTTAGAACATAACAGTAACAGGCGCGACAATCGTCTACTAATACGAGCGTGTAGTGCACGCGCAGAATTCCACGAAATTGCTATTTGCGCGTGATACCGTATTAAGCTGGTATTAATATAACTGCCGCTGTAATTTGCGCTGAACGTCTCTCGCAGACGTCACCAACGAGCGCCACCGGTTCACTAAAAATAAATAGTGAAGCACGCTGAAACTTCGAGAAAAATATTACAGATTATTTCCCAAAAAATTCCCTTGGAACAATCGACAGAAATAATTTATAATTCGAGTTTCCCGACGAATTGAAAACGAAGAAAAATTTTTGAAAATACCACAGCTAGCTGCGAGGGTATTCTACATTTGTTAATTGTACTTTGCTAATTATAATGATATTCAACCAATTTTCTCTTGGAACAATCGACAGAACGTTATTCGAATTTCCCGCCGGATTGAAACGTCCAAATGATGAAATACACGAGCTTTAGCAAATAAAATGAAACGAAGAACAATTTTTGAAAATACCGCAGCTAACTGCGAGGCTACTCTACGTTTGCTAATTATGCTTCAGACAATTCTTCGCCTAATTTCCGGCTGCGTGAAAGAACGTGTAATTAACCTACTCCTCGAGGTACAACAAACGATTCCTTTTACGAATAAACTCGTCGGGAGGATCTTTTATTTTGTTTATTCTACAACGAACGAGAATAATTTGTTCTGTGGATTAAAAAACTAGACCAGGGTGCGCGGTCGAATTAAGTCAAGTCTCGTTACAGTGGTAGGAGGAATTAAGCGCGGGAAAATTAAACTGGGCAAGCATCAGAGTTGACGAGAGAAGTTTTATTCAGAAGTTTGACAGTATTACGGAATATTATTATCCACGGGCCGCGGGAAAGTTCGAGATAGTGAATGGGGATTTCTTCTTTCTTTTCTTTTTTTTTGTAAACGCCCTGCCATAATTAGCCGCTGATTACTGCGTGCGGCTTTCTACGATTTAAGAAGCGGACCGGAAATTGCGGACGCGAAACATACTGAATTTATAGAGCAGCGAAAGCGATTACTTCGCTGTACCGAGTAAAAATAAAAGATTGAATAATTTTCCTAAAAAAAAGGATTTTCGATTATCGCAAATGCATTTTTCCATCGCCATTTTGACGATTTAGCTTTCATAATTGTAGCGCCAATGTTACATACAAAATTAATATAGCTTACAATATTAATAATTTCTTAATATTTTTAGCAGTACAAAAATATGTTCAATATTCACCGTGAACGTTATGAATAATCGTAGTGTACGTACTCTGTCGTAATATGTGACGTGCTAGAGGCACAGCTGAATTTTGTTAACATTGTATGCATACGAGTGAATGTTAGTGTTCGATGCACACCGACTGTGAACAAGCAAAGCAGCTTGTCGCCGGGAACTTTGTTCACGAAGTTAACAAAAGTTCTAGAGTGTCCTTAACAGCCACTTCAAGTTGTGTATCAGTCTCAGTATGTTCAACAATTATTTAGTAATATCCCTTCGCTATAATAACCTGCTCGTGAGACAATAGATATTGCAACCTCTACAAAATTGCCCCCGTGTAATTACATATTACACTAATTCGAGAGATTCGAATTTATTTTCTTCTCCTCTCGGAACGTTTCAGAAACAGTTTATCGTCTCCAGTCCGTTCATCGCGCTCGACAATACGTGTTCCGAAAATTCGGAAAACAGCTAGAAAATCTACCGCAATAATCTGGCCGGCGTTCCTTACCTCGGCGGCTAATTCACTTGGCCGTCGCGGCACACGGCTCGATTAATTATAACTTCGGAAGACGGACCGGCTAACAAATGACGCCTGCAATCCGCGTTAATTCCCGGTTCACGCTTCGCCGTGTTTCTCGGACACCCTGTACATAATTCCGGGGCGAACTTCCGCGAAGAACTGGCTGGCGCGCGCGATCCAATTGATCCTCGGGGGAAATCCTTTAGGTGGCTTTTCCGGTTCTACGGTCTGTTTACCGATTCCGACGAATTTGTCTTTCGAGTTCCACCGCGCCCCCTCTTTCTTACTTCGTCCCCTCCCTGCCGGCCTTCCACGCTTGCCAACGGAACAGCGCAAATCGAGAAAAAACTTTGAAACTCAGCACAAACGCGGCCCATCCGATGCCAATAGCTGGAGAATATTTCCTTCCCGCTGATAAGTTAAAAATCGCGTGATAATTAATTTGTTTATAATTGTTTCTCCACGGAGCTTTCACCGTGACATTCCCGACATTTTTCCGGTTAAAACCAGCCCGAACACGATGTAATTCCGAGCTGATTTGCCCGTGTAATCCGCGATACACGCGGAACCTCTGTTATCCGAACTGCCGATGAAGTTCTACCGAATCGCGGATTTACTCGGGCGAATACGGCGCGATTGTATCGTGCTTGGGCTCGATTTAATCGGAAAAATGTCACGGACGCGATGCTGAAAGTTTCATCGGAGAATGATTAAAAATGAAAAAAGTTACGAAATCACATTTTCATCAAGCGGAGACTCGACGAGCATTCAGACGAGACGGTCCGACGGAGCACGGTTCACTAAACCGCAGCTTATTTGACCCGTGCGTGGGTGTATCGCGAGTCGTTCCCCCCTCCTCACCGCGTCCCGCAGGTCTCTTCATTCATTTTTCAAGCCATAACGGCCGCAATTTCGCCGGGTCGCACGCCCTGATTTATCGTATTACCCGCCGCGCGCAATTTACGGACCCGTTACGATCCGACGGCGTTCGAACCTTCACGTTCGTCGAGACAGCGTCGCCGGAAGTCGCCCCGTCGGATCGACCGAGGATGTGTTATAGATCGGATCGTTCCGCCCTCGGATAACGAAATCATCGGCTGTCGCGAGAGAATATTCGGAAGTTCGCGCGAATAACTGAACCGAAATAGAAACCACTTGGCCTTTAACAACGCTATCGAGTAACAAAACTCCTCGTAACTTTTTTCTTAATTATTTCGTCGCGAACCTTGTGTTAGCAGTTTCGCGGTGCGTTCCCGATTAAAACGAGCCTAAGCACGATACGATCGCGCCATATTTTCTCGAGCAAATCCACGAATCAGTGGAACTTCGTCGCCAGTTCGGATAGTAGAGGCTCCAAGTATATCGCGCATTACACGGTCAAATCGAAACCGAATAGTATCGTGTTGGGTATCGTTTTAACCGGGAAAATGTCGAGAATATCCGGATGAATGTTTCACCATGAGATAATTATAAACAAAACGGTTACTCCTAGATTTGTGCGACAGCGTACGGTCGAAGTCTCGAGATTTCGTTGAAACGAGATACGCGGACGGATCTTGTATTTCCAGTGTCGAACTCGACGTCGTGGGAGCGACGCGACGTCATGCGATGGCCTAATACGTTCGGACGGCGTCGCGATCGAACACCGGCACCGAATATTTCTCGGTTGACACGCGGCGCCGTGAGCGCGAAAACGGTCGATCAAGAGGATCCGGCAATCGGTGGCTCTGGTAGCTGAACGACGTTCGCAACTTTGTCCGTCGCTCTGAGCCGGCGACTCAAAGCCCTCCCGGAGCACGAAAAAACCAGCGCGAGCAACAATGAGCGGCAGAAATGGAACGCAAAAGGCGCGAGGCTGACTCTCTCTCTCTCTCTCTATCTCTGGCTCGTTTCTTTTATTTTCTAGCGTGTGTTGTTTTTTCCTTCCGTTGCTCCTTTTTTTTTGTTTCTTCTCTCGTTCACAGCAAGAATAGCTTCGACTTGAAAGAGACCTTCCTCGACGATATTCTTCCCTGCCCTGGTGTCAGCAAGGTGTCCCCCAATGAAACCGAGAAACTTTGTCCCGGACAAGTTATTTCGTAGGAAAAAAGTTTCTGTGAAGCATCAGTCCGCTCTGTTGATAATTATCTTGCTGCTTCTACGTTGTCTTTCACGGTGAATACGAATTGGGAAGATTAAAGCTTTGTTCTTGTCGGGGGATGAAACTACCCCCCCCCCCCCCCCCAAGAGTGAAATTAACTTTTAAATACTTATCTTACTAATTGTTTGAACGTATGCAATACGGATGATTTATTAACGTATACTTATTGAGGGGATGAAACTAACCCCCAAGAGAGTGAAATTTATTATTTTTTATTTAATTCTTATTAAATGTTTGAACGTATACGATACATTTATTATTCTATATTTTTTATTTAATTTTTATCTTATTAAATGCTTGACTGCATGCAATATAGACGATTTATTAATGTATATTTACTGAGGGGATGAAACTACCCCTCCCCGTAAAAATATAACTGTTAGCTTCATTAAGGTCCACAATTTAATTGTATTAAATGTTTTAATGTTTCTATGTGTACAATAGAGAGGATTTCTTAAATTTACTGTAATAGTTTTCGAGGGGATGAAACCACCCCTTACAGATATTTGTAATTTTTAACATTTACTATTAATGATCGTTCGCATAGAAACGTGATAACGATCCATCTCTATTGCAGAAGTGAAACTACCCCTAAAGATATAATATGGCCTTTTATTTTCACTTTTCATGGGTTTAAGGTTTATGTGTGCACCGAAGGGGGAATTACTGTTTTATTTTTATCGAGCGGTTGAAACTACCTCCGCACTATCGAGACGAATTGTTTTATTTATGTGGCGGGGGATGATACTACCCCTAACGATATAATCTATTGTTTTGTTTCCATTGTTTTGTGGTTCGAGTGTTTACGGTTACAGCAGAGGAGAATTATTATTTCATTTTTCTCGAGGGGATGAAACTGTCAATATAATTTACATTTTCGTTGCGGAAACGTTGTTTATTCAACCCAGCTACACTAGCAATCAACAAGGCTATAATGCTGTCTACAAATATAATTTATTAACACTTATAATTCACCGTTATGTCGCATATTAAATGTTCATTAACAATTTCTGCATCGGTTCATGCGTGACAAATTATACGATACGGATAATTCGGCGAGAATTAATAGCCGCGAATTTCGAAAATTAGATAACGATTGACGGTTACTTTATTTTTGCTAGAAATGGAGGCAGAAATGATCGGATCACCGACTTTTAGAAAATTATTATAAAACACAAATTGACGATTTATATAAAATGTCCGGGACTAACAATGATTTTAACTTATATAAAATACTTGAATGTTAAATAACGTAAATCATTTGTTACCGATAAAAATTAATTTATTGAGCACAATTAGAGTATAATTGGGAACGATTAAATTATAGTTTATTGAACGCAGCTAGAGCATGATTGACTAGAAACACGATTTATCGAACGCAATCAGTATATAGCGTATCGAGCCCGATTAAAATACAATTTATCGAGCTCTCGAGCGAAATCGAATTTATTGAAAACGATTAGGGGATCTAATATGCTCGATAATATTTTGCGACACGTAAATCCTCTTTTCAAATTTCGAGCCAATTTAACTCGCAAAATGTTAAAGCAACAATTACCAGAACAGCGTGTGCGAAGGTTAATTAACCAACGAAGAGAAGGCTTTTGTGTTCGACGGTTTCGCCTAAATTACAATACACTCGAACATGAGCCGACATTACGACAGAAGTGGGAGCGGAAACGGAGACATAATGGCGTCGATAGCTTCGCGATTCTTAATTAAATGTTAATTATGACGAAAGCTCGCGTGCGCCCGACTTGAAGGTTAATTAGCCCCAAGTGCCTCGACCAAGCAATTGATAATAAAGGGACGTTCACGCGTTTTTCAACGTGGCGTAATTCCGTGAAAAACTGAAAATTATTCACTCGCGCTTAGGCTATCGCGAGGAATTATACCGATCCGGAAAATGTTTTACACTGTGTTTTATTATTATTTTATACGAACTTTTAATATCCTTTTCATTCATTTATTTATTAGTCTATTTGTTTGAGACAAAGTTCTTAACAAATTATATCATATATTTTTATAACAATTTTCATAAAATTTTCAGTTCTATTTATTCGATTGAGTGAACAAATTTATGAAATGTTAGTATAAAAGCGTTGTTGGAGTTGTAAATAAATTTTTAAGATTTCAGTGTGAATTGTTTACTAACAAAGCTTGATTAATTTTCCTCGGTTGACAAAATGGTTGTAGCCGGTTCATTAATATGGCGAATAATTCACGGAGATCTCGTTTGATCGAAATTAATATTAACCGGTATGAATTCGTACGATCAATTCACACCCCGATTGTTGAATACTGTAAAAGGTTAAAGCGAGTTTCGAAAGCTAATTTCGAGAATGGTTACTATCGGACGGACGATATTTTCTTCTTTTTTGTTTTCTCGTAGCCGATTCTATCGATTCAGTATCGATATCGACACCGCTCATCGCGGTAAACTCTTTAGAAGCATTAAAAAGGGGGATTAAAGGCTATTTAACTTTGCCTGCAAAATTCTTCATTGAGAACGGGCGACGAAGCAAGGCGTTTCATTAAGATCACCTCGCCCCGAATGAAATACTCTTATCAGCGCCACTTCGCCGATAAGATAATACCAAATCCTATTTTAGAAATCCTTGGATCGCTATTTCTGTAAATAAACATATATATACACTATTTCACTAGATTTAGAAAAGCAGAGAATATTTATTTTCCTATTTCACGGAGTGAACAGCTGCGTAATTTACTATTAGGAAACGTGAAATATTTATTCAACTGTTCCTCTTCAAGTGAGAATATTCCCGTTTCGCATAAATAAATTTGTCTATCTAGATTTATTTACGAATTTTCTTGATGTATTTATTTTTCTATTTTCGTACAGATGGAAAAATTCGTACAAAGAAAAAATATTTATTCAACTGTTGTTATTCAAATGAAAATATATCGACGTTCGTGAATCCAGATATAAAAATACTATATCAATATTTTTAATCTGTTTGAACGTTTCTACTTGTATAAATAAAACTGAATGAAATTATTTTCCTTTGCGTCTAATCCCGTCTACACAAATATAAAAATTAAAAGGATTAAAACGTTAATAACTTTATGGTACAAGATATTTTCACGGTAACGATAATATAAAGTTGATAACCATATCAAAGCATAAAAATCCAGTGAAATCCTTCTGATCCATGAATATACGTTCGCAAGCCTCTTAATAAAATCCACAAAAGAATAATATCAAGAGATAAAAATCGCATAAACAGGCGTCGCGACGCAGCCGTATAATTAATACCCTCGGATCATGGGATTAAACCTGTGTTAATCTAAAAAACACGACGTCTCTTTAATTTTTAAAATCCCCTAACGCCGCGCGAAACAAATTCGACAGCGACAGCGAGAGCAACACAGCGAAATCAGCATGAAACGTATAAATCCTTGTTCGTTAAAATCGTTTTAACAAACACTGTTGGCAGGCATCCCAGAAATATTCTCTGTACAGCTTACGAACATCAAATGAAAGAGATTTTCCCAAAAACTGCAGGAAAGTTTATATATAATTTGATAATTAATTTTATGAAAATTTATGTACAACAATAATCAACACTGACGATTCCTATAGTAATCAATTTTCACGAAGAATTAATCCCAATGATCGAAAAATGAGCTGTTTACTTAATTTTCAGCCGTTGGCCATTAGTTTATAGATGCTTTCAGAAATAACTTTTCTGTTTTCAAATATTTTCGAATGAAACTTTTATCAGCGCATTCCTGACATTTTCCTGATTAAAACGAGCCCACACGCGATACGATTGCATTACATTCACCCGAGTAAATCCCGTTTTAGTGAAACGTCACTGACAGTTCGGATAACAGAGGTTGCACTGTATCGTGGATTACACGAGTAAGTATAAACCGAATGGTACCGTGTTGCGTATCATTTTAACCAGAAAAATGTCAGGAATGCGATGGTGAAAATTTCATAGACAAATAATTATAAATAAACAAATTATTACTGGATTTGTGTCGCAATGTATCATAGTCTCCTGTATAACTATACGTAGTATGATGTTTAAGAGCCTGTCAATTGTTGAAAATATTGCTGACATTGCTCGAAAACCTGGCAACGGCTTTAAACAAATGGGGAAGAGTTTTCCATCGTGTCTATTATCAGCATGCACAAGAGAACACGCAAATCCCCAAAGATCAACGACGTCCTGACAAAAGATTGGCCCCATTAGGCTAAAAATACTTATGCTTCTGCGAAGATTCGTGTCACAGGAAGCACAATCTTCAGGGAAGTAAAAGAATGCACCTATATATATAGTTGCTATCAATAGCATGAATTATTAATGGTCAATCGGGTCAAGAGAAACTAATAATATAAATATATTTGTCCGGATTCACTTTTGCTTGAGAAATATTGAAATATATCGACCGCATTCAAGCTATTATTTATCTTATTTCGACAACTCCGAACAAATAATTTAATTATTCCACGTAGCGAGAGATCGGTACACGTTTTTCCCGTTTCCCAGTATCGAAGACTTTGATATATGATCTATACTGACGTTCATAAGTCACCTTACACCAGCCTCCGCTCTAAGGAAAGTCCCGATTCAATAAAGCAGTACTTTATTAAGTAAATAAAATTCGTTTCACTACTTTAAGTGTCGTGATCTAAAAAAAAAACATTGAATAATTTTTTTTTTATCGTAAAATGTTAATTCCCCCGTTCAATTTTCCAAAAATCATTATTAAATACAGTACAAATTTCTAAAATTCCAGAAGATCAATTTTTATTCTATCCTAAATTCATTGAAATCAATACCAATAGCATACAGACTATAGTTTTCTGTGAAAACAATTTCCATCAAAAGAAATCTCTCGTCTCCAAATCAACCCCTCAGCGGCCATTCCGAAAAATCACCCTCCAAATCACCTGAAAACCTCGAAAACTACATTCCACCCCTGCCCACAATCTCTCGAAGCACTCCCACCCATCATCCCGCAAACAAAACCCTATTCAAGTAACCAAGAATCAACGCACCCTTAACTCAACCCACCTCGTTACAAAGGATCCAACATTCTCGTGGTCCTAAACCCTCGCAAATAATCCCGCAGGGGAATGATTTTTCCATCCGTGAACCAACCAGATCTTTCCATTAGTTAACCAAAAATCCACGCACCCTTAAACACCAGCCTTTCATACCCATCACCCTCTTCCCCAAAAGTCCTCTTTTATCCTCCGATCGGATCCTGTCCCGATCACCATGAATCCCATTAATTTACCAAAAATGTACGCACCCCTAGCTCAACCCACCCCTTTCCCTCAATCATCCCCAATACCCTAAACGAGTCTCCTCAGAGATCCTCTTTCATCCTCCGATCGGATCCTTTGCCGATCGCCCTCACTCCCATTAATTAACCAGAAATCCACGCACCCCTGACCATCAAACTGCCCCTTTCCCTTGGGCATCCATCCCCCGAAACGAGAGTCTACTCAGAAGTACTCTTTCATCCTCGGACTGGATCCTCTCCCGATCGCGCTTCCATTAATCCCTCGATCTCCCTCTCTCTCCCTCGCGAAACCACCCTTCGTTAACGCAACCCCCTCGGCCGCGGGGGTGTCCCGACTTAATCAAAGTCCGCGAATAATGCCTGATAAAGCATTAACCCAGATAGCGTCGGGGTCGTCGAATGGATCAACTACCTCTGGGGATACACACAGAGTGAGAGAAGGTAGGATGGGGAGGGGGGGAGGCGGTGTGTTTCTCACCCTGTCCACCCCTAGATCGCGTCCCTTCCTGCGGGACTCTAATCCGGCCGTGCTAATAATCGGCCGTCCTTTCATCCCCCGGCGTTTCTCTGTCACGTCCTCTCCGGGGGTGTGTCTCCGTGAAAATTCACCATATTTACAAATCAGAACGTCCACCACCCTCCGACCACTAACACCACCACCACCACCACCACCACCACCGGCGTCACGAACACAAACGTTGACGTCCTCGCCACCGCCGCCACGTTTGCTCACCCCCTGTATAGGGTACCAACCCCCCTGGGTCGGTCACTTCTTTCGCCCGGGGGTCGGGCGAGGGGGTGTGTTGAGACACTTAGGATCTAGGGGGTGGTTTTTTCTTTTTTTTTTTTAATTTCAGAAACAGTCGAAATTATCGAAAAGGGTCGTCGACGGAGAATGACACGGAAATTGTTTGCGGTGGTCTGAGGCGGTCTGCGACGGGGGGTGGTTTTTGACAGCGTGACGGGGTTTTCTCGCGAGCTATCAGGTATTAGGGGGTTCCCGCGATTCTCTCGGCTCGGGATGCGAGAGAGCACTGAAGTTCCAAGTGGATGGAGCCCAGGATACGGCGGATGTGCACGCTCCCCCTCCCCGCCCCTCCCCCTCCTACGGATCGACGCGCGCGCGTATTTCGAGCGTGTTCTCGGTGTTGTTTCGACGATGAGAGGGTGGGTTTAACAGAGGGATACCGATGGCTCGTCTAGTGGCACTCGGGACCTCGAATACACCCCCGCGAACCAACCCCCTCCGCGCAACGATGTTCGACGAATTTCTGACGCCTCGGATTATAACGGTCTCCCGATCATTTCGTGGGTGTCCATCCCCCCCCCCCCCACACTGTTCTTGAGTGATTCGGTTGCGATAGGTTGCGGGTTCGTCTCGGTTTCGATGCTCCGCGCGAACGAGATTGGTTTGCGGAGAACTTCGGAGGATCCCTTGTTTTCGCATTTTGGTCTGCACGAATTTATTTCGGGGAAACTCGCGGGCGGATTTTCCTGGAAGTTCGATGGTTCGTTTGCGCATTTTTTGGGATTTTTATCGTCGAAACTATGCTAATGTTGTGTTCGGTATTGTCTGTGGGGGTGGTTTCGGAATTTATCGTCCCTTAATGGTGCACAAAAAATTTTGGAAAAATCAGACGAAGTAAATTTATTTCGGGGAAACTCGCGGGCGGATTTTCCTGGAAGTTCGATGGTTCGTTTGCGCATTTTTGGGGATTTTTATCGTCGAAACTATGCTAATGTTGTGTTCGGTATTGTCTGTGGGGGTGGTTTCGGAATTTATCGTCCCTTAATGGTGCATGAAAAATTTTGGAAAAATCAGACGAAGTAAATTTATTTCGGGGAAATTCGCGGGCGAATTTTCCTGGAAGTTCGATGGTTCGTTTGCGCATTTTTGGGGATTTTTATCGTCGAAACTATGCTAATACTGTGTTCGGTATTGTCTGTGGGGGTGGTTTCGGAATTTATCGTCCCTTAATGGTGCACAAAAAATTTTGGAAAAATCAGACGTAGTAAATTTATTTTGGGGAAATTCGCGGGCGAATTTTCCTGGAAGTTCGATGGTTCGTTTGCGCATTTTTGGGGATTTTTATCGTCGAAACTATGCTAATGTTGTGTTCGGTATTGTCTGTGAGGGTGGTTTCAGAATTTTTCGTCCCTTAATGGTGCAAGAAAAATTTTGAAAAAATTAGACGAAATAAAGATAACATATGGCTATTATCTGCTTTTTGGTTCGTTCGAATGTCTCAAGAGACGTCCAAGAAAAACGACCGTGAACTTAGGGGTTGCCAGCCCGTTACACGAAATATGTAACCCCTTCAATAATTCACGCAAAGAACATTATTGAGCACACATAATTTCCAAAACCGATACAGAAGCACGCCGGCCAATCTAATTATGCTAAATACTCACAGATACATAGACATGTATATGTAGATTCACGATTGCCATAAGTAGAACAGCCTGGTAATAGTCAGACGAGAGAGCCCATTCGATTACTCGCACGTGCAACGAACATTCAAACTCGATTTCCTCGAGAATGAAGCCTCGTATGCAAAAATCCCGTTCTGCAGTTTGAACATATTTTTTCGTCGAATACTCAACCCCCTTCAATTAATACTAACCAGATTGCATTGTTACGCGGAACGAATATTGTCCAGTTTAAAAAATTATTCACGATCGTACGGACAATTATTAAATTCCGATACACTTTCGTACGCCCGCGCTTTAAGCGAATCACATTCGATCGACAATCACTGTTAAAATGTGAAAATTTTAGCTGTTTAAATCATTGATAAATATGCATAATTTACGTTAAATATAGTCAGTGCATAATAAAAAATTGTTTACACATGCGTGCAGTATTTATAATAACAATATAACGGTAATAATCATTTGATATAAATAATAATGATAATAAAACATTATGTAATAACAATTTATTATCGCTATTATTAAAAAATTTTTTAATTCATAAAACTATGTATATAATTTTGTTAATAATGCGAAGAACTTATGTAGCCAGAAAATCGACAGAAATTTCGATGAAAATTTTCATTCGCGACGCACGTGCCCGCAAAGATCGCGCGAAATGCCGCAGTCACGCGTGCGAGATATGCGCAATTTCGCACAAAACATTAAGCACGATTCCCACGGAAAAATGATTTTCCGCTCGAAGTTGACAATCCTCGATGAAGTGGATCAACGGTGGACATTCCTCGAATGTTTAGCAAAATGAGAAATTCTTTCGGTATTTCTTAAAGAAGAAATGGATGGAACGTGGAGGGGGGGAGCGAGACTACTAATGGCCGCGTTAATTAAAAGCCGCGAAAACGATCGTCCACCGCTGTAATTCGCGATGCGATCAAAGCCAACGCCGAGAATTCTTGGACTAATATTGAACATTGAAATTCGATACGCGGAGGAAACGGACGTAAATCAATTTCTCTGTAATTTCTATCGCAATCCGGCCGGAATTAATCGGCTAGGTTAATACGGCACCGGGATACAGACTTCTGCGAATTCATTAATCCAAATGAATTGGTGGCCATTCTTCCCTGGGGGGGGGGGGGGGTGAAAAAGAGTATGCTACTTTTTATCGCAGATGAAAATATTAATCTGTATAGTATTATAAAAAATATAATTTGGAAAATCAGAAAAATATTCACTTGTCAAATACGTAAAAAACTTATACAACAATTTAATACATTAACATGTTTGTCACATTATTTTAAAAAACATATTGTATTCATGAATGTTAAGTAATACTAAAATAATACATTTTGGCTATTAGTCGGGCGCACTTGCAACGTTGTCGCAGCGCACAACAACGCGACAGGTGAATTTTCGAGCGAGCTCGAGGCGACTTATGATAAATAAATTACGGGAAGTAACAGGTGTGGAGAGAGTGTAGGTTAATTAATGCCTAAGACTAATCAACGCGATGACGTACATTAATATTTGTATAATTAAAGGAGTGGCGCGTGCGAGAGTTAAGTTGAGACGGTGTGTGGGGAAATCAGTGGAGGGATTAAACAATAATAGAATTAAATTCACTGTGGTTTTGTTGAAAATAAAACCGATGACGACCTTGATTACAAAATTAAATTACAGTTTCAATAGAAACATCAAAATATCTTATTTCCACGTTTACAGAAAAAATAACAATATTTCAAGTAGACACATCGAACATCTCAAGATCATCTTACGAAATCCCAAGGTCACCGAAACTGTTTTTTACCCTCAAATTAGACGGAATAATTAAATTTTCCAATCTTTTTAACCGTTTCAACAATACACAAATTAAGTATGCTTACCGGCACTCGGGCTCCAAGCAGCCCAGAAATGTTTTCTGCGATCCCGAACAAAGCTCGGATATTAATTGCAGCGATCCTCCCGGTCCTCCAGCCGGAGGAGGTTCACAGAAAAACTAAAGAACGAACCGGCGGCGGAAGGTTTGTATGTATCGGATAAATATTTAACGGTATCTCAGAAAAGAGGGACAGAGGTTCAACCTTCGTGGAGAAGTCGCGAGCAAACTGTGGTGAAAAGAGGAGGGAGGCACGAGCGGCAGAAGAAAAGCCTCTGATGCGTAAAATTGAAAAACGCGAGTCCCGCCGAGCGGCCAACAAAGCAAATTGAGGACCGGAAACGAAAGCCCGAAAGCCCGATTCTCTACCCAAGACCAGGGGAATTAATTAACTCTGGCACGTTCTACCTCGTAACGAGCTACTGCTGTTCCAACTACAAACAAATTCTACTCGTCTAACCACTTAATTTCGATGTAGCCTCATCGAGACGCCATTTTCTTTCGATTTTCCGCGAAGTCTTCGGAATCGGGTCTCGACACATACGATCCGAATTGTTTGCTCTCAGATGTGTCGGCTGTTTGTTTAATTTTTTCTTAAATTTAACGTCGTTGGAGAATTAACGCAAAAACAATATTTTTCAACGAAACCTTTATCTCGATAACTCCGTTATCCGAACAGAAAACGTTGTTTAAAAAACGTGTTTTAAACAGAAAAATCTCCGATTGCCAATAGTTCCACTCAAAAAGAATTAGAAAAAAGTATGTATTTATTTATAAAAAGCTGTTACGAAAGAATGGCGATCTTGCGCTCGACGACCGATGAAGAAATGCTGAGGAATTGATTCGATCGAGGCGAAAACAGTGAAAAAACTTTCGGCAACGGGCGAACGGCGAGAATTTTTGGCGAAAAATTTATTCGAAATAATTGTGTTCGGCGTGTCGCGGGACCGTAATTCGCGACAGCAGCCGGCCCAAGGAAATCGATAGAACTTTAATGTAACGTATATCTTTGATATACGAAGCAGATGGCCCCGCCGCGAAATGCGAATTTCCGGACGTAAATATGTCCAGCGATCGGTCGTTCGGTTTCCGGCCGGCGATAATCCACCGATAAATTGCCGGGCATAAATATTTCCTCTCTCTCTCTCTCTCGCTCTCTCTGCTCTTAATTGCCAGCCTCCCCATTGTTCCACGGTAAATTTTTGGCCGCCACTACTCCCTCGTATATTTTTTTTTTTTACCTTTCTCCCTTCAGGTTCGCGTGTTTCCGACGTTGTACGCTGTAACACCTACACACAATCGTCCCTTCCCTTCCGTTTCGTTAACGACGCGTTGATAAATTCCTTTGTCCTTCATAGCGCGCCCTCTTTCCTAGAAATTTTATTGCCCGGCCCAATTGCAACCGACTCATTCATAAATCGCGCCGGTACACTTCTCTGTTTCTATTTTGCGAACCTTTATTAGCCGTCTCACTCGCAAATCACCGTTTTGTCGTTTCTCGACGGTAATGTCCATTGCGCGGAAAATTTGAAAAGAACTTCTCTTTATAACTTTTTCCCACGAATCTTTCGTTTTAACATATTCCTAACATTTTTCCGATTAAAACGAGCCCAAGCACAACACGATCGCGTGATTATTGCTCGAGCAAATTGACCGGAACTTCGTCGACAGTTCGGATAAGAGAGGCTCCGCTGTATCGTGGATTACGCAATTAACCGAATCGCATAGTGTTTGGACTCGTTTTAATCGGGAAAGTGTCGGCAACATGCTCCCGAGGGTTTCGCGAAGAAATTGTTAACGACAAAAAACTTGTACTTTTTACAAGGTAAAAAAATAGCATTTGTGCACGATGTAAACGACATTTCGGTCCCGAATTTTTCGCATACGCCGATGGGATTGCTGTACGATGATGCTCGGAGATATTTCTGATCGATATCTCAGACTCGAAATTTGCCAGGCAGAACCAGAGGCAACGGCAGTTCCTCGGGCAAAGAGTTAACGAACTTCCCGCTCCGGAGAAGTTTCTTTCGGCCGGAGTTTAATGTAATTATTTTCGCGGGCGGCGGTTGAGTGATTCCGCCTCGTGTACCCGAACGATTACGCAGTCTTAGCAAAGAGTAATCCGAAATATCATTTAGGATCGCGCGCGAATCTTATTAGTTCGACTTTGGCCGGAAGTTTAACCCACTTGCCAGGGAAACTCCGGGAACACGGGGCGCGGCAACTTCATAAACACGTTTATGTTGCGCTCATTCCCAACCGATTACATTTGGAATAGTTCCATCAGCCGCGAAATTATTGTCGAAACGTCAGGAAGTCATCCGTTAAACGAAACTCGCCTCCCTCGATCCCCGAACCGCAGAATTTCACTCGCTACGCCCCGATCGCGGGTTTTATGCGTTCGCGGCGATAATGTTGAAAATAGCGTAAATTTTCAGAACACTGTCACGCTGTTTTCAATTTATCAAAATTGTCGATAAGTTAAATAATCTTGGATTTACTTCATAATTTAGGTATGATTAATTATAATATAATTTAGGTTTTGTCTGTAAGGAGACCCTTTTAAATAAACAATATATGAAGCTTAGGCGACAATATCCAAAATAGCGTAAATTTTCAGAACACTGTTACGCTTTTTCAGTTTAACAAAATTGTCGATAAGGTAAATAATCTTGGATTTACTTCATAATTTAGGTATGATTAAGTATAATATAATTTAGGTTTTGTCTGTAAAGAGACCCTTTTAAATAAACAATATATGAAGCTTAGGCGACAATATCCAAAATAGCGTAAATTTTCAGAACACTGTTACGCTTTTTCAGTTTAACAAAATTGTCGATAAGGTAAATAATCTTGGATTTACTTCATAATTTAGGTATGATTAAGTATAATATAATTTAGGTTTTGTCTGTAAAGAGACCCTTTTAAATAAACAATATATGAAGCTTAGGCGACAACATCCAAAATAGCGTAAATTTTCAGAATACTGTTACGCTTTTTCAGTTTAACAAAATTGTCGATAAGTTAAATAATCTTGGATTTACTTCATAATTTAAGTATAATTAATAGACAGCGGATCTTTATGCAAAATAAAACTTTTCTACCTGAATTGCAACAAACTGGAGTGAAATAGAAATTCATTTTTGTTTTCTTAATATATTTAACAGGTTGAAAATAATATAAAAATATTTTTAAACTCTCTGAATGTTTTTACTGTTTCGAATTACATTTATGCATTTATTACATTTTTGTAAGATGTCTAATAATTAAGTACAACATAATCTAGTCTAAAGGAGAAATGACTCTTATAATCAAACAATACATGGAAATTAATTTGTATTCAGCTCCTGCATTCCGTAATCGATGCAAAAAGATATTTATCTGAAAAAATTATTGTTTAAACAATCCAGGAAATGAGACCCGTCCATCTCGTCCCTTAGTACCACTCGTTCGTCGACGATCGCGACCCAAGAGAGGTAAAAAAAAAGAAAAAAGTTGAGCTTGTTGAAGAGTCTTCGGCGAACAATCACAAACAGTTGTTTCCGTGCCGCTAATTTCAAACTTCCCGCCGCCGCGGCGGAACTTTGTAATTCAAATGCAGAATTCAGGCCACGAATCATGTTTTTCTTTCTCTCGCACGACTATTTTTACGCGGTGGAGCAGCAGCGGCATTCTCATTAACTGATAAAACTCTTAACGAGCTAACCGACGAAATTCATCGCTGGTTAATATACATTACAAATTTTACGAAACAATGTTCGCATAAATTTTTATACTTTCAGCGACCCCGACATTTTTCAAATAAAAGTAAAATTCGAGTAAATTCACGATCTAATCTTCACGCCCAGTTCGAATAACAGAGGTGCGGCTATATCTCGTATTATGATTAAATACAAACCGAACTGCACCGTGCTTGGGCTCGTTTCAATCGGGAAAACGTCAAGAATGCACCCCGAAAAGTTTCGCGAAGAAATTGTTCACAAACAACGAAATGTTGTGCCATCTCGCCGTCCGCCGTCAGATGGAGGAGATAAGAAAATATCTGATTTGTTCAAAATCATCTGCATTAATTCTTTAGTTTTCACACGTAATCCGTACATTTAACCGAATTTCGTATTTATACTGGGTGAATTCGATAAAGCAGGACACCTAAATATCTCCGTTACTTTTTGTTGTACAAAAAAACTTCGTTGGACAAAGTTACACTGTTTGAAGGGCCACATATAACGATGTAAGGGAAAAAAAAATTTGAAGGTCATTTTTATGAGATTTCAAGGTTATCGATGTTTTTTTAACGGAATGATATATTTTCGTTAACGTAATTAAAAATGGTATAAATAAAATTCAACGTGTAAGATTCATTTGATGTATTTCTGTTACGTAAACTTTATACCATATTTATTAAACAATTTACGATCGACAAAACCTTAACATTTATTATAAAAGGCGAAAAATTTACAGAGTTCGAGAAAGCTTAGTTTCGACCCCGTCCACAAGATGGACAAATCGTCGAACTTCCTCGCAAGTTGCTGAAAATATCATCGATCAGAATATTAATAACTTTCTTCAAAAAATCTTTCGACACTGTGTGTCTAAGGCAGGGCTCGCTGGTTAGCCTTACTGATGAGTCCTCTAGCGGGTCTAGGACGAAACAGCACCTTCTGTTCCTCCAATAGAACAACAATTTTTAGCAAAACGTGGCTAATGACGTTAGCAGATTCAAACCCGAATCGATAACGTTTGAAGATTTCATAAAAATAGCTATTATATTGTCGTAATTGATCGAACCGTAGCGCCGTAAACTTTATGCCATATTTGCTAAATATACTGTTTTGTTACATATCTCTTTCTACACTTCTGTTACCTTGACAATTCCACTCACGCACCTTCCTTTTAGCTATGGTGTTACATCAGATTCGTTAAACCGAACGGATGGCTACGTCGAAATACTTCTGGGCCGGGATAGAGTGGGCTTTAAAGTTCAAACTATCCGCAGAAAGTGCGTAGGTATGAATGAATGAAAAGAACGAGAAAGCCTTGTAGCGTTGCCGGAAGATCGGTCCTGTAGTAGGGCGGAAAAACAAATCCATGCGGCTCGGAAATTTTGCAATGCAAATGGAAAATTCCGTGAGGGTGGGGCAGGGTGGTCGGTCCGTTTTTCGCCGGACCGTTGAGTCCGCCGACCGGCTTGATTATTTCTCTTTTTATTCGTGCCTGTTCGATGATTGTCGAGCACCGAATCCAATAATAAGACGTCCTGGATGCCGTTTCTCGGGGCGAAATGCCTGCCGCGCGCTCACGTTTAACTTTTCAGGCCTGCCTCGGAGAGAGCTCGCATGAATATTTCAGGCTCTAAATTTACGCCGGCACTCCCGGTTCTAATTCATTACTCGCCTCCTCGCTCCCTCCCCTCCGCTCTCCCCTCTCCCACCTCTCTCTCTCGCTCTCTTTCTCTCCGTCGAAACAATCAGAGTGAAGGAAAAGTATTTTTCCATCGAGAACCGCCGACGCGTGACGACCGACAAAATTGATTGCACCGACCGGTTCCGGTCGTCGAGCGCGATTCCCCGTTAAGGAGGCTCGAAAAACTTTTTCGATTTTTCGTTGGTTTTCGTGAAACCGTTCACGGAGTAGCGCATCGGTGACATTATCCTGATTAAAACGAGCCCAAACACGCCACGATTCGCTTCGTATTTGATCCTTCGATCCACGATTCAGTGGAACCTCGGTTATCCGAACCGGTCGGCTGAACGTATGTTCGGACGATGGAAAACTGATTTGTGCTTGGAATTGCGTCGTGTTTGGGCTCGTTTTGATCGGGAAAACGTCGACGATATGTTGGTCAATGTTTCGTTGAAAAATAATCGAAAGACAGATTTTTATGAACAAACAACTACAAAATAACAGACGATCAACAATAGGTGATTTATAATAATTGCTTCAGGTAGTTGCGCGTCAACTATCGCACGGTATAATACTGTTTCGCCAAGACCATTTACGATAAAAATTAATAACAATTGTTTCGAAGGGTGGTACATTAGCCGAGTCCCTTATCGGCCTGAAAAAAGAAGGAATTCGAGTAAAATAAAACAGTTTTGGTCAGCGCCCGTCGCATCTTACCGCCGGTTATTAGTGTGAATAGCAACAATATCGAACGGAGAGGACACGGAGACGTTAACGAGCCCGTGTTCGACTGTTTCAAGAGGTTTCTCGCCGGCCCTTGTCCCTTTGAATTATTTTAATGACAAATTCTTTATTCGCCGGCCGCGAGGCATACGGGGCACGGCCCTTCAGCATCTAACGAGGACGAAGCCGCCTTTCAGTCTTACCGGGGCGAAAGGACAAATTAGAAAGAATGAAATCTCGTCCTAAATGCGATTCCCTCTGGGCCACCGGTCGCCTCTCGCAGCCGCAAGATGGTCGCCCGTTTTCTTGCTACAACCGTGCACCGGCTCGGACAAAAACGGGGGTGGGAAAAAAGAAAACAGTTGACGCGCGGCGACGGTCATTAAAGCGCGATCCTTGTTTAGACCGATCGGGACACGTTTCTTTTCCTATCCGACACGGAATTGGGGACGGTGTCGTTTGTTTTTGTCGGGGATCGCCGGTAGCTACACCCAGTGATAAATAGATCGCGAGCTCGCGTATGCAAAGTTCCTGGGGTTTTTGGCGTGTGTCGGCGTAGTTGTTTTTGAGAGGATCGCCGGATCGCAAACGATACGGAAAATTCAGATCTCCGCGCGTTTTTTATCGAAATGTTGGTTTTTTTATTATTTTGGAAATGTCTCTAAACAATATTTTGTAACATCGTCGATTTTCACAAAATTTTATCGAGTTAACTGGTGTTTTATAAACATTTTATTATTAATTATTTCCGAACGAAACTTTTTACCAACATACTGCCGACAGTTTTCTGATTAGAACGAGTCCAAACACGATATAATTCGAAGCATAATTACTCAGTCCACGGTCACTGACCAGTTCGGATAAGAGAGGCTCCCGTATATCGTGGATTAAACGATTAAATAGAAACATAATTGCGTCGTGTTGGGGCTCGTTTTCATCGGGAGAACGTGGCGGATGTGAAACTTTCGTTGAAAAATCATTGGCGCGAGCAAACCTGCAAAATGACCCGACGACCAGAAACAGTTGTCACGCAGAGATAGACTCGTGCAGCTTTTACTTTATGGATCCCCGTGTACGGCGCCGAACACGATCGAGTTTTTCCACGAAAATCGACCCAGAGGGAACTGGAGATGGTAGTCGGTGATGGGTTTGCGAGTCGAATGCCATGTTATCAGGTTTGTTACACACGGAGACAGAAGGGAATCTCGCTGCAAAGATGGACGCCGAAAAATCCATACTCGGAGGGTTAGGGTCAACGAAGACGCATCAATCACTTTGATTCGACCTACACCAAGAATAATCGTGACGGATCTCTTCCCCCGCCCCCTCTTCTCTGCATAACAGCCGCCATTAGGCACTTAATTGCCGGCGAAATTAAAGGGACCGAAGGATGCTCCCTTCGGGACGAAAAAATTTACCCGAGTCCATCCTCCATAAAATTCGATTTTTATCTGATCGACTAAAATTTCGACTTTATAATGAAATCAAATCGACCAAAAATGATTGACGAGTGAACGAAAGGGAACTAAATAAAATATTATTTATCAATGAGAAAAAAAAATGGAAAGAGAATTGATCGATGATAACCGAATAAAACCAAGCAAAAATAATTGACAGGTATCGAATGAATATTCCACGAATAATCAACATTTACGTTCAGACGACGATAGCGATGAATAATTCACATTTTCATAGTGAAACTAGGATGTATTTTCCTGAACCGAATATATTCATCGTTCAATTTATTGTTACTGAATATTATTCAATTTATTGTTACTGAATCATATTCAATTTATCATCACTGAATATTAGTCAATTACGTACTGTAGAAGTCTGACACAGCGTATCAGAGTACTCTATATTAAATTGCTGATCGCGAAAAAGTTTCGAACAATAAACCCGATGGTATTAATGTTAATAAATCCCGGATTGTTTGAAGTGGGTCTCATTTATCAGGCTCAGACTACGACGTTATCCTGATTTATTGTATTCTATAGCATCTGAAAGTACAATGCACGTGTTTATGCAAATTAAATTGTCAGCGGGGTAATTTATAGAAATAAATTAAATAAAATTGAAAATTCTTGACCACGAAAAAGACAATTTTAATAAAAATATTAATCAATCCAACCTGCTAATAAATTGTCGGGGAACAATTTATAAAATAGAAGAACAAATATAATTTGTCTCAAGTAGTCTAACAAAAGGAAATTTTAATAAAAATTGTGACCAATTCAATCTGCTAAAAAAATTGTCATAAAACGTATGCATATTTTTCGAAAATCTCAGTTTGCAAATGGTACAATAAAATTTCAGGAAATTAAATAAATAAAGTGTACCGTAGAAATAAAGCTACAGCGGTTGCACAGGAAAAGAGTGGAGTTATAAAATATGTATTACGTTGACAGTGAGAGTTGTCTCGACGAGACCGATGAATTAAAGATGGCAGATTAAGTTCAGCATGTTAAACCTCGTACTTTCCACCCTTTCCTTCTCTGCGATTGATTTTCTACGGCAATGCGGAGACCGCATCTCTTTCATCTATAGATTGTGGACAACATTCCTCCACGAACTGTTACGAGCCCGAACAGTCATTATTACGGATCGTTGAACTTGCAAATTAACGCAACAAATTTAGTATAAATTTCATGTTTTACTGCAGAGTGAATGCAGTTCGGTGCAGCCTCGCTCCATCGAAATCAGGAAGTCGGCTCGTCTCGTAATTAATAATGGTAATAGCAGTTAGCAAATGTTTTACTGGCACGACTTTCGACTTTTATACTGTCCATTATGTACTTACAATGACAGCGAAACTGCGAATGTTTGCGCGTTTATGGCTTTCGTAAATAGTGGTTAAGTACGACGCGGTGTGCTGCACCGTTCGACGAAATTTAGTAGTTCTGCAATCAAGTTTATCGCTTCGTGACATGATCGCATGATTCAGTGAGCGAATCAGGTTTTCCTTGATGTTCCAAAAACGTATATTTAAAAGTAGTTTTCTAAACAAAATTTATATCTGAGAGTACTTCCATAAAAATGTATATGTATGGAAAAGTATTTTTAGGAAAATCTATATGTACGCAAAAGTATTTTTAGGAAAATCTATATGTACGCAAAAGTATTTTTATGAAAATCTATATGTACGCAAAAGTATTTTTATGAAAATCTATATGTACGCAAAAGTATTTATACATATAGAAATATATATGTAAAAGTACTTTTGTAAAATACATTTAGTATAAAATTCAGTATAACTTTAAAAAAAAAAATAAAAATAATGATATAAGAATAAACAATGATATGAGAATGAAAGTAACGATCTAAAAATAGAAATTATGATGCAAGAATAAAAATAATTATATAAAAGTAAAAATAATAGTATAAAATGTAGTATAACTTTTAAAAAAATATAAAAATAATGATATAAAAATCTAAAAATGGGTTCCCAACACCACGAGCTCTTAAACTCCAATTAAATCACTAATCGCGTAATGCCTTCAATAACAAATAATCACGTGTGCCCATAAAAATGCTAGTGTTCCCATTGGGGGATATCGATGGGTTAATCAAAAAGTTTCAATGATAAAATGAGAGAACCGTCAACTCGTGGAAAGTGTGGAAACGTGTTCAAAGGGCGTGCCAGCACAGCGTTGTTCATGGGTTTCGAACACCTGTCGCGGGAAACAGTAACAAATAGAGCCATTCTCGGACAGGAATCGAATTAACGTTTTTTACAACCTTTTTATGTTACAGACGGATTACGATCGACACTTCGAGGAATTGCTCGAGAAAACGGAGACGCTGTTAATCGAAACCCTGAGAGGACGACTGCAGAAAGAGAATTTGGATCAGGTGTCCCATTATCATGCTCTTCTCGAAAACATTCGACATTTGTCTAAAGGTACTTCGTCTCTTCGGCGAACCGGAGCCAGAAATTACTTTCTCCGCTGCCAAATTCGCTTGTACACACAGTAGTATATTCAGGCAAATAATTCTTGCATTTTCCGAACCGAAATTTTTCATAGTTGCATTTTTCATTTGACTACTGTTCTCATATTTCACATTTTTTTCATTTTTTATTTTACAAATACTATTTGTCCATATTCCATTGCATTTTTTATCTTACAATACCATTTGTCCATATTTCATTGCTTTTTTTTATTTTACTACTTTTATCATATTGCATTTTTTATTTTACGCTACCACTTGTCCATGTTTCATTGCATTTTATATTTCGCTGTTTCTTCATGTTTCATTGCGTTTTTTATTTCACTATTTTTTTTTTCGTATTTCATTGCATTTTTAATTTTACATCGCTAAAACATTTTCGTTACTTTTTCCGTATCCTTCAGCAATCGAACCCAGACGCGATAAATAAATATCAATTAAATACTCGTCAAAGGTTTAAATAATCAATGAAAAACAAATCTATTCGGTACCCATGCGAAAAATTGAAATGAAGGTGTTTAGCGAGGATGCAAATGGCGTAGGATGCCACCGTCAATATTTGCAATACGTGTTTTACGTCATTCGCCGCTTATGTTTCGCACGATCAATTCTTCTTCGTTGCCAGATGACGGGAAAACAACAGAGACAACGATGTTGACGGAAACGAAACTGTTCCTCCGCAAAGCCGAGGAATTATCGAGGCTGGTGTCGGCCATGAAAACATTGGCGTCGCCGCGCGGAACGGAGCTGCACGAGATCGAGAAAAAACTGACCGATCTATCGATCGCCGTGGAAAAAGACAAATGTTTGAACGCCGGCGGAAAATTCGAGTGGGTTGACAGCGTGCTTGTCAAGGTAAATATTGCCTTTGTTTCAGTTAAGAACTGCCCCCTCACCTGCAAACACGGTGCACGACATACATATTTGCAAACTGTACAAATTTCCACCGTGGACAAGCTGAAACTAAACTTTTATTCATTGTGCTTTCGAAAAATTTAGAAATTCTCGGGACGGTAAAAAAATTCAGTTAAAAAAAAAATGTTAATTCATTCGAAAAGCAGTTGTTTATACGAAATTTTCGTAACAGTAAGTAAAACGTCGAACTTCAGCAATAAATTGTTAATTTTTAATGAATCCAATGTAATTTTCCGGAGCAGTAGATATATTTGGAAGTGAAAGTATCAATTTTATGAACATCGAAAAAATGTTAACAATTCCAAAAAGCTATTGAAAATTCGTAAGATCGTAACTAAAATAGCAAATTCTGCCAATGAAATGTCAATTTTAAATGAATTCAATGAGTTTCTGAAATATAAAATATTTTCTGTCAATAAGAAATTCAAGCGTGGAGAAATAAATTGTCTAAATGTTTCTAAACGTGATACGTTACGTGTTGACCGCAATTTTCGACTATTTTCTTCCAGTGTCTACAGAATGGCACGTGGCTGCTGCTGGACCAAGTAAATCTCTGCAGTCCAGCAATATTGGACCGATTGAATGGACTGCTGGAGCCTAACGGGGCTTTAACGATAGGTGAGAAAGGTGTCGACGAGAGCGGAAATGTGTTCACTGTGAGGGCCCACAAGAACTTCCGGTTATTCCTCACTATGAACCCTCGTTACGGCGAAATTTCCAGGTAATGGGAAACCATTAAATCAATTTCTCTGGTTTCCAATCATTTTTCATTTCACCCTCCGTTTGCCACAGCCTTTCGGAATACTAACTCTTTCGACTACGGTTCCAGGGGACGCCGTTTCTCCGAACGTTCAATTTTTCATTCGATAGTTGTGGCCGTCCAATGATTCAATTCAACTGAAAAATCTTCAAATTCTAATCCGACGGAATTCGTCGAATTAGAATTTAAACAATTTTAATTAATGTATAATAATTTCTGAACCGACAAAGTCGAGAAGAAACTATTCAGCGGCGTCGTATCGAATTAATTTCTATTTTAAATGTCTACATAATTGAATGATTTTATACGTATTTAACTAATTTATGTACAATTTCAGAGCGATGCGGAACAGAGGAGTGGAAATCGCGATTTTCCTGTCTCCGCTTCGAATGAAGCACAGCAACCTGGACATCAGATCGTTGCTGTACAAATGCGGCATAGAAAAAGTACCCCAGCAAAACTTATTATTAAAAATTTACGACACCATGCACGATGAACAGTACCGGTTGAACGACGTTCTAAGAATAGCGTCGTTCGCCAGTCAACAAATCGCCAAAGGGTTCCCGTTCGAGATATCGCTGAGGAATTCGTATCGCGAAATTTACGGAGCTCTCGACTATAGATCGAGGAATGAGGCGATGAGAAAGGTCGACGAGATTCTGTCAGAGGACTTCGGGAAGAATGAGACGCTTTGTTGCGACCTGGCCGCCATTACGCTCGGCACTTCCGGTCTAAGGAAGGACTCTAAGCTGGCCATGGTGGAACAGCAGGGGTTCCTATTGAAACTCACCGTGGAGACCTTAGCGTGAGTTTTGAAGAAATTAATTGTGGCTTTCCGGAGGCACTACGGGTGACACGTTTTATAAATTGTTTGTGGGCAAACTGGGGATCTTTATGAAAAATGGAATTTTTCTGCGAAGGGGCTCCTTTTGAAACCCGCTTCAGGGGTCGTATGCTGAGAATTTTGGGAAATTAATCGTGGCCCTCTTCGATTTTTAATATCAAATCTAGTGATCAATTTTTAATAATCATATTTCATTGAACTGCGGATGTAAATATGATAAATAATTCATTCAATTCATGCATTCGAAAATCATTTCAATCTAGTAACTCAAAGTCCCACGAAACAGCCATTAAAAAAGAGATCTCTTCTTTTTACATGGTAAATCGATTTCGAACCAATTTCGACAGTTCAAACGGCCCCCCGATCGCATTAAAAATGTTCAGGAAATTATATTTGCTTTCCATCAAACCTTTCCAGGAGCGGCTCGAAGGAAATCGATTTCGGAACTCTGTTCATGGAGAACCCGGTGACGAGAACGTCATTATTTCTGAAATTTCTTTTGCTCGACTTCTACGGAAGATCATCGATGACGGACGTTGAACTCCGACGAGTTTGGAGCTCGTTTATACTGTCGAAGAACCGGTTCGACGATTTCGCGAAACTCTGCGAGATCCTGCACGAGGAAGTGAGGAACTTCAGGATCCTGTTTGAAAAGAACTCCGGCACGGAGATTCCGCTCAGCTTCGATCAACTTAGCCCCGCCGTGAACAATCTGTTGACCGCTTTATATTTTCGGGCGATGATTTTTGACTGCCGACAGAGAAAACCGGGCGGAAATCGAGATGTTATGCTCCTGGAGGAATATTCCTCTGCTGTGTGTTCTGGTACGTGTACTTCTTAAATCCTGTAAGCATTTCTGTAAGTGAAATAACGAAATTCCTCTGGATTCTTGAAGATTTTCTAAACATTCGGAAAAAATGTTGCGCTCGCATTTGTTCGATGCACTTGCATTTTAATTTTTTTTTTTTCAGGGGAAGTGACCATAAACTTGAAGAACGAGCCATTGATCGTCAACTTCGCGAAACTGCTCGACGAATCAATAAAAATCATCGATCTCATCCTCCACCATGATCATCTTTTAATCAATGACATACAATACCTTGAATTGCGAGATAGTTTGAAATCGTTTCAACGATACCACGATCTGGGATCGATCGAATTGATCGATAGATCTCGTGGAACGTTCCTGGATCTCCGGGAAATTTCTTCATCCCTGAAAGTCCACTACAAATGGCTTGTTAAACTTTTTAAGAAATTGTTCGCCCTTCTAGACAAAAAGTCGTGCGATGTAACATTGAGAACCAAGCTTAACAATTTTTCCGCAAACTACTTGAATCTGGTGATCGACGCGCATAAGTTGAGAAAAATCCGGAAAAGAGTTATAAAGATCCTTTCAGTTCCTTCGCCGCACGTTTCGGAAAATTCGATGAGCTTCCACGATAAATTAAGGTCAATTTTGAAGAAAATTGAAGTGACCGACGAGGACTCGATCGAAGTTTCGAAAACAAGATTGAAGGTAGCCTCGTTAGCTTTGGCAGAGAATTTATCAGCGCGACGGAAGTTAATTAATATTTGCACAGATAATTACAAGGACGGTCAGAAGACAGAGGACTCGACAGAACTGGATAATCTCGTTACGGAAATCACAACACTCAAAGGAATCGAACAAGTTAAAAGCAACGAGAATTTATCGGAAATCGAGATATGGCCGATCTACGAATTTTTCTTTTTGATGTTCGCGTACCATTTCCAACGAAAAATTTGCGAACAATTATCCATTAATTTTGAAAATAGCTGCAGTATTATTGGTGGACAATTCCAAAATATTCCTGAAAATTACATGTTTGAGAAATTTGAGCAAGTTCCAACTATACCTGCGCATCTGATTGGCTTAATGAAGTGCTTAAATTCTAGTGAAATTACGGGGAAAGACCGATTACGTTTGTTTTTTGAATTATTGTTGTGGATTGAGGAATTTTCTGAGAGATCTTTTGCTGTAAAAGGCTCCGATGTGCTTTTGAAATGGTTTGAGCACAGGGAAGACGAAATTCAAGATGACGACGGTAATTCCGAGGTATGTTTATCATTTTTCAATTGTGTATTAATTAAAAAGCGATTGAGAATTTTTATGGTGAATGTAGCTGCTTGAAATTCGATATAATAGCAATTATATTGAATGAATAAAAAGACAATTTTATATTTGCTTACTGTACAGAATTTATTTTATAATTTTCAGACAAACTTCATCAGCAAGTCGAACCTCTGCAAGCTAATTTTCGAATCGTTTCTAACAAAATCTGGAAACAAGATGTACAATATCAATCTTGGAAACCACAAAAACAAGAAAAAACTATTAAAAACAATGCAAACGATGCTCTGGAGGAACTCGTTAGTCTTAAACATTCCGGAATTCAATTTCTCCATAAACGACTCGATCCTTCTTCGATTCTGCTCCAACTATTACACCTCTGCAATCACACACATTTTAGACAACTTCAAAGTAACATTAAGAGAGGACGAAGAAGAAGATTTTGTAACTCGTCTCTTGAAACCCTTAAAATTACTACAAGACATTGTCAAGAATTTAGAATCGAAAGAAAACGACGTAGAAAGAGGCAAAGGGTGGCTGATTCTTGGCTACCTCCAGATGTTCTTCTTCCACGACCTGGGGCCCATAGATCCAGTACAAAAGATCGCCTTGAAGACAAAATATACTCGCGAGAACATGTCAGAGCTGGAGCACATGATGCTAATCGAGGAACTACAGGAAGGAATTGGTGCAACTGCCACTCCCCATGATCGATGCTGGTCGAGGATCAATCATCTGACGAGATCAACAGAAGAAGTGAAGAGCTTCAAAAATTTCCAAGCTGTGAGACCTTCCTCAAACTTCCAAGACCTCAGAGATGAGATAGAAAACTTCTCCAAGAGCATTGGCTCGTTCGAATCGATCTTCCAGCAGCTGGATCATCTAACTGTCATCACTGATGAAGCCCAGCGAAGAGAACTGATCAATCTAGATCGAGAACAGCTGCAGGGGACATTGATCTGGAAGAAATCGTTGGAAAGATTTGCTAGCAAATTGGAAAAGAATTACTTAGTAGGATTCCCCGATTTGGTCTCTCCCATGATGGTCGTCATCTTGAATTTACACCATGGAGCCTCTATTTTGGTTCAACAAATTTCAAACTTGCAGCATGAGAGCCTAAACTCTGACATTTGCTATAATCTATTGCGTTTTCCTGTTGCCAGTCTTTATCAGCAGAATTATTTGGATCTAATTAGGTTATGTGCCTCTGAGAAAATTATCATGATCCTAGCAAGACAGTCTGGGTCAAAAATTGTGCAGAAAGATAGACTCTCAATGACAATGATCGCTTTGCACGAGTTAGAAAATTTGTCTGGAGTTGTTGGGTTAGATTCTAAATCAATTTCGGAAGAATTGAGCAAGATTTTGCTAAAACTGCGAATTTTGTGGAGGGAGCAAGAGAAACAACGGGAAGAGGAGGGTAAGGAGAAGGAGAGTCTTTTTAAGATGAAGTCTGAGAAGGAAGTGGATGAGGTAGACTTTAGGAAAATGTTCCCTGGTTTTCAACAGGACTTTCTGGAGCTCGTGGAAATATTTCCTGGCTTCCAGCAGGAGTTCCCAGAGCTCCAGAAATTATCAAACAATGCTCAAAGTGAGAAGGACCAATTCTTTGAGCTGATATCTTCGAAAGATGCACGGGAAATTCAAACGATTCACTGGAACATCTTGCAAAACTCGGCTCAAGGATTTTTAAATAATAAATATTCAACAAACAGATCAAGAAGGTCTAAGAACCAGTTAGATCGCACAGAAAATCAAGGAACTAATTTTGTGAGACCCCTGGCTCAAAGGTTCGAGATGCTCGGACCCTCGATTGGAACATGGCCGGAGAGCTTAACCTCAAAATTAATCTGCAGTCTGAATGTCCTAATGTCTCAAAAATGTAACTTTGTAACCACCAGCAGAGATGTTTATGATTTTTACAAGGACCCAAATGTAGTTGAAATTGAAGAGTGTCAACCATACTTTGAAAAACTTACAGCAAAGATTGAAACTTTCCTGACTGAGTGGTCAGAGAACCCCATCTTGAACACCATTAAATCGATCATTGAAAGAGTCCTCAGTTTTCCAATAAATTCGTCATTACTGAGATTCCTAGTTGGCGTTGAATTGTTGTTAACAAAAATTCAACAATGGGAGGAGAATGCTCGTCACGACGTCAGCCTGGCAGAGTTCATAGAGTTCTTCGGCAAGAAGATCCTTCATTGGAGGAAGTTAGAGCTCTCCAGATGGAAGGATTCATTAGAGATCCTCGAGGATGACTTGAAATCTGAGGCCTCCAGGTGGTGGTTCTTCCTTTTTGATTTGGTGGACCAATATCTCGCTGAAGACCTTGAACCTGAACACTCTGAAGACAGTGAAGAGATCAAGGTCACTGGTCCTACGAAGGAAAAAATTCATGAGAACCTGGAACGCTTCCTCACGGAATCATCTTTGATCCAATTTGAGTCGAGACTCCAGCTGATCTACTTATTCTATCAGCATATCTCAATGTTCAGCGAAGGCAAGAGGGGACGGGAACTGTCCGCCATCTTCTGGAACGTTTATCACTACTATAGTTGTTTCTTAGGCGATGTTAATAATAAAATAAAGACTCTGAAGGAGCCAATTGCTAAGAAATTAAAAGACACTATCAAGATCACCAGATGGAATGATATCAGTTATTGGTCAGTGAAGAACACTGCCGAAAAGACGCGCAGAACTCTGCACAAGTTTGTAAAAGAGTTCCAGAAGGGTTTGTTGGAGAATGTGGCTGCCCATCTGGCCTTGAAGATGAAGACAGAGACCTTGGGCGTTGATAACAAAAGAGATTTAAGTCCTACTGACTTCTTGATCCAGCTTGAGACTGGAAAATTGAGTACAATGGAGAAGGTAGTTCGCAAGGCTCGTAAATTCTGTCAGGACATTATTGTAAAATGCAACTACTCTCAGGTGAGGACTGATATTGAATCTTTCATAGAAGACATGCTTGAAGAGAGTAAACGATTGAAGAATTTAGAAGTGGATAAGACCTTGACGAAAGGCAAGCAGAAATCTCTGTTGAAAAGCATGCTTCAGCAGAAGAAGATGGCGCTGGCGAATTATTTCAAATCTTTGAGTCAGCTTGGACTCTCTTATAGAATTGGTATTCTGACCTGGAAGAACAGGAAAAGTGAGATCACGTGTCATGCATCGATGCCATTGGATCTGCTGGAGCTCCAGAGGTTCCAGTTCCGGAAAGATTTGAATGAGAACATGTTGAAAGGGTTGCTCGAACAGTGGTCAGGCTGCGACAAGTATTATTACGAGTCTCTGATCAAGTTGAACTTCCTCGATGGTATTTTGAATTCTGGAAAAAGCGATATAGGACCTCAGAATGCTGAACGTTGTAGAGGATTCTCCGTTCATCTGATTCTATTAGCTCATAAGCAAAAGGAACTAATTTTTAACTTGCTTAACCATTTCCTTCCTCTCAGAATTCAATTATTGAATCTTGCTCTGATGATAGATGAGTCATCCAAGGAGGATGCTGGCGTAGAAACGAGACAGAGTGATCTGCAGAGTCTAATGTCTAATTTGCAGGATCTATTGCAGGTGCTGGAGCTGAGCATGAAGCAGGTTATTATATTTTTAGAAAGTTGCCCACCTGACTCCCTTGAAGAGGAGAAAACTCTTGATCTAAATAGAATAGTTAGACCTGTTTTGAAAGAGCACAGTGTCGTTGAAGATTCAACGACGTCTATGAAGGATTCCTTGAAATTGATACAGAGTGTAGCTGATGAACTGAACAAATGGATGACAGTATCGGAGAAGGTTAAAAAGTCTGGGCACATCTTCTTTTTCCATAAACGACACGTTGACTTCCTCAAGACAAGCTACCGGACGATCAATGAGATTAAACACAAGCTAGCTGATCTCAGTTCTATCTTCACGGTAGATCATCCTATCACCGAGAACCTTCTCTTCATGGTGAACAAGATTAATACAAACTTTGAACAGTTTGAGTTCGTATTGAGAGAGCGAGTAATAAAGGAAGATGGGAAGCTTGAAGACTTGGAGGTGTATAAGAAACGATTGGATGTATTGATCACGCAGGTGCTTATTGCGATTCAGAAGAAGTTGCAGAACAGTCAGAAGGCAAGTGAAGAGGAGTCTAAGAAGGAATTTGAAGAGAGTTTCGAAGAGAATTATATGACGGAGAGGTTGATAGGGTCTTTGCGGACAGCTATTCCTGATTTGAAACTGAGGACAGTATCGAAAATCCTTAGAGAACTGTTGCAGATTATTTATCAAATGGACGTTAAGTCTGCTAGTCAATGCATGAGGTAAGTTCCTCTCTATAGTAGACTTCCTCTAATAATTGGTTTTCTCATATTTCACTTGCATATTTTCATTCCTAGGTTACTATTAGAACACCTGCCTCTTCTCAAGCAATACACCCTTCTTCTTCAGTATTACCTGTACGAACAAGTGGCTTCGTTCCGTCTGACCTGCAAGTTCCTCTACCTCCAGCTGAACGTCTTCCTGGACTTAGCTGCAAATGGCTTTTGCCAACAGGAAGACACAAGTGCCACCGAAGAAGATGAAGATGGCGGTCCAAGCGAGGGAGGAATGGGCTTAGCTGAGGGTGAAGGAAAAAAGGATGTCTCAGATAGAATAGAATCGGAGGATCAACTGGAGGACACAAAGGGTCCAAACGACGAGAAAGAGGACAATTCACAGAAAGACACTAAAGAGGAAGACAAGGGTATCGAAATGTCAGAGAACTTCGAGAGCCACTTGCAAGACCTGGAACAAGATGAAGAGGACAAGGACAAGGAGGAAGATGAGGACTTGGACAAGGAAATGGGTGAGACCGATGAGACTGCTGAGAAGCTCGACGAGGAGATGTGGAAGGATGATGAAGCGGAAGAGGAAGATGAAAAAGAGCAAGGTGAAGAGAATCAAACGGACAAGAAGGGTAGTGGAGAGGAGACAGGGCAAGAGGAAATGGGCACGAAAGATGGGAACGAAGAGAAAGATGAGACTGAGGACATGGAACCAGAGAAGGAAGGTCAGAGGAAGGAAGAAGAGAAGAAGGAGATCAACGAGTTCAATGAACCCGAGGTGGACGATGATCAAATAGATCCCTATCATGGGAAACAGCAGCCAGAGATCGAGCCAGAGGAGTTTGATCTTCCAGAGGACATGGCTTTGGACGACGAAATGAAAGAGGACAAGGAAACTGACCAGCAGGAAGAGAATCCTTTCGATATTGATCAGATGAAGGAGGCTAAGATACCAGAAGAGCCTGAGGAATCTAAAGAAGAGGAGAACAAGGAAGATGTAGCCGATGAACCTATGAATGATGAAGACGATAGTGATGTAGAGGAAGATCCACAAGCAGATAGCGATAAGAAGAAGGATACCAAGGAAACTAATGTCGAGGAGGACAAGGAAAAGGATTCAGAGGAACAGAAGATGGAGGAAGAGCAGACACAGCAGGAGGAGAAGGTATCTCCAAGCTTGGATGCAAGCAGCAAAGAAGTGGATGCTTCTGAGGAGGTTGAAGCAAGGAAAGATGGTTCCAAGGATGCTGTGGCGAGCCAAGCGAATGATGAAAATATGGAGACTGAGCCTACAGAGGTTAGCGCAGACGATACCAAAGACAAAGGTAGGTTTAACACAATAACAAGCATCTCAAGTAAAATTAGACGTCTACGTTTCTCGTTGTAACGTTGCAGGGACGGGTCAGTCGCAGACAGAAAAACGCCAGGGTCACTCCGGGTCGAAGAAAGAAGAGAACGCACCTACTTCCGGTGAAGAGAAGTCGTCGAAGCCGATTGAGAAACGAAGCAAACCAGGTCAGAGCGATGAAAACCGCAGTCTGTTTGATGACGAGGTCCAACCATCAGCAAAGAAATTGAAAACTGGACTGACGCGAGAGGAACGGGATGAGCGTGAAGAAGAGGAGAACGATGCTGACAATGGAGGCGCAAGCGAGACTTATGAGCACATCAAGAAGTCTGAGAAGTTCGATGAAGTTGTCTTTGATGCTGCGACTGAGGAGCAAGTTAAGAAACAAGCGTCCAATTTGGAAGGTAAGTTGACCTAGTTCCATGTGTAATTTCTTCGTGATTTTAGCTCAGTTTTAAAAAACAAACACGATCTAACTGTCCCTGCTATATTAACACTAACCGTACTGTTAACTACTTGCCTTAGATTCATGTTGCTAACTTGCTGCTACTTGATGTTTTGGTTTTAGATAATGAAGAAAAAATGGATGAAGAGCCAGAGGATGATGACGTGAAGATGCACGAGGATCCAGAGCCGGAGGAACAGCAGGAGAAAGTAGAGAGGGAGCAGTCCTCTAAAGTACCTGACAGCAAAAAGGATAAATCAGGTCGTGGAAAGGGTGAAAGGTCTGACGACGTTGAAGATGTTGAGATGGTTGGTGAAGTTGAGGGTGAAGCAGCGGAGACAAGTCGTGTTTTGCGTGGCACAGAGTCCACCTTTCACACAAAACTATCGGCGACAGATCTCTACGGTGTCTCAACAGAGGATATTGCGAAGAAGAGATCTGAGATCGAGAATATGCTTGGTCATTGGACTCGGCAAGCATCGTCAGTTGTAGCAGCGAATGCTTGGAGCTCTATCAGTGCGTTGACCGAGTCAGCCGCCAGGGAACTCAGTGAAAAATTGCGTCTAGTGTTGGAACCAACGCTAACGTCTAGGTTAAAAGGCGATTATAGGACTGGCAGACGTATTAACATGAGGAAAGTGATCCCCTACATTGCTAGCGAATTTCGCAAGGATAAAATTTGGTTGAGGCGGACGAAACCGTCGAAGAGAGACTACCAGATTGTGCTGGCAATCGATGACTCTAGTAGCATGGCCGATAATCATTCCAAGGAATTAGCTTTCGAGTCGCTCTCGTTAATTGGCAAGGCAATGACCTATTTAGAGGTTGGACAGCTGGCTGTTATTAACTTTGGGGAACAAGTGAATATCCTTCATCCGTTCGGGGAAAATTTTACGGAAGAGAGCGGAGCAAGGTGGGTATTCAACACTCGCATCCAGAAATCACAGAAACTTTTTAAAAATAGTGTATTCTAATAAATTATCGACCAAAAGTTTGGGTGCACCTACTATATTTGTATTCCACTACCAAATTCAAATTGTAAGATTTCGTAATAGATCGATTGCTGAATGATTTTTAAACTTTGGATAAGTGGGTTTAACATCGACAAACGGAACTAGTTCCATGATTACGAGAATTTTAATTTTCAGATTGATCCAGGAAATGAAATTCGAGCAAAAGAAGACGATGGTTGGTCAATTGTTAGAGTATGCAACGGACATGTTCACAGCTCAGGGTAGCGCTACTGATAACGCAAAATTGGTGACTATTTTGTCTGATGGCAGAGGAATATTTTCAGAGGGAGTAGAGAAAGTGACTTCAGCTGTGAGGAGAGCTAAATTACTAAATATTTTCTTGGTTTTCATAATCGTCGATAATCCTCTAAACAAGGTGAGAGATAAATATATCTATATAGTTGAAACTAATTAATTAAACGAATTTTACTAATGATTTTGATGTTGAATTATTTTGTAGGACTCGATACTGGATATACGAATGCCAGTTTTCGAAAATGGAAAATTGCTCGGCATACGTTCATACATGGACAATTTCCCATTTCCATTTTACATTGTTCTACGAGATTTGGATACTTTGCCGGTGGTTCTCAGCGATGCATTACGACAGTGGTTTGAAATTGTTGGTAGGATTGATACGTGAAGTCATATAAATATCATCATCCTATAGATAAAAAGATACGTAATTAAACGAACTATTATTTTAATACTATATAACAGGGAAAATGTTTGCTTTTCTAAAATCCAGATTGTTACAATTTTTGTATATGTATTCCACAGACCTGAAGAATCATCGTTAACAATAAATGTGTGCATAATTATTTGATAAGTAAATAAGTGTATTTAACAGAAATAAATTTTACTCGTAGAAATTTTACATCTTACGTGGGTTTAAATCAAGGACGAATGATCGTATTATAAGAGATGACCGTGTATAAAAAATAGTTGAAAATAATGTCGAAAAATTAACTAATTCCGAAAAGTAAGACAAAGTGATAGTAGGTCGAAATAATTTTATTTATGTTGTTATAGAACTCAAGTCGATTAAACTCAATGAACCAGCTCCAATAGTTTGTTTTTTGCTTATGGAAGGGGGCATAAAATTTTTTTTCAAAATTCTTTATTGAAAATCTTTTGACAAATGCGTTCCTACATATAGCATGTCTTACAATCTAGCTTATAGTATTAACGCAAGTTATAAATATGCAGCTATTAGCTCGATATTATCCACTATTTGTAAGATACTAGAAGTTCTTACAAATAGAGGATAATACCGATTGCCCAGGTCTCACCACGAGGAGGTTGCTGCACAAGAGACCCGGAAAGGGAGTCAGAACGAATGCAATATTCCTTCTGGCTCCCTTTCCTAACAACGACGAACTTATACTAACGCAGTAACGCAATATGTCGAGTAATTATTGCGGAGTAAAAGGTGTGAATCGGAGAAGAAGTCTCCGATTCACGGGGGACCAAAGGCGAATCAGGCAGAAGGCTCTGATTCTTTCAAAAAGAGAAACAAGAACGAACCAGAGCAGAGGGCTCTGATTCGAGGGTGACGCGAACGCGTACAATGCTTGCAGCCAAACTCCAGTCAGCACCGGGTGGTCAGCAACTAGTCAGCCACTAGTCAGCTACTGGTCAGCCACTGATAAGTTACTGATAAGTCACCGATAAGTCACCGATAAGTCTCTAATAAAAATCTCTAATAAGTCTCTAAGAAGTCACTGATAAGTCACTGATAAGTCACTGATAAGTCTCTGATAAGTCTCTAATAAGTCTCTGATAAATCTCTAATAAGTCTCTAATAAATCTCTAATAAGTCTCTAATAAGTCTCTGATAAGTCTCTGATAAGTCTCTAATAAGTCTCTAATAAGTCTCTAATAAGTCTCTGATAAATCTCTAATAAGTCTCTAATAAATCTCTAATAAGTCTCTAATCAGTCTCTGATAAGTCTCTGATAAGTCTCTGATAAGTCTCTAATAAGTCTCTAATAAGTCTCTAATAAGTCTCTAATAAGTCACTGATAAGTCTCTGATAAGTCTCTAATAAGTCACTGATAAGTCACTGATAAGTCACTGATAATCCTCAGTTTCCCCGGGTCCTACCGATTCCGGGGTCCGACCGCGTCCGCTGGATCCCCGGCCCGATTGACTGACTGTGACTGACTGAGCGTGCCCGCCGATCGCTACGCACCACGCACCTCTCCCCACCCCATCTGATTTCGATTGATCTCGATCACCGTTAGTAATTATTGATAAATTTATCATTCCTCGCTGTTTAATGTTTATAACAATTCTTTTTGCTATCGATGGCGACAAGCATTACTTGGACTATATGACCACCTAATTTTTTAGTCATAGTGGCTAATAGTACTCGAGATATACAATAATAACTTTTATACCATGAACATTCACACGCATTAATTTATGAAATACAGTACACTGATAATTTTATCTTGACAAAATAAACTATTCGAGCTGATTCATTAAGACTTGGGTTCTACAACAACTCGAATAAACAATTCTTCATTCAAAAATTGTCCTGAAAATTGTCTCCATAAAATTAATTTGACAAATCGATAAAACCAGACTTTTTAAAAAGGGTAAGAAAACATCAGTTATTCTGTAAACTTTGTAGCTTAGCAAATAAGAGCTACATAGATTAGAATGAAATGAGTATGAATATGCATTCTTTTTTTAAATAAGTTTAGTCTGTAATTTTACCGAATAAGTAATTTTTACCTGATTCTGCATTAGGTTTCGAACCTGTCCTAACAGATGACGCCACATTAACGGTGGCGCTTTGTCCAGGTATAGTTCAAATCGTTTTTTTTTAATAACAACATTGTAATCAATATTCGGTTACACGTGCCATTCCTGGTTTCCGTTTACAAAACAAGGAAATGAGAAATTAACAAAACTTCCTAAACATCGCGATGAACTGAGCTTCAACATTTATTTGTCTCTCATGCTTTGTTCAAATCGTAGAAATTACGACATTTGTGTCAGCGTGAAATTATCATAATGTCTACTATAATCGCAGGCAATGTTAAATACATAAACTATATAATCCCCCATTTTACATTCATAATCGACGGAATCATTAAACAAAAAATTAAATATCCAATCCAATATCCAACGTGTAATCATTTTGAAGCAGGAGAAACCTTTGCCGAAACCGAAGAACACGAAATGCATTCGCCAGAGGAAGAACGATACTGAAAAATGATATCTAACTCGCAATAAACTGCTACATAACAAATCAAAAGTCTATATCTCTATCTCTATATATAATAATAAAATCAACCTCAAGCTCGATTTCAAGGACGCCAACAAGTGCATCACTCTGAATCTTGCACTTTTTTCAGAAACTGTCGCAAACGTTTCCATTTCCAGAGGTTGAGGGGTGCGTTCTACCCCTAAAAAGCGTATTTAGCCGAAACAAAAAGACCGCGTATTTAATATTTTTCGGTGTTTAGTAAGTACGTTAAATTTCATTCGAATCAATGAGTATCAGTTGGGTAGTGTTACTTGTGAGTCGATTCTGTAGTTCAATATAAAATCTATCAAAAAACCAATGTATCCACTAAATACAGTCGAATCTGGTACGGCCATGAAACGCGAGGCTCCGATTGGCCCGTTCCCTCGGCGAAGGTTCGCGAACGCGACACCAGGGCGCGCTCGCGGCGCACGCATCTCGTTCACTTCACGCCGCACACCAGTACACCCGCTCTATGGGTTCGGGTCGCGTTGTTTTCAATGGTGTTCGTCTCGAAACCGTGGTTTCGACCCAATTTCACAAAACACAGTGGAAGTTTCGTTGGACACGTGAATAAACGTAAAATAGTGAATCGGTGAACGACGATCCACACCGTCGAGCAACGATCTATAACTGGTCCGGGACCTGTGCTTCTGGCGGATCCGAGGTAAAACATGGTCTCTTGGTGCTCGATCGTCTTCCATACTAGATTGTGTGTTGGATGCATTTTTTTTTTTTTTATTCCCCTGAACGAATCCCGATGATCCCGAGTGTGGTACAAAGTGATTTAGCAATCTGGCCCGAGACACGTTCTATTCCCGTGTTCGTGAAAGTGCATAACCAACCTGTTTCACGAGTGCAACGTTGCTCGGGTTGCATGCGTGTAGCTGTCAAGAATTTCGCATTTGTGATTATCGACTGTATCGGCGATGCACTCGCCGTGCACGGGACAGAGTTTCTTTCGCGGTGGAAAACTACAAAGAGTTTGCCAACCGACCGAGAAATTGATTCACCTTCCTGAAAATTAGAGGGACAGTAGCATTTACGAGATCTTAGCTCGCAATGCCCTATATTCCGCTGTGTTTTCGAACAGTAGAAGCGTCCAGTTGTCACGCCACGGAGAAACACGGGCCGAGTCAATTACGATCGTTTCCTGCTATAAATCGGTATTTATTGACTTTAGAAACCGTTTCCTAAGATCGGCCAGCCGTGGCGAATAGTGCGTAAAACAGATCTGGGATATTTGTTTCGAATAATAATTTTTAAATAATTTCCAGAAATTATGCGCTTTAGTATTTGACAAATAATGCATTTCAATTGACGATACGCGTTTGGTTTGGTTAATTGCACAAATTACACAAATAATTCGGGAAAATAATAAATTAGTTGAATGAATGCTTAATTGTTTTGTGTTTGTCTCTGAAGTAACATTGAAAATAAATGTCAATGAAATCAAAATACTGTCCATGTATCTATAAATAATATCAAATGAAGAAAGGGAATGATCAGTGGACATAAAAATAACAAATAATTTATTTCGGGATATAATAAATAAATAGTTTAATCGGAAATAAATTAATTTTAAATACTTTACGATAAAATGTTGTTATTTGGAAAATAGATAACTTTAAAAATATTGTTTAAAAATTATTTAATATTTTCATTTTCTTTGAATTATCTTGGAATTTATAAATTCTCATTTCACTAGAACTAGTTTTATGCAATATAACAATAGTAGGATTGACGATACTAAGGACTGTCATTAATTATTAAATTTTTAAAATATATTTTTTACTTATAGCTTATTTGTTATTTGCAAGTAGCCATTTATTTAATTCTATTACCAAAAATTGAATATTTGACTATATTGACATTCTGGGTCAAAATAAACCCAGGCACCGTGCGTCAGAGGGTTAATTACGGTGGATGACTATAAATGTTATTTATTTATTCATTAATTGTTAAATATATACGAATTATATCATTGATAATAATAAATATATTTTGGTCCCGGGTGCTCTTATTGTTTTATTATGATAGTATATATACTGATCATATGATAAATGGATTTTATGCGTTTGTAACAAAAATATATTGATCAAGCACCACAGTGTAGACATTAACAATTGAATGACAATTATTTAATATGTAATGACTATACAACGGATCTTTATGCAAAATAAAATTTTTTTATATCAATTACAACAAATTGGAGTGAAATAGAAATTTATTTCCTTTCTTAATATGTTTAATAGGTCGAAAATAATATAACAGTATCTTTAAATTTTTCCAATGTTTTCACTGTTGTAAATTATACCTACTAATTTTTGCCATAAATGCATAAACATCCGCTCTCTAGTAATGATAAATAATTTTTGCATGCCACTAAGGCAGACAGAATTTCGATTTAAATTTCTATTGATAATTAACAGTTTGTCATCGGCAATTGTCGACTAATTTGGTCAATCGATTTAATCGGTCGAGATTCTACACAATTAATTCTTGTTACATCGTTTTCGAAGCGTTTAGTCAATCAATAAAATCCGAGGTGTTCAATCGATAAACGTTCGATACTCGGTGTAAAATCATTTTTCCCCGAGGCTCATTAATTGAGCAACTGCGGATGGCATTTGTTATTGACTCTCTCGCCATTGTTGGAAGTCTAAATGTCAAAGTTGGGCAATTTTCGATGAAGCTCGCAATGAACGACAGAAAAATGTTTCATGAAAATGCAATTTACTTGTGACAATGTTACAAATATATTTTATTTACAAATTACTACCTCAAATTTATTCAGGCAATGTTTTTCTTCTCTGCAATTGGGAATTAATTCTTTATTTTAGTAACGGATGAATAATGAACAATTTTTCTATTATTTGTTGCGTTTTTAATTGTGTAGCGTTGAGAACAAGATTCTTTGCCAAAATATTCGCGATGCTGAAGAAATTATTTAAACAATGCTGGCCGGCGAAGCAGTCGCGTTGCACGGGGAACATCAATAAATATGTATGCAAAAAAACTAAATAGTTTCCGAGCTGCGTGAAATGGCAAAAAAATGGTACCCCACGACTTCCACATAGCCACATGAAATAGCAAAAAATGGTAACAGACGGCTTCCCGCCTGGAGTTAAACTATTTCGAAGAATGTTTCAAAGAATTCCACTGATTTACGCAAAAAAGGCATTCCTTTATTTTTTTTAATCCACAAAGTCGGACCGCCCGCCCTCGGAGGGTGTGTAGCGACTTTTTTCCATCGATTGTGCACACTCCTGACGGTGCCTATGAGAAAAGTTTTGGGGGTCAGGGGGGAACGGGTTTGACCGTCCTGGGCAGTGACCACTGTCGGCTGAATGGCTCTCGGACGACCGCTTCTACAGACGTAGAAAGACGCAAGCGTGAGAAGTACCGTTTGTCAAAACGGTCGCGAGCGAGCGCGGCGGCGGCGGCAGCGGCGACGACGACGATAATTTGCAACGTAAACGTCTCTCGGCCCCGTACAGTTAGAGTTTCAGGTCAGTCGGGAGAGGTCTCATCTTCGGGCGACGGAGAAAATGCTGAATTGTTCTCCCCGGATAATTGATGCGAGCTCGTTGCGTTCACCGGTATATATCGAGGTCGTCGAGTGGTCGTTGCACGGCCGACGCGACGGGTAGAAAATGAGAGCATAACGAATTTCTGTACGCAAATCGGGCGTCCTCGGCTTAACGGTTAGGCTAGTCCGGGTCCCGGACACCATCTTTTGTTCCGTTAGAGGTCGACCCCCTAGAATTCGTGCCCACTTTTTTTTTTACATACATGGCGAACAGCCTTGAACCCTTCGGGGGCATGACATTTTTTTAAACAATTCCAGGCTTCTGAACATTCCTTCGAAGCAGTGGGAATTGTCAATCTTTTTGCGTGAATGAAACACGTATTTAATATGACATATTAGATGAAATACAAACGATGTTCAAGACTGGCAAATTTTTTTAAACAAAACGTTCCCTCGTGCACATTCTTCTCTTTATTTCGTTCCATCAAATTCACTCTATACATTTTACCTCTCATCATGTATTCACGCAGTACTCTTCCTCAAGCTTCGAGGTAGCGATGAAAGATTCCAGACTGGTGGATTTAACACTGAATTGGATCACAGTGTACATTGATTTTGCAAAAAATTTGTGCAATGTATGCAAACTGTTGATATCGAGTTAACTTTTATATCTTCAGCAAGACAAAGAAGTAGAAGCAAAGGTGTGAGAGTTGAAAAAAATATTCTATATTTAGTAGATCCTAGAACTTCCCAGAAATTAAGTCTTAGACCTTTGTATAGGGATTAGGTAGCCAACTTCCTAGAGTCTAGGAGATTAGTACAAGACAAGGAAAATATTCCGAGGTTATCCCCAGTACAAGGGTAGTCCCTAATAAAAATATCTAAAAATATTTAGTACAGGGCTGGTACCTAATAAAAATATTTGAAAATCTCTAGTACAGGGATAGTTACTAATAAAAATATGCAGGACTAGTCCCTAATAAACATATCTAGTAAATGGGTAGACTCTAATAAAAATATCTAAAAATATTTAGTGTACAAGGGTAGCCCCTAATAAAAATATCTAGTATAGGGGTAGTCTCTGATAAAATTATCTGAAAACATCTAGTGCAAGGTTAGTCCCTAATGAACATATCTAAAAGTATTTATTAGGGATAGCCCCTAATAAACATATCTAGTAAATGGGTAGACTCTAATAAAAATATCTAAAAATATTTAGTGTACAAGGGTAGCCCCTAATAAAAATATCTAGTATAGGGGTAGTCTCTGATAAAATTATCTGAAAACATCTAGTGCAAGGTTAGTCCCTAATGAACATATCTAAAAGTATTTATTAGGGATAGCCCCTAATAAAAATATCAAATATTGTTCCGCGAGAGCAATCCCAATTTCATCAGAATCGTCAGTCCCCTGTCATTCTTCCTCGAGCAGACGATATTAGTCGCTTCCCCTTCTATTAACAAAACGCCCCCCCCCCCCTCCTCCCTCACGTCCCTTCCTGCCGTCTCATCATCGGACGTGTTCGATTTTCCGTCAATTTCGCCCGACTCGTCGCTTATTCGAGCTGCGACGACAACGACGACGGCGGGTAGCTATGCACGGGGAATAAGAAAGGACATCTCTGGTCCTCGTGTTTCCATTTCCCAAGTTCCGGCCGCCATTCAGACGTCTACTTTTCGTATCTCTCGCGAACTGCCACGACATTTTTACCAATTTTGTTTCCTCCTTCTCTTTTTTTCAATTCTTTGCCCTCTGAATAAAACCGCGCTGCCTCGTAGAGGACGCATCCGACCGGCGCAACAGACAATCGAAAGCTCTCCGGGTAAACTTTAAGACCGGCTTTTGTCGTGTTTCTCGACGACCGAGACCGAGATGCACTGGGCTGTCATGAAAGAAAGAGTGCACGCACCGGTTGAATGCGAGGAATCATGGTGGGGGGAATGGAGGGGAGGAGCGAGATATTGTGCAATCGATACTGATTGATTTCAAGGATAAAATAGCTTCGAGGATTCGACCATTCTCGATTACGGAACGACGACTGATCAACACGTTTTCTGATTACAGGTGTCAGTTCGCTGCGGACCCGGATCATCCCGCAAGAGGACCCAGCTGCTGCTGATCAATTTCCGTGACTCGCTTGTCCGGAGACTCGGTGGATCTCGGTGATCTAGAAGGCAATGGCCTGGGGTGGTCATCGGGGGTGGCAGAATTGAAACGGGAAGAGTCGAAAACGCGTTTTCCGGGGCTGGCAACGAACGTTGGGGCGTCGAGGGGGTAAATGAGAGATTAAAGCGGCACCGGGATCGGCTCCGGGCACAAAAGCGGACGGATTCGAGCTTTTTCTGGACAAAGGTGGCGGCGGCAGCGGCGGCGCACATGGATAACGGAAGACAGGGGGACGAAGCAAGAGCCGGGACCGTCTGTGAGGCGCGAATAAAGACAGACACAAAGCCGGCGGAGTACAACAACGCGCGCGGATTTTAGGAAAGCGAGATAGACCGAGAAGAGCCGGAGACAGAGACGATGAGTTGGACAAAGGAGGAATGAACGACGAGCGGAATAGAGACAGAGGACGCGTTTGGTCGGGAAGGAGAACGCTTCGATTCGAATAAATGAGAAGAGAGATACGCGGCGAGAACTGTACCGATAGACTGTGCGCCATATGTACTCGATAGACCCAAGAGGAGAAGTAAGGGACGGGGAACGGTGGGAAGAGGGGAGTAAGCGCGAACCGTGGAAAACTGGTGTTTAGGATAGGCGCGATAGCGAGAGAACTCGTGAAAGCAAAAGGGAAGGCGGATCTCGGGTGTCCGATGTGCAGTGTCGTACGATGGCCGGGGCCCTGTCCGAGAATGCCCCGAGACCCGTCAGTGTCGTCACGGTAGGTGGCGCGACCGCTGACACCCCGAGGACCAATCAGCTCGGCGGACCCCAGGTAGCGCGTTTTTCAAATTAGAAATTAACCTAGTCTAAGGCGGAAATTGTAACGCGTCGCTCGGAAGGCTAGAAACAAGCTGACGCTCGCAATTTTAGGACAATGGCGAACATGCCGAACCTGTACCCTTCGTTTTCGATTTTCTTTAGAAATAAGTTCGAAATCGGAGGGTAGCTGTTCTGCAGGTTCACTCTGAATCTTGTTTCATTAATTTTGGATTCGTTTTGTCTTTGGCTATTGCGGGACGGTAATGATACTTTCTGAATATGTTCACTAGATCGGACATAATATAACCGATCTTCAATGTTATTATTTTTAAAGCGTACCTACACATTTTCGTCATAAATGCAAGACATCGGCTGTTCATAATAAAATACAGTGTCCTACCTATGGAAAGAGGAAACATTGTCTCTCAGAATTGTGCTATTGTTTCTGGCCTGTTCGAGACCATCGTCATTTAGAGGGTACAGCACCTGCTCGGTATACTCAGTGTACCAAACTTAAGAAGACCTGTCAACTGTCTTCCTCAACTACAGTAGACTCCCTCTTGTCCGGTCAACAAGATTCGTTTGTCATTTTTCTACAGCAACGGTTAATGCAATTTTATTACATATTACGTGGCGCGGTTAAAAATGAATCACCCAGTATATCATTCGAACGAACCGACCAGAGGTGGTCCGGTCCCGTGTGGGAGTCTACCGTATACAATGCGTAGTGTGTTTGAGACCCTCAAGTTGGGGGGTCGAAGAGGGGGAGGGGGCAACCTGAGCAGTATACCCCGTGTACAAAAAAATTAGAACGCTTTGCTAATTATCTTCCTCAGCTCGCTTTTTTATTCTTATATTTATCTTCGCAATAACTGTGCAAACTTTGTACTAAAAATTGTATATGCTTCGGTTCCTCTTTCGACCAGCTCGTCAGTCCCGCCAGTATAGTCTTCATCTGTTGTTGATTCGGTGGTGAATCGAACCTTAAATTCGAATCGGTCGTCGTTGTAGTTGTCGTCGTAGTTGTCGTCGTCGTCTCCGATTCACCTTCCGTGGTTGTTTCCCCTACGATGGCGTCCATAGGTTCATACGCATCTTCTTCGTATTCCACTTCGCTATCCTCATCATCGGTCATTTCATTCTCCATATCGATACACCTGCGCAGAAACTCCTTCTCGTCATCGTCGGTCGCTTCCTTTCCCCGAACAGCGCCGATCACGTCTTTTATAGTAGGCAACAAGGGGTCCTCTGGCTCCACCTTGGGCACAACCTGTTCAGGCAGGGTCAGGAAGATCTTCCTCCAGCAATTGCAAATGTCCGGGGCGCTTATGGCCGCCCAAGCCTCCGACACCATAGTCATACAGCTGCTGATCCCAAATCTATCGTCGAACCGCGGCGCATCGTTATTCAGGGAGAGCATATGCTGCAGCAACTTCAATCTGAAAATCGCCTTCGTCTTCTCGATGATACCCTGCTCCATGGGCTGAAGAAGCGGCGCCGTGCTGCTCGGCAAGCAGAGAATCTCGAAGTTCTCCTCCTTCATCAAATTCTCAGGGATCGCGCTACCCTGCTTGCTGTCCACAACCAGCACGACCTTCCCGATCCTGTCCGTCTGCCGTTGACGTTGTTGAACGGCAGGTTTGAAGAAGTTGTTGTACCAAACAACGAACAGCTCTCTGTCCAGCCAAGTTCTAGGCTCCGATTCGAACACCGTCGGCGTTGTCCCTCTCACTACCCTAGCCGTCTCGTCCGTGTGGACGAACAGTAGGTCCAACTTGTGGTTACCCAGGACATTAGCGCATAGACCCACGGTGACTCGGTCCTTCTTCAACTTAGCCTCCTCTTCTAGCCACTCGTCGCTACCCGGCTCTAGCTTCGAGGGGAAAGCCTTCCAAAAGAGTACCGTAGCCGCCATATTGTAGACGTTCTCGTACTCGACGCTATCGATGTCCAAGAGGCTAGAGTTTTCAAGGAACATCTTCGCAGCCACCTCGTCGGGGATCCTCTTCTTGCCCCTGCAGTGCGGCTTGCGCACCGGGATCCCATGCCGGGATTTAAATTTGTACAACCAGCCCATGCTGGCCTTGAAGTCCGATGGTCCACCCATCGCCTTATTGATCTGCATCGCCATGTCCATCATCTCCGCGTTCGTCACGTACTTGTCTTTTCTCTTTCGCTCGCGGTACCAAGCGTTTAGGCGGCTGTCCAATCTAGCGTGCACGGGCTGCCGCATAACCTTGCGAGTGGTAAGGTCCTCCCCACTCTGCCGGACGATATCTAGCAGTTTCTCCTTGTTCCGATTGATGCGTCGTATGGTGGTCTCGTGGACCCCATACTCGAGCGACAGGTCCCTAGCCAAATCGCCGCTCGCCAGCCTCACGATGATCTCGTATCTCTCCTTGAACGAGAGTTTCCTGAACGCGAACTCCGCCATGTTCCCTCGCCAACGGCCAACCTCCTCTCTTCCGACAAACACAGACGCTTCGCTATAACGACCTGCGCAAACGGGCAGCGAGCAGCCGACTACTGCGTTCTTCTCTCTGTTACTGCTCGCCCCCTCTCCAAACCCCTCCCCCCTCCCCGGCCCTCCTACCACGACTCCCGCGATGCTCCCCTCCCGCCTAGGCGCCCGTGATGCTCCTCGCCCATCCCCACTGCTAGCGCTGTTTCGCTGGAATTGATCGCCCGTACCGGTTTCGACCGGCCGCAGACCCCAACAGGCCAACAAGCCGCACTCTGCGAGTGTGGGACGAGAGCCGAGGGCGTTCGCGGGACGCGTCCGTAAATAAACAGGCAAGAAGCCCGTCCTTTTTCTTGCTGTGGGCCATCCCGCGGCAAGTGGAACGCGCGGCGCTATGTTCACGCCGCGGCTCCCCTCGACTTTTATTAGCCTGCCGCTGGGAGACCCGCGAACTCGACGGAGTCGAGTTCGGGGACAACACCGGCCCAGCTAGAAATTGCCGAGGGTTTGGCACAGTTTTCACTGATCCTGTGAGGGCACGGTGATTCGTGACGACCACCGCCGACCGTCTCATAAGTTTCGCTAGTCCAGCACCGAAGACCCTTCAATGGATCCTTTATATGTATTCCACAATGTACAGGGTGTCACAAAATTATACAACGTCGGTCTCGTGACGTGACGAACTCAAATAACTTGTACGTTATTTGTTCGAAAAAATATTATGAACATAAATTGCATGATTTCCTGGGGGATATAATTTGCTTTTTATTACTCTGCTTTTATTTTTAATAGTCTTTGATATGATTCTAATCATTTTTAAATTATTCATTTTAAGTTCCACTTTTTATGATACTTTTTTGCGCGGAATTTCATAATTTTTCCAAATTTGAGAAAAATATTAGACATTCCATTAAAAAAAAAAACTGAAGGTGACCCTCGCATCTCTAGAGAAAAAGCGAAGTAATAAAAAAGCAAATTACGGCACCGTGTGTCCTCCAGGAGACCATGCAACTTTTGTTGAAAACATTTTTTCGTGCAACAAATAACATACGAGCTATTTGAGATCGTTACGTTACGAGACTCACACCATAGCGCGATTTTACACCCCCGAAAAGTTGACCTTGAACGCGAAAAACAAAGTAAAAAAACCAGAAATTTTTTTTTTAATCATTCAACGATTAACAAAAAAATTTTGATTTCGTTTTACCTCGTGTTTCACACGTTCAAGGTCAATTTTGGCGGGGCGTTTCTTATGTCATTTTCGACTAAATCGGAGGTGTAGATTCGCTCCACGGTGGTCCGCGACATTTTCTGACACCCTGTACACAAAATCGTTAAAGTCGATTTACCATTGGATACAGTCTACAACGCAGAATCCGGCTAACGGGAATATACATATAAAGTCCGGACGAACCGATTTCCATGAAATTTCTGTGGAAGGCATTTATCGGGAAAATATTCGACACGTATTTTTTTTCGGCCATCGTTCATTTCGAAAAATATTCGACACGTATTTGTTTTTTTTTGGCCATCGTCCATGTTGATTTCGCTCAGCTTCGCATAAAATTGTTCTGAATATCCATTCTCTAGATAATGTTGTTCTGGGTCAGGACAGACCCGGCCACCGCCGCAGGCTTATTGCTCTGAATATTGAATTAAAAAAAAAAGGTTTCCGATACCCTGGGTCAAGACAGACCCGGCCACCGCCGCAGGCTTATTGCTCTGAATATTGAAATAAAAAAAAAAGGTTTCCGATACCCTGGGTCAAGATAGACCCGGCCACCGCCGCAGGCTTATTGCTCTGAATATTGAATTAAAAAAAAAGGTTTCCGATACCCTGGGTCAAGACAGACCCGGCCACCGCCGCAGGCTTATTGCTCTGAATATTGAATTAAAAAAAAAAAGGTTTCCGATACCCTGGGTCAAGACAGACCCGGCCACCGCCGGACGGTTAATATAGTCCTCGCGTATTGTTTCAGGAGCCGCGTGAAAATGGGCGGTCGTACACGTCGACGGAAGCACAGACGGAGCTGGCGCTGCAAAGTGGTCCAGAGGCACTCGAGGATCTGGACGGCGTTAGAGGGGCACGCAGAAGAGAGAGGCGGCTGCGGAGGCAGCATCGTCGGGCGTTGAGGTCCTGTTCGATGCCGCCGTCTTATCCTGGGACGTCGCCCGGCTGCCAAGCTTCGACAGCACCGGGTGTGCCATTGGTGACGCCGCCCAGGGGATTCCTGCACCCTCCGCCCCCGCATTTGGGTCTTAGAGGTCTCAGCCTCGGGCTGCCCTTCCCTGTCTCCACCAGCGTCTCTGCTTTTGGCAGGTAAACACCCTTCCGGAGAGAGTGTTCGCCCGCCCCTGCTGCCCCTCCGACACATTTTCCACCGATTCCGAGGGAGACCTTTGCAACACGTTCTGCAACATGTTCTTCGTGATTCGCAACACGCGCCACCGCTTCATTGTTCGAGACGGCTGCGAACAGTCCTCGTCTTATCCGATCTTATTTTCTTTCAATTTTTTTCCCATCGTAGTTGCACGCGGATCTTCGTGCTGTAAACGCGTAAAGATCCGCGTTCTAGATGTACGAACCGCTGGGTCAGAATGGACCCGGCCTTCGCGCACGACGTTTCTAGCGGCTAGTTATCGAACGGCTACTACAGTGCGGTCCTTTTCATTCCAGGGACGCGGTGCCAAAGCAATGTTGCGGCCTTGGCTCCCCTCCTGTCCGCTGGTCTATTTTAGGCGTGGGCGTTGTGGGCCTCGTTTGCGCGGGTGCTGGCGCTCTGCTGGGGGCCCTCAGAGCTTCGGGCCGTGATCACATTGCCGTTGCGCTCCTCATGATCGGTAAGCTTCACACTTTCTGTACCGTCACATCTTGGCATCGCTATGACTTGTTGCAACCCTTTAACTGCGCGTAATTTTAGCACAGCCGATCGCTCTAAACGCAAAAAAAAAAGAAATTATAAGAAAAACAAAATGAAAATAAGTATATACATTCTGATTTTAAATTATATTACTGAACTGATATTCTTTAAAAGATTTTTCTTATTGTATTTATTTCATTTTTATTTTAGTGGTATACAATAAGCCGCTATTTGATATTAGCAAAAATTAACATGTTTGTACACCACACCCGCAGTTAAACGGTTAACAAAAACAATTTTTTTTCGCAACCTCACGTTGGTTATAAGGATAAATAACAATGTGCATCTGTTTTTAATAATTTTCATTAATCCTGCCTTATCCTCTCCTTAGCGTCGCGTTTTCATCCTCACCGCTTCACAGAGAATCTGGCAATCTTCCTTCTCGCCTCTGTGACGTCACTGAACCTCTCGTAAGAAGCAGCACCAATCGATATCGTCGCGACCAATCTCTAAGCCCGCGCGACGCTACAGGGGGAAACTGTGATTGCGTATTTTCCAATCGGGTTTCCCTACGTTCGCGAAGCGGGAATTATGAAATAGGGAGTAAGCAACGGTAAGAAACTGTTAGGGGATCCCCGGTTGGTCAGATCTCTGCCGATCGCGGCGCGACGATAGAAGGGGAATCGTGCTCGCAACGGTTACTTTCTAAACGTGGGCATGTAACCTGCGACCCGCATAGAATGGCTCTCACAATGGGAGAAAGCTTTAACCTACAGAGACCGACGTCGTACGCCTACACGTCGTCGAACAACCGTGAGATTCGAGCAGAAAATTGAGAATGAACAAAAAAAGTGTTCGGCAATTAGCCGCCTCAAAATTCCAGATAACAATCTGTTGCAATCAACGAACCATCTGGCTCCGCTTCAGAAACGTACCGCCATTTACCAACGAGCTTTTTCACTTTTTTTTAGATGCAAACTATAGCTTGAAATCAAATAAACTTTAAATACATTGTACTTGTTTCACAGTGTTGTTTAATTGTTTATCTATTTATCGGCGAAGGTTTGCAACAAGCTAAAATTGAGTCAATTTACAAAATTCCAATTTTGAAAGAAAAGTGAATTTATTTCCGTAGTATAATTAACATTATTTCCTGTTGCTACTGTTCTGGAAGCAATCGTGCACATTTTGGCTAGAACGAAGTTCTCAAAGTTTTCCAATTTTGGGCCAACATTCATTATTTCAGAAGGTTTGGAGGAAATTAATTTTGTTTAACCTTGAAGGCCTATAGTTTGATTCAGACAATCATTGAGCGAATAGGATATTTTGAGGCAAAAATTTTCGAGGTTTAATATTAGTAAGCGAGGAATGCACCATTATCGGGAAATTCGAAGGACTCGCATGCGTCGCTATGAATCCAGATATGAGAAGTTCTAATGCGTTTTCCAGGGCCATGATGCAACCGGGCTCTCGTGTTCGTGAGAGACGGAGGCAGTGTAGTTCCCTCGCTCTCTGTCTTTTATTCTCGCTTCGTCCCAACGCTTTATTATCCTGAGCAATGTTGTCTATCCCATTCGACTCCGTCCTTTCTATGTGCTCATTCCATTCTATCCGCCTCCCCTGCACCACTATATCGGGCACCTTGCGCCTTACACTCGCGACCATAAGTCACCGGACACCTGGTTGTACCGAAGAAAATAGAAATTGCGATATTGCTGACTGGGTGAGCTGCAGTATGTTATTACTGGACAGCGGATCTCTATGCAAAATAAAAATTTTCTAGCTAAATTGCAACAAACTGGAGTGGAATAGAAAATTATTTTCTTTCTTAATACGTTTAACGTATTAAAAATAATGTAACAGTATTTTTCTAATTATTCCTGTGAATTTACTATTTCAAATTACACATATTTATTTTTGTCAAAAATGCCTAAAATCCACTATCTAGTTATTACTTTTATTTCAAGATTTATTTTATTTGTTGTATCTGTAACGAATATTTGCAAACTTGTATCTGTTGGAATTATTAATTTGATGCTTTCTGTGGGATATAGTAGAGAGAATTATGTAACAATTAACTCTCGCATGACGGGTTGCTGGTGACCGGGTCTTGCGAGACCCAGAGACTGTACAGTCCGTGACAATGTTTTTAGTCTACCGAATCTCTCGACAGTTGATACGAACAACCGACAAAAATTTTTAATCAACGCTTCCGGTAACAATACGAAGATTGAGACGGAAGAAAAAGTCAAGGTCAAAGATCCAAAAAAGCGTGGAAAACTGTGCGAACCCGCGGTGCGGAAACGTGTCGGGTGGTTCAGCAGCGGGATGTAGAGGCGGCGGTGTGTCGTCGTCAGGCATTGTCGCGTGTTCTCACGAAAGTCAGCATGCGGGAATAGTGAGAGCTGAGAAAACATCCTACGGGGAAACGTAATTATGCGAGTTTTCGCGGCTGCGTGCACACCCATCTGCACACCCGCTGCCGATCTTTCCACTTTTCCGCCTCGGACGATGGAATTCCTTAACAAAACGCGGCCGATTCTTCGCTCCGCGAGGCACAGTTGCCGATGAAAGTGTCCGGCTTTGTTCGCGCCGCCATGTTGCCCAACATGACCAACTAAATATGACCGTGCTCGATAAGTCCCAGCGACCGAATCATTTCCACGTTCAACTTTTTAGGTCCTCCGGAGTTGGGTCTCTGGTTTAGAATAAAAATTTTCTGTATATATTGCAGGAGTCAGGAGCCAAGTAGAAGGGTCTTTCATTTTTTTTTTAAATTATTCTAAGAAGTTGAAAATAATGCATTGACATAAATTTTTTTAATCGTTCCTCCGTTTTAAATTGCGCAAACCCAATTTTGTCAGAAATGCATAAAATCTGCAGTCTAGTTATAGTGAACGTGTACCAACGTCGCAGCTAGCACCGAAACAGACTAATAAAACGGTGCAATAAGAGTTCGTTCGGAGGCCACCGAATTTTCCGAAGAACGTGAAAAACCATGAAAGTGCACCGGCCGCAAGTGTGCGCGAGTACACGTTCGCTTGATCCGCAAGGGAGACGGTCGAGATCGAAACCGATCCCATTATCGTCGGATCGCGTGTTGTTTAATTTCGCTGGGTGTCCACACCGATGCTGACAAGGCGTGTTTCTGTTGCAGGTATAGGAGTGGTTCTGGTAACCGTGAGCGCCGTAGCGTGGCGAGTGTCCAGTCGAGAAAATTGCGGTAGTTTCTTTGGTTTCACGGGGATCTCGGGCAGGATCCCGCCAGCGAGGCCGATCCATCCGTACGCTGCCATGATCTATCCGGAGTTCCAGTTCAGAACACCGCCACCGAGCTACCAGGTGACATTTCCGAAATTCCATGCAACTATCGTTCCGCGATAAATACCTGTCTGGTCCCGGTCGACTTTGCGGCGGTGCTTCGACTTCAAACGTTTTAGACACCCGGTACAACTGGACGATATTTCACTCCGAAATGCTACCTTGATCGGGACGTTGAAAAAGAATTTTTTCTCCACCGGTTTTTGCTTTCCAGCTGTGCCTCGACTCGAGACACCCGGTATAACTGGACAATATTCACCGGGAATTGGTATCCTCCTGGACTCTCTCGGGATTTAAGAGAAACTTTTTCTCCACCGATTTTTGCTTCGCAGCTGTGCCACTACTTGACACTTTTTAGACACCCGGTATAACTGGACAATATCCTCCCCGGCATTTTGAAACAAGAGAAACCCGGAAGCTTAAACAAACACTAATAAATTCTAATTAATCTCTCGAATGAAACAATGGTTATTGTGTTCCTCTCTCATTGATATGTCGGTATTGAATAATGACGATAACATCTAACATATTGCATAAATAAGCTCGCAATAATTAAGGTTAGACTGCCGTGAGTAGTCCATACGCGAAAAAGACCATATCTGGCGCGGATTGTGTTGTTACACGTGCTTAGATTGGAAACGTTGCACTCGTTTAATTACGACAAAAGTGAAGGAAACGAACATATGTCTTAACGAAGTAATAACGAGCGTGGAAGCAATTACCAGAAAGTGAGATTCGAGGATGTGAATCGCTGGAAAGATCACTTTCGAAGCCATACTATAACGGCGTGATTCTTCTGAAAAACTATTTACATAATCGTGTTACCGCGCTTTCGGACTGGTTTCAATGCGCGTCGATATACTTTTGAACGGCACTGTACTTTGATAAAATGCAAACCCGCGCGCAGCTTGTTTACGCGTGCAATCTGTGTTACAGTCTACGCGAGAAATACAAGTTGTCATTCTGCGGAAATAATCGTACTTTATATCTGAAGCATACGGTTTCCCTAATCACTCTTACCTCGTTGCATCCTTCCAAAAAGAAAAAAAAGAATTTCGAGTTCAGATAAGTCAGCTTCGTGTTTACAATGTCCAAGTTGACAAGTACCATAATTGAAGACAAAATTAGTCGAGACTCAATGAACGTGTGTTTCGGTACATTTAGAAGTCCGTCACACCCTCGTTTCCCAAGAGCCTAGCTCTCCGCTAGAAAGGCAGGGAATTAGAGTTCCCCCGATGCTCAGCCAGCTCTGACAGTGGATCTGAACGAGCAATCTGATTCCAGGCGAGCATGCAAGAGTACAGGCTGCGATTGTTGCTTCTGGACCGTTTGCAGCCGACGTCCTCGCCTCCGCCGACCTACAGGTCCAACGCTGGCAGTATCGTGACTCCGGGCACGGCTAGAGAAAGCAGACCGCCGAGCTATTGCGCCAGATCGAACGTACTACCGTCGAGCACGAACATCGCGCCTTCGAAGAAGGACGCGAACTTGGTCAGGATCGTCCAGACCGAGTCCGAGCCGGTGATCCTCAGCGGCGACCAGACGCCCCCGGTCGCAGCGGTCGAGGTGCTGGCGCACCTCTGATCATGCTACCCCCGAAGTGCTTGTTGGATCTTCCTTCGCCGCTGAAGCGAACAGCCGTCGACCAAATCGACGGGGACACTCGCTCGGATCACCACGCAGTGCAATACGACCCTTCTTCAGGGTCCCACCATGATGACGGCAGCCTCCACCGAGCCCGACTTGGCGGTCGGGACAGTTCCGGCGTGCCGATTTTTCCGACGGATTTCCGAGCACTTTGACGGCCCGCGTCACGAGTTCAACGGTTAACTGAGCCCGCTTCTTCGTCGCGGCATAGTCGGTACCCTCAGTTATCGACCACGGGTCTTTGGAAGCATGTGCCCGGCTTTGGTTTGAACATTGACGAGGAATATTTACGATGGGCGCTGAACTTTTGAGGGCAGAGCCGGTCATCGGCTACGTCTGTACGATCAGAGAGCTTTTTTGGGGTGGTCTAGAGATTGTGGATCTTTGTACGAATTTTTGTACTCGATGTGGACACTGAAATATTTGTTTCGCTGGCTAAAAGATTTCGTAGATCTTGCGGTAGGAGCGATATAATGATATTATTGATGTATATGTCTTCCTGTATTTTAGATGTTTGCATACGCTATGATTATATAAAGATCCACATTTTCAGTAGCCTAACCGTCAAATCTGTGGGGCGTTACGGAGTCGGCTAATGGGTGAAAGCTGCCAATTTAATGAATCTATATCCTACATGAGTGTTTCGAGATTGTCTAACGAAGTAATATTTTTATAGTTTCTCGGAACGGGGTTGTGCACGAGAATCGGTAGTGTGATAATCACTGGAACGTGCCAAACATAGAAATATTAATCTTTGAACCAGTTTTCAGCTGGGGGATTCCTTTTAATCGTACTAAAACGTAACAATTGCCCACAAGTAAACCTAGAAGCTCCGCTGTGAAGCTAGCAACGTTGTAGTCACTTTTAAAGTTCATGCTCCTAAAAATCTTGTTACGAGGCCTCGAACGTCAAACAATAATTACCCTATCAGTATTCAAACAGAGCACATCTGTTTCTGTAGACACCGTTCGAAAAGTAGCGCTAAAACTACGGCCGTCAAAGTGTGAACGCTCGGTGCAATTTAAGAAATATCGTCTCGAACGAGTACGTCGATTAATATTGTGTAATGTGTTCCAACAAGAGCGCAAAAATCTTATTTTTGTTATTTATTAAAATTTTTCTCCATCTTGCACAAGGAAAAATCGAATAATCAATTTTTGGTCGATTTTTTCTCGCTTGACAATGTAAAAACATCCCGAAAAATAATCTGACGAGTACTCGTCGTCAACCGTGCACATTTTTTGAGAATTTCTTTTTTATCGAAAATCCTGGTAGCGTAAAATGAGAAATGTTCGAGAAAAGTTTGAAAAGCGCGCCAGAACGACGGAGCGAAAGCGGCGTGCGTTTCAAACGTTGCGCTCTCGTTGTCACGCTATAATATCCGAGCATCGACGCCAAAAGAGCGAGACACGTGTAATGAAAAGGCGCGACCGTGGTGTTGCAAAAGCGGTTTCGCAAATTTGCTTGGCTGACGACACAGCCGTGCCATTTACAGGCGCTGGTGAATCGACGCTGTTTTGCGGTAGTAGCTAATCGAGCATCCAGTGACAGTTGCGGTCGCCGATCGAATTAGCGGATTTGTAATCGTAGAACTGATAAGTGTGTACCGGCACGAGGCACGTGTTCCGAACACGTGTTCGCTGAGCGTTTATCTTCCGGCGTTTCAACTGCTTTTCCTTTGTGATATATAAATAGGGAACGAGATGATAGGGGTGCGTTTTCAGGGGAAGGAACACGAATTCGCGTGCGCACAAACAAACGTTCCATTGTGGGGACATATTTTTCGCAACTGGTGATAAACAGGACGATAAAGACTCATTCGACGGGGGAGCGTAGATGTTTCTTGTTCGTGTAGACGGGTTGCGAGCTATGGAAACATTTAAATACATGGGTGAGTCACTCGAACTCCTAGTTTCATTCTTAATTTAATAAAGATTTAAATGAGGAAGTTCTCGTTTCACTGAAAAATTCTATGAGGCAGAAATGAAATAAAAATATTGACTTTAATTGATGGACATATTTTCTTGTATTTGACAATTTTACGCGTGGTATAAGTATGCATAAATATTCAATAGTTTATGTACCAAAATTGAAGTATTTCGGTGTTCGAATATTTCCATCGCTCGCCAAACATGAAAAGTATTACTTGTACTCACTATAGTATTACTTGCTAGTATTAACATCCTGTTCTACTCCATTGGCCACTAGACAAGATTGTAGAATATTTGTCAGAGCTAGACATCGCTGGCCTTGTGGGAGTTCAGAATTACAATACTCAGGGGATATAGTTACATCCCATTTTGAGATTAAATTCACCATCGGGGCCAGAGCATTATAGATAGAACTCCGAGGTTATTGTCTGACAGAGCCGGAAAATTTTTAACAATTTTTCCTAGTTTCTTCGTTTACTTCGGTCCTCTTTGTATCATAAATTTTTTCAAACGATTCAAAGTTCAGTTTTTGTAGTTTTCGCTTATGCAATGTCACTGCCTATACTTTGAATAATGAACTCGGTAGATGAATTTTGATCTAACATCGAATTAAAAAGATCTGTGATGATTTTTCACGAAATTAGAGACTTAGATAAAAACGATCACCAACCTGGGCACACACTGCCACAGACTATATTTGTATGTAACGTACAAAAGTATATTTTACAATTTTTTTGAAAGTACAACAACATCGAACGAATAAAGTATTAAATTTTTCTATTATTTTTCTATTATCTTACTCTGCCAACAGTTTCTTACTGCCACGAAGGAAATAAACTCGGAGTTCAACGATTTCAAACAAAAGGACGTAATATTACGTGAAAACGGAAGCCCACAGTTCTAATGTATCAAGTTCTGCGAATAATTGTTCATAAAAATTGTAGCACGATTCGTAAACCGAATCGTGGACTCTAGAGAACTTATTTCTCTTTTCGTAAATTTTACATTGAATTCTAAATCTCTATTGTCGTATATTATCGTCCATAAAACAGGGGACACGTGTAAAGAGAGGTCCAGCGAATCTGTATAAAACAAGACACTCTTAGGCTTGTCGATAAATCCTCCTTCTGAACGAAGAAGAGTTAGTATTAGAGCTCCACGAAAGACAAAACAAAACAAGAGTGTTTATAGTTTCAAATTGTAATATAGTTTTGTGATACGAGAGCGCCGCTATCTTGGACGCCTCATTGCAACATGGCGACCAAAAATTGCAAAAACTTTAACTATAAATACTTATACTAGAGAATATTAGCAAGAAATAGTTAAAAGAAAAAATGATTCCGAAGAAAAGTCGATTTTTAATACAAACTACTTCTTCCAGATTAGAGATTGTTAAATAATAGTTTGTGTTCATTACACTTTCGATGTAACGTAATTTCTCGAGTATAGATATTTATAATCAAGTTAAATAACATTTTCTTTCCAGTACAAATGTTCGTACGTTCGATGAAAACGTATTGTCGTAAATATTTTAAATATTCCTGAAGATTTTGCAAGGGAAAAATGTGAAATTAATATTTCCAATGAGCATATGCATATTGTATAAACATATACATAATATATATATATATATTGTATATTCAATGTTCAGATACTATCGAACATGATTGTTCGAGCGACTATAGAGCTAGGCAAAAGACGAATGCATATTCTAAATTTCTAAAAAAAAAAATCACTCGAAAATATTTAAAAAAAAACAACACGTGCAGCTGTAACACGATAACGATCGTAGGTGGTTTGGAAATGTACGCTAATGTCTTGGTATTTGTGAAAGCGGTGTGCGAAAATATTTGTGAAAAATTTACCCCCACTGCCGGGGGCTGTGAAACTTTTTTGCTTTTGGTTATTATTTTATGGGACTGTTACTCGCGTATCGGTGACATTTTTCTGATCGAAGCGAGCCCAAGCACGATTGAAACTGTGTCATGCGGGGTATCGTTTCACTCGGGGGATAGTCGGGAATACGATGTTAACGGTTTCATAACGAAACAATGAAAAACAAGAAAGATTTATTCATTGTCCGATGTTTCATGGACGATAACGTAATACCGGGGAGTCGTTGGATGACTGCGACGAGAAAGGCGCATCGTCGTTTGAGCGATGCAGTTTTAGAGTGTAAGGATGCTACCGAAAGCTTTAACGCCATACAATAACGTTTACTACTCGCTTCGATGTGAAACGACTAACTTTTTCGACGGCCGTTCGAATGAGAATCGTACTACATATACACATATTTTTGTAATTAATTAATGGTTAACGTGAAGATCGTCGTGAACAGCGTTGACTCGAACGCGTTCCAATTGGCGGCTGGTCGGTTTTTTGATATTTAAAATACGAATAGAAACGATATCCGACTTCGTCGTAGCTTCCAAGCAGAACTTGTCTTTTATTCCTTTCCGAATTTAGCTCGATTTTATCCAGTTAGCGTAAACGTCGGAATTTATCGTAGTGAAAATACACAAACACACACACACACACACATACAGAGAATTTACTGATGATAATAGAGAGATCGATGCCTATTGTTGCTCGTTACGGATATGTAAATGACAACGTGGATATAATCTATTTTTCTCGTGCTCGTTTGTTAGCGTCACAGGCTCGATTGTTGTCGGTGGATTGTGAATGTTTATGCGATTTTTCCTTCGGAGTAAGATTAGAAAGAGAGAGAGAGAGAGAGAGTGAGAGAGTGAAACCTAATCGATTTCGTTCCCGGTAGGATTCGAGTTTATACTAAGCGCGGGGAGGATTCGCAGTCTAGATTAGGGGATCGGACACAGTTCTCAGTGTAGTATAGATAACGCCCTAAACCCATAGTTTCCCAACGGGACCGTTGGAATTTCGGTTTACGGTTCGGTCCGACGCTTAGGGGATAGAAAAATATTTGCGAGCGACTAAACTGCTGTCGGACAGTTGGACAGTGCGGCGATAGTTGTCGGGGAGAGAAAATGATTTTTATGGGAGCTGTGCGAGTCAAGGTTGGGAAACTATGCCCGAGCGATTTCGAGCGATTCGAAACATGCTTGGCCCCGACTCGTTAATTTAATTCACCCACCCACGTCCCGTTAATTAAACAGATCATTAACCGATATCGTAGCCCATGTATAATACTTTCGTCTATTACATCGAGTACCCGTGTGTACGATTCCGACAGACTTGACAGTAAGTAGGACTGTAAGAGGGAGAGAGAGAGAGAGAGTGAAGTGGGAGCGAGAGTTTCGAAAGGCGGCCTTAACTAGTGGTGGGATCAAGCTGACGATACAAATGATTTTTCGAATCGAGAAATCAGCGCACAAGTTGCACGAATCTTGTACGAAATTCTTCGTGAAGCCTTCGAGTTGGTTATCTTCGTTGTACATTGCTCAATACACCGTTTAAAATGATCATTCGGGAAGGTCTGACTGGACATTTTCCAAGATTGCGCACGGCAACGTCGCAGCAGTTTTCAGAGTGTTTCTAATTTTCAATCGAATAACAAGCGAACCACGCGAATATTAAGACTGCAAATGCTCCGTTTAATTACCTGCGAATGGTAAGATCGGTTCTATTTATTGAACTAAAATGTATTGTACGATCAACGATACTTTTCACCGGCTCAACATCTCGTTTCTGCAATAAATTTTTACGCGAAGATTCTTGGTGTTTCGTGAGAGCTTTCTTCGCCGTCATTCCGTTAGATTTCGGTTAAATTATAATAATTAATTCCACGCACTGCCGTATCGTATTTTTAAGTAATCCCGCGTAAGACTTAATCGATCGTGTTTCGTTGTTAAGCAGAGAACAATGCTTGATCCCGTCACTAGCCTTAACCAAACTCGCACTGATTCGTGATATGAGAACAGATCAACTAAGAGTCATCGATCGAATGAACATATTGTTCCTTGATATTATTGTAGGACAATTTGTATATTTACGAGAACAAATATATTTATCTGACTTACCTGCTTCTCCTGGTGATTCTGCAACCCCGCAATTTGTTTAACATTTTCAAACGAACTGGGATTCTTAGACATGGCGTTCTGTTAAATCTTCGTAAAAAACGAGAACGGATTAAATCCTAACAGAATTTTTAATAATTAATATAATATTATAAATATTCCTTTTATTTGATTTCTGCAAGAAATGTGGAGGGGAAGAGAGAGAGAGAGAGCAGTCGGTTCTTCACAAAAATTTTATTTTTTCGCACATTCCTCGCGTTCCTTTTACAACTTTTGCTACGATTTTTATACAATTTACAAAAGATCCATCGTCCTCGTCATCATCATCATCCATCATCATCCTAAACGGACCGTGGCTCGTTGCCGGAAACAAACAGATCGGAAAAAATTATACGTCGATTTCGAATACAGAAGATATGTGTACGCGCCGGCGAACGGTGCGACGACGATTACAATAATTTATTACGCAAGTGGACAATAATAAGTAACAGCTACAGCAACGGTAATATCATTAGTCGCGCGAGGGGAAAACTCTTGGAATATTTTTCATTTTCCCGGCGTTCGTTTCCTTGTTCGTTTCGCTTTTTCTCGTTTTACTAGCTCCGCCTCTTTGGCTTGTGAACGGATTACGACTGACCGTAAATTATACGTAGTATAAATAAATAAATAAACGTACGAACGATGCTCGATCTCGATCAACAGTTCGGCTCCCCCCTGATTAAAAATCGTGACTACCTTACGGTTGATGTGCACTCGCGAGGAACCTGGCCGACGAAACGCAAAACCACCGTGATTAATTAACAATTTTAATTAATTTACATATCGTATATTAAACCTGAAAAGTTTATTTCGAGTCATTTCAAGCAGCCAAGCTTTCATTTTGTTTTATATGATATGTACAGAAACATATTGCAACGCATTGCGAAAGCAACGATAATTCACTATTAATGCGATAAATAAATTTTTATCGGATTCCGAGGTCCAAAACGTTTGCAATAAAAGTCTACGATACATTTATAAGCATAAGTTCCTTCATTATTTTACATATCAGAATGAATGTTGAGCTCGACCAAAATTTTACAATTTTACAATTTATAAATCATCGGCGGTGTTCGTTGACCGTCGACCAGTGAATTTTTCACTAAAATTTATCTAAAACAAAGCGACTGGCCTCCACGACTAATTTAAAAATGGAAGTCCGAAACCTCTGCCAATATTCTCCCCACTCTTACTCGTATCTAAAAGTTAATAAACAATGCCCAGAAACAGGAGTTAAAAGTAGAATATAATAATACTAGCAGAATACCAAACAGCGAATTTTATGCGTTTTTTATTGTTTCTTTACTTTTTACACTGAACCTCTGATCGAGTAGTATTAATATATTAGCATAAACATCCACCATTTGGGTCTGCGAATTAGCAGTTAAATTATCGTTAACGATTTGAGCAGCGATAGCAAGAAAGGACGACAAGACGATGTTCAACTTAGAAAAATAATTTAATGAGTGACCAAGACGAGAAACGCTCGTCGACGCTGCTTATCCGGTTATGGTAACGATGAACGCAGGATTTCGATAAATAAATAAACGCTGAAATTAATGTTCCGTAGTTGATACGTTTATCAATCGTTCATCAAGATTCGGCAGTCTAACCGCTCGCAAAAAAAATAAATTTCCTCTTCGATTCCACGGTTTTCTCCTAAAATTTATCGAATATGATTGTACTGGCGGAAATAAATATATTCGATGTTTGATTCCAATGAACGTGTCGGTCTCGCTTTGTAGACGCCATCTTGGAAAGGATACGCGTTGAATAAATACTAATTACTTTCGCTAACGAATCGGTACAAAAAATTGGGTTTTCGAGAGTTTTCAGCGTTGTTGCCTCCTCTTTTTTAGTTTACTGTACCGTAAATTGAGAATCGTGGTCTCTTACAATCTTTCAACCACTTCGAGTTTTGTCGAATCGATTTTCAATCGTCTCTTCTTCAAATTTCTCGTCATACTATCATCTCTGCTTTTGTTATTAATTGCGATAAAGTTGTAGCAAAGGGTTCGTGTAGTTTCGTTTTTAAAACAATTATGCTGAATGTTTCACTGTTGATACTTGGCGGCTATATTGGAAAATTATATTGTAACATTATGCAATCGTCGAAACGAACAAAAATAGTGTTTCTCTGCGTCAAATGTTTTTATGCAAACTAAGACAAACTTGTAGCAAAAGGTATATGTCAATTCTGTTTTAAAATCAATATTTAGTTATTGTAGACACTTGGCGGCCATATTGGAAAATAACACTAACGTTGTGTGATCGTCGAAACGAACAAAAATAGTGTTTCTCTGCGTCAAATGTTTTTATGCAAACTAAGACAAACTTGTAGCAAAAGGTATATGTCGATTCTGTTTTAAAATAAATATTTAGTTATTGTAGACACTTGGCGGCCATATTGGAAAAGAACACTAACGTTGTGTGATCGTCGAAACGAACAAAAATAGTGTTTTTCTGCGTGAAATGTTTTTATGCAAACTAAGACAAACTTGTAGAAAAAGGTATATGTCAATTCTGTTTTAAAATAAATATTTAGTTATTGTAGACGCTTGGCGGCCATATTGGAAAAGAACACTGTCGTTAAATCGCCGTCAAGACCAACAACAAACTACAGCTAACAAAATGGAGAATACAGCACTCGGTGTTCTTAAAAAATTATTCGTCTGTTTTTTTTCCTCTTACAAAGAGGCAATTCCGCAAAACTCGAAGTAGTTCCGCGCAACCGTACTCGCGTTGAAGGATGTTAAAAAATGCCGCTCGCAACCGCGAAAGTAGTCGGAAGTCGCCTTGGAATAGCATTTAGCGAGCGTTCGCGATGCAAAAGAGAAAGATAGAAGCTGAAGAGAAGATGCGCTCGATAGGAATCGCGACTTTCGGCCATTTTGTGTTCGTTCGAACACGCAAGAAAATAAAAAAAAAGAGAAAAAAGAAAAGCGACATAATATTCTCGTTCGTGTAATCAACGGAAGAAGGAAAGCTGCTCCTCCTCGGCAATGTCTTAGTGTTTTAGCTGCCCCTTGCCGCTACTAATTGACTAGCATCGTTAATCACTCTCGGTTTGAACTCGCTCGCTGATTTCGCCTTCGACTCTTTGGTACCGAACTTCTTCTTCCTCGAGGGGGAACAGAGGGAATAATCGGACCACGAAGAGCTCGGTGAAGCTCGCCTGGCCCGTTACCGGCAGTGGAATTCCCCAGGAACCGTAGCGTCCCAGCCGCAATTTTGTTTCTCGACTATGCGAGTGAAATCGCGACAGTTCTTTTTACAAACTAAATTGCCAGTATACTTTAACACGCGTGAAATTGTTTATTTATACTGCGACAGCTAGATAGTCGGTTCGTCTGCAAAAATTGTTGAACGACGAAAAGAAAAAAAAATCAAAACGGCAGCGTGGACGCTGGGATCCCAAAGGGTTGGAGGATCGGTCGATCGAGAGGAGGACGCAAACGTCTCGTCCACGAACGGTAGATCGACCGATAAAAATACTATAAAAGGTAATCCTTGGATCGGGTTGGCGAATCGACTTTTCGCCGATTACATTTGTACGACACGAGGCGCCCGGGATAAATTGGCTCCGTTTCGGGGGGGGAAGAGGCTAACAGGGACGAGAAGAGAAAGAAGACGGAATTTGCCGAGCGGACTCGAGGAGATCGACGAAAAATCGGCGTCGCGTCGCGTCGCGTCGCGTCGGTCCGACGCCCCGAAACCCGAAGAAAAACTATATCAATAAATAGAATGAGCTCTGCGCGGCGACGTTGCTCTCCGAACGGCAACACGCGAATAAGTTAAACGACACACGCGGGACAAACGAAAATGGCGCTCTGAAACCGACTTTTACAAACACACACACACACACACACCGACTTCGTGGACACGCGCGAAACGTGCGAACGGGGCTACGCGGTTACCTTGGACGCTGTTGCGGATTGCGCGTGGATCCTCTTTGGGTTTGTTTTCCCTTTTTTTTTCTTTTTAATGTTTACTTAAGGTCGCACCAATTTTAAATGCATCGTTTCAATGTTCAAACGTTTAAGACGTTCGTGCGGAGGACCTAGATCAAGCAGGAGCACAGATTGCCACCCGGGGCATGTCTCTAGGCTCGTTGGAGCCGAGATAAAGGAAGCTACGCCCATTCTGGGCGGTCCATACTGGGGGAGGGGCAAGATAAATGCGTTCGTAGAGAAGATAGAGGTTCGTTTTGTTTCTCTGACGATATTTGAAGTTGAAGCTTGCTCGTCGGTGGCGAATTGCTCTCTGCGACGTCGCTCTGGGCCTGCTAGAGTCAGGAGCAATTAAGCCACGCCCACTCGGGGCGGTCCACCAAGAGAAGCAGCAAAACAATTAGGTTACCAGTGATTAATAGTCGTTTATCTTTCCGATGACATTTAATAGTGACCTATGGGGGCAATCTGGCAGCTCCAGAAGGGCATTTGTTGCCCGTGCTTGATCTAGGGGACGTATAGAAGCTGCCCTTTTGATTCGAGAATGCTTAAAATTGGTAGCAATTTTTGCACGCTCACAGCTCTAGCGATCGTGATAACCTGCCTAGAGCTGTCCAGTGCTCGTGCACCGTTCGAATCGATCCGACCTAACAGTTAATCTTTGCCTTCTAATTATAGTTTTCGTTATAGAAATATATGGATTAATTTAATAAAAATAGTTTATGTATATTACATGTCGAGTGACAGATCAATTTCTTCTTCGCTCAATCGCAAATATCGCAGAATATTAATGCAACGATCGACACGAACGGTGCCCGAGGGAGGAAACGTTTACACCTGAATAGTATATCTATTATTTATTTATTTATTTATTTATTATTATTATTATTATTCAGCGAGACAGCGAAACTAGATTTCTTTCTTTTCGTTTTCTTTCTTTTTTTTCTTTAGTCTGTAAGTTAGGCACTTGTGCAAGATTATTTTGTACAAGCACACTATAGTTTTTTTTTAATCATAGTACTATTCTGTGGGAGTACTATTATGTGGGAGGAGCTTCGAAAGTGTCTAAACTCTAGCGTGTGTGGTGCACTAACAAGTTCGATAGTGTGTGTGTGTGTGTATGTCTCTGCGCGAGACTGTGATTTTGACAGAATATTTGTTTGTGGAGTTACATACACATAGATCATCGGAAACCAGAGAAATTCTCGACGAATTATTTTAACCTAAACGAAACGTTGACTAAGCGTATCCCCAGTTTCAACAAACCTCAACAAGACCGAACGAAGACGTACCAACTAACCCCGAACTAGACTCAAAATCACAGCCCCTCGAATCCCTCGTCAAGTCTTCGTATAGTGTCTCACACCCAGAGGAGGATCTCGCGCGAATCCGCCCATAGCATGATCCCCGTCTTTACGACCCGGCGATCATCGGACTAGATCGCGTGACCAACCGATTCCTCATCTTCGTCTCGGTTCCACGTGACACCCTCATCGTTCCCAGCCCCGTTCTCCATTCATCCTTCGCACACGCACGCGTTCAAGCACACACAGGCCCGCGACCGCCATCATCATCTATGTACAGAACTATTTACAGTTTTACTGGTATACAGGTTTAGACCGATCGCCCGAGCCGCCGAGGAAGACGGCCACGACGACCTTGGAACAGCTCCGACCATCGCTATTCTCGATCGCCTCCGATTCCAGCGATCTCTCGACGATCGTCGAGAACGCTTGTCGAGGAACGAGCCGCTGATATTCCTCCTCCATCGCTTCTTCAGGAACTCTTTAGCTAGCCGATCGGATCCAGGATATTTCCAAGCGCGTTCTCTTCGTCCTCTCCCCACACCCCTCCCGCCCTCCTCCCCAAAAAAATCAAAAAGGTTGACTCGCGACATCTTTGGTTTCTCGCAGCCTCCTCCGTGCGTTACTCCCGTCTTGTAACCACCGGGGAGAGGCGTGTCTCTCGAATCTTTGGTTTTCTCGCGGCGGGAAGGTTGCTCGCAACAGAGGACTTCTTCGGGGTTGGACAATTAACGGCGTTCTTCGTGATCCGGTTTCCTTTTTCTTTTCTCTCTCTCTCTCAACAGCAGGAGATATCGAGAGGGGGGAGGGTCCGTGAGAAATCGGCGACGATCGATCGATCCTCGGTTTCTTCTTAACTCGGCCGTCCTGGCCACCGCCGGTTTCCCTTTGCCTGATGGTTTTTTGCAATCGAACGGACTCCTTCAACCTCCCGGAGATCACCACCGTCACCTCCTCCCTCTCTCTCTCTTCCTCGGATTTCCATATTCCGATCGGTCGGCCATTAGAGGTCTCTTCTTGTTTGTCCGAGGTCGCCGGCCACTCGGCGGGATTTTTCCCGCGCCCGATTATCCCTCCCCTCCTTGTCTACTCCCTGAAGACTGAATATTCCCTCCGGGTTTCTCTTCATTCATATTCGATCGGTCCCCACCTCGTCCTCCGCGGCGGGAAAACGACGCGTTTTTCCGAAGGGGCTCCCCTCCTCCTTCTCCTCCACCTCCTCCACCTCCGCCTCCTCCGTTCCAGAGGAGGATCCTCGAGAGAGGATCGTTGTTGGCTTCTTCGACGTTCCCTGGCCGCCGGCAATCAGCTTCGCGTTACGTTCTTCTCGGCTGGCCGTACGCGAAGCTGACCTCACGTCATGGATAGTCCGGGTGCATCAGGTTGTACATGATCGCGAAGATCGTGCACGCCGCGTATACGCCTAACGCCACCCACCAGAGGAGCTGCTCGTGCAAACGCTGCTCGAAGTTCTTCAGCACCAGCAGGCCGATCGTCAGGCCCGCCAGGGCGCCGGTCAGGTGCGCCACGTACGAGACAGGCGGGCCCATCTGCTCCGCCGCGTACCTGTCGTAGATGGCGAACCCCACGTCCGCGCTCGCTGAAAACGGAACAGAGATTATTCGTTTTTACTCTTTTCAGACATCAACGAGCTAACGAGCTTGCTCTAGCTTCGGTTCTTTAGAGGTTGGAGAAACTAGAGAAACTGGTAACCATCTAGGTCACTAGCAGAGTTATATAGTTATCTAGAGTTTTGGGGAAACTAGAGACCAAAGGTTACAGAGCGCGTTACAGAGGACTCGTAGTGTTTAGACTATCTAAGACTATCTAATTCAAGTTTTAGGGGACCTAGCTGCAGACGTCGAGGAGCTAACGAGCTTGCTTCAGCTTGGGCTCTTTAGAGGCGGGGCAGGGCTGAACTTTCACTTGGGAAGCCAGAGATTTTTCACTATTTTATGTGTAATCCTATTCATTTTGTCGAGAAAACTTCAAATGTCGAAGTCCCAGACTGCGGAGTTCACTCGTTAAAAAGTTATGCGCGTCGAAAGTTCACTTACTGTTTTTGATAGATGAGGACGCCGCCATATTGGAAAGTGGGAAGCTGTTGCGTGTAGTTGACTGAGTGGCGACGGTAGGTGGCACCACTTGGTGGTAGTAGTTGAATTCTTAGTTTTAGTTGTTTGAGATTAGATCTGGGTTAGATTTGGGTTAGTTCCGGTTAGGATTGTGTCTCGATTTTGTAATTGCAAGTATGAGAAATTTCGATGTCTTGATCGAGTTGTCCGATGTGGTGGTGTAGGGAATTTATTGAAATTAAATTCTTCAATTATTATTTAATCTAAATTTCCCTTCACTACTTATGAATTCCTTTTTAAATTTTTAATTATTTGAATTCAAATGATTTATTTATATTATTAATAGATTAACTTTAAATTGAATTCAACAAATTTGATGTTAACACTTCGAAGGTTCATTAATGAATGTTATTCACAAATGAAAATCGTTTATATGTAACAATTAATAAATGTATTAATATTTATAACGATCAATATAACGATGTCGGTTAAATAGAAAATTTACAACATTGGTAAAATAGAAATTTACATTATCGACAATCACCACAGTGGCGCGCTAATGCTGCCACCTAGCGTCGCCACTCAGTCAACTACACAGAACAGCTCCCAACTTGCCAATATGGCGGCGCCCTCATCTGCGAAAAGCAGCGAAAATTCACGAACTTTAAACGCTCGTAACTTTTTAACGAGTGAACTCCGCAAGTTGGGACTTCGATATTTGGAGTTTTCTCGACAGAATGAACCGGATTAGACATAACAAGGTGAAAAATCTCTGGGTTCCCAAGCTATAATTTCACCAAAATCTGGCAACTCTGAATAATAGCCGCTGCTACGTGAAACTTTATCTGGAAAGGGTACTCTGTCTAAGTCCCCTGTTGTGTGAGCTGCTCAAGATTTGTTAGGCGAACGAACACGAGTCTTACCAATCACGAAGATGCCTATTAGCCGAACGATGCCGAACTCCATGTTGTTGTAGTTGAGGAGGACGTTGGCGAGGTGGGCAGCAAGAAGGGCGTAAACGCCCCCGCTAGCGCCGACGAGGTACACGTCCGTGTCGAACACCGAAGTGCCCAGGGAGCCTGTAAACGTAACAAGAAAACCCATTGTATATGGCGTCTAGTTGTAGTATAGTATGGTACGGTTACGGTAATACCGTCTTCGGTCTATATATTTAGTCTATGCTCGGCGCTCTCTGCTGTTTACTCTGTGTCTTCCCCCAACCCCCACCTCCACCCCCGCGGGAACCTCTGCGGATGCTCGAGATTTGATCGGATGAATTTTCATCGAAGTAGAAACAAACGATAAAAGGTTCTACTCTTTGTCCTCCGACCCTCTCCTCGGGAAGGGTACACATTCGTGTCCTCTCGTAAAAACGGATGTATGAACGGGATCGATAAATAGTTTTGTCAGGGATGCGCCGGTTTAGCGCTGCTTTACGATCGGTACGTGACTTCTTCCAGGTTTCGGGGATTAAGATGTTTGTACCTGGTTTGCAGTTGTTACTTCCCCCCGCCCCACGGGGGAGTTCGATTTTGTGGCCGGGGGGACCGCGTCAGCCCTTCGGTTCACCGGATTTTTCGTGATAAAAGCAGCGCAACTGAAGGGGATGCGAAATTTGATTATTCTTCCGCGGTGAGGACCGCGTCGACATTATTTATATAATTTTTTTATTTATTATATTATTTTATCTTATGTAATACTATTAATTTAAATGCCAATAAGTGATACTTTTAACACTGGGTCTCCGGAGCACTGAAAATGAGTGTTTCCCCTCAATTTACAGTTTCATCTGCTCGATCTTGCTATGAATGCATAAAGATCCAGTTATCACAAATGGAGATATTTAGGCGACTACATTCGGGTGAATCATCCTAAGTCGCTGGAGTTTCGGCGGGAAATTCGAACGTTTCGGGGACACCGGCACTTTTCTAATGAAGGGTGACAGTGCGAAATATTCCCGATTGCGTATCGCGCGCAGGCAAACGGGCATTAATCTCTTCGCACACGGGACTGCGAGTTATTGGCCGTTTCGCAGCAGACAGACAACCATCGGCTGACACGTGGGAATTTGACCGATTGGCCTTCCTCTCCTTCTCTCTCTCTCTCTCTGTCTCTATCTCTCTTTCTCTCCGAGTATACACCGGACAACAAATTACAACGCGCCGATATCGGAGCAGTGTTGATTACAGTTTTACTATCCTGTCATCGGCAACTTTATTTCCATTAGCCAGCTCCGGTTCCAACCTATCATCTACCTCGCGGCCATTTATTCTACTTACCAACACCTTCGGGAGACACTACTTCTGCGTATGTCCTCCGAGAGGATGTCGATGAGAATGCTAAATATTTGTTTGCGCAACCGTAATCTGGGAACAGTGTTGCGGTACAAGCCAGTCCACATTCTTGTTATAAATGTTTGTAATACACACATATTTGTAATGCACACGTAAAACACATGTATGAGTCTGCGATGAATAAATATAAAGACACACAATGTTGCACAGAAACGTGTCCGCTTATTTATTTATCGCACCGCCAGTAATTTCCCTAACGTCTGACTCGTCGTTGAGTTATACTACTGATCTCCGTACAAACTTTCCGGCGTCCGAATTGTCAGTGAGTTACACTACTGAGTTGAAGTTGCGAAAATAGAGAAACTTTGGGACAACGATTTTCCGATGTCTGGCTTGTCATTGAGTTGTACTACTGAATTTTCGAAAATTTTCGGGCGTCCGAATTGTCAGTGAGTTACACTACTGAGTTGAAGTTGCGAAAATAGAGAAACTTTGGGACAACGATTTTCCGATGTCTGACTTGTCGTTGAGTTGTATTATTGAATTTTCGAAAATTTTCGGGATTCTCGCCTATCATTTAGTTGTACTACTGAATTTTTGAAAATGTTTCGGCAGCCTGGCCTGTCGTCGAGTTGTACTACTGAATTTTCGTGCCACCTCCTTCGATATCATATTCTCCTAATACAAAATTCAATTTTCGGGAATTTTCGAAATTTTTTGCTAATTTTTGGGTTTCTATTAGGAGAATATAAAACAGCAAGAGATGGGCACCAAATTCCCGTGCCACCTCCTTAACTATGATATTCTCCTAATACAAAATATAATTTTCGAGATTTTCGAAAATTTTCGCAAATTTTTGGATTTCTAATAGGAGAATATGATAGAGAAGGAGGTGGCACCAAATTTTCGTGCCACCTCTTTAACTATGATATTCTCGTAATGAAAAACATAATTTTTGTCTAATTTCAAAATTGTATCTTCATACAATATTTATGTACAGTATGGAAGGGGAAAGAACACTTTAACTGTTTGTAATATTTTTTAATTTTGACCAAACATTACAATATTAAACGTGTATGTGAGTATTGGGCATTTGAATAGCCCGCCAAGTGGAATGAAGCTCGCCAAGGAATCCCCCGATTTACAAGCTGCATTACAGAGTCTGTAATACAGACTACGTTAATCAGCGAATGGCCTGTATCGTTTTGCAGGCATTATGGGGAAAGTGTGCTCGAGACCTATGGACCTCGTAAATTACCAGCATAGAGTTCCCTCTGACCAGAAATCGGATATCTGTATCTGCTGCGGCAAGGAAACGCATTAGCTTGAGATCAAACTGGCCAACGCCTGTAATTAATACGAAAACGAAACCGTTCCCTCGAAATAATCAATACTTCACAAACCACCACTGTACGCCGTCACAAATTCCAAAATTAAATTAACGCAAATTCTAAACGAAAACTAACGATAAACGTTTCATGTTGCTACAACTGCTCGTGGACCGTTCCGTATTCGTTGTAATTGCTACGCTATTTTCATTCGTTGAAGATTATTTATAAATATTCCTGTTTATAATATCAGTCCTTTTATTTTCTGTGTTTTATAAAAATTACAGCTGATTCTATATCGAATCGATTATAAAACTGTTTTGAATTTGAACAATTGCCCGCCACTTAGGGAATTCGTAGTACCAACTTGAACATTTTGCAAAGCAGAGCAGCTGGAACATTTATTGAATAGTTTCAGAAATTGTGTTCAGCGAATTGTTTATGTACAGGGTGTACAAAATGTTTTTCGTTAAAAGTCCGAACAATTTTAAAAGAAAGAAGTTTATAAATACAAACTAGTGAATTATTCGACAAAATTATTCTTTAAAAATATATCGAATGGTTTATACATATACAATGTGTTCGAAACATTCATCCTATTTCTCACGAAGTCAAAGATACTTGCACAATTAAAAATCTTTTATAGAATAGTTTATAATTTCACTGACAAACTATCATTTTTAAAAACTTATCTGTACTGCTGTTTATCGAGGTTTCGCCATCGTAGTAACACCGGGCTGGTCCGAGTTTAAAATACCATAGGAAAGTTCTGTGAAGTATTCGAAGAACACGGGCCTGAGTAACTCTATTATAATTAAGTTCCCGTAATGAAGACAATGGCCCTGGATTCCGTGGTTCGAGGCAGCAACGATCCCCGCGCCGCGCCGGCCGATCTCTCTCCTCGCTCGCAAAAATGATCCACTCTTGGCGGACGTAATTTTAACCCCTTCGGCGGATCAATTAATTTTGTACCCTATTAATGAAGATCGGAGCAAAGGAGAAATTTAATATCGACATTACTCGAGGGGGTTCGCCGACGCTGAAACCTCCTCGATTTCGTAGCGAACTCGACGCGGTTAATAAAGATTCCCGAGTAAAACGCCGCGATCATATTGCTGATTTCACCATTTTGTCACAAAAATGTTGGACGAAAGTCAACACGTCTGTCAATCCGCAAATTAATGTTTGATTTGAATTGAATTTGAATTTATAGTTATTTGATTGCAAATTATATATAGTAATAATTATAAATGTTGTATAAATATTTATTATTATCACTTTAATTATAAATATGAATATTTATTATTATGTATACATTATTGAAAGTTACTCATTATTATTTATTATTATAAATATTATACAGGGTGTCCCAAAATTCCTTCAATTCCCGGAAATAGGAAATGTAACTAAAATAGTTACAAATATTTATAACTATTAAATTATATATATTTATAGGTGTTAATAGTTGCCAAATTATTACACATTTATTTATATTAATAATTATTGATTATACATATATATAAATAATTATTAAATTATATCTATTATGATTTGGGTTCACAGAGTTTATTGTTCTCAAAGAAAATTAGAGTGTCATATTCCAGATTGCTATGCACAATTAACCGCACAAAAATATTGCGCAATAATCGTCGAATGAATTTTTTTCTCAGTGCAGGTTGAAGTGATCCCAACAGCTTCCACTGCAGTGCAGAAGAGCGAAATGCTCGAACAGGTCGAAGAGGAAAGTGAAGCAAAGCCCGGAACGGTACGCGAAAGAAAGGAGTAGGGTAAGAAAAAGTTGGTGCACTGGCTGAGATTATGAAATTCACTTAAATCCTCGTTAGTGCCTGTAGCTTTACGCGAAACGAACAGAGAAGCTGGAGGAACACGAGAGGAGAAAATAAAAGTGGGTCGAGCGAAATGGCGCCGTCTCAAAGACGCACCATAGTTGTTTGATATTCCTGGCGATTCGCAAGTTTTATTGTTAAACTCGCTGTCTCGCAGGTCAGGATTCCTATAAACTTTAATAAATATCCCGAGATTAAAGTACGTTTACCAAATATGAAGAACAGTTTTTTATTCCATTCCTTGATACGGAATTTATTAACAGGTCGCCTCGGATTTTATCAAATTTATCGTTGTAAATTATTGAATTTCGTATTGTTCTCTTGTCGAGGCACTGTCCGTCATTTTCTAGGAAAAAAATGCTTCGTGAGTCTTCAATTTTCTCCAAACAAATGATTTACTAGATACGACCTCACTTAAATTCAGCGAAAATTTTTTATTAATTTCACTTCCACATTTTTGGCAATTAGAACGATTCTAAAAAATCTTAAACAAATGTTTCACCGAATAAAACTCGACCAGGATAATTCAGTTATATTTGCCAAAAAAAAAAAAAGGAAAACGCTCGAGATCATAGCCGTAGTCCCCTCGGCCAATTTGATTTCCACGTTTTAAAAGACATTATTGCTGAACGATCCTTCGTTTTTCCCCCGTGTCTACCATTTACCTTTTTCGCAGTAATAGTTCTTGCAACCCAGAACGCGAGCAACAGGTGTAGCGAATCAAGTACGAACACCGCCATCCAATCGCAAAAAAAAAAGAAAAAAGGAAAAAAGAATGTTATGAAGAGAGCTCTCTCTCACTCTCTCTCTCTCTCTCGCTCGTGTCGTCCTCGCGAAGATCATGGCAACGCGTGCTTCGCGAGAACGAGGTCTTTTTGCTGTCGCTCTAATAGAGAGATTCGCGGTATAGTAATTTGTTGCGCGGAGAACAAATGGCACTATTAAATCACCGGTCTGATTCCCTTTACACGCTTCCAGCATTTTAACTTCCACCAAACGAAGAAATCATTGTGATTAAACTGCGAACGTTCGTGTAAAAATTACTATTTAAATCGATCTCCACAAAATTATTAATAATAATAAATGAAATAAATTAAAACTGAACAGTATCGTATACAACGCGATTTATTGTACGAATCAGCATAGATTTAATCGGGAATTTCCATCATCCGAATATTCGTGTTTTCGTCGGTGTTCGGATAAGCGAGGCTCCACTAAATCGTGCATTACACGCGTAAAAATGCACGTAATTGCACCGTGTCGGGGATCATTTTAATCGAAAAAGTGTCGCGAATATGTTCGCCAAAGTTTTGCGAACGAATGCGTCCCCCCAATATTTATAAAAAAAATTGTTCGGCATATTCTGCGTTCGCATCGTCGAACGGTCCAATATCGAAGGACTTCACGCAGCTAATAGAATTAATAAACCAATATTTTTACGAACGACAATTGATAACATTGTCTGATCGACGAAATTTTATAAATAATAATAATACTGTTTTCTTCTCTGCAAAAACCCGAGAATGATTTGCCGTGGCTGCCAATTTTGGTCAACGACCAACTGTCCGCGCGATTGAGAATGAAAAACAGAGCTATAATACCGGAGCAAGTCTATTGTTCCGTGCCAACAGCGGGGATCATACGATCCATTAAGAATCCATCAAAACTTTCGCACGCGGCCAATATTTCGAATATATGGAGCGAGGCGTAGACCGTTCCACAGACTGGCTTTACATACAGAGACCGGGTATAGTGATGCAGATAGGGCAACGAGGAATATACGGAGGGAAAAGGAAACGAACAAAGCCGAGGAAAGTGTGTGTGTGTGAGAGAGAGAGAGAGAGAGAGAAGCGTGGAACGTATTGGTACAGCGAGAAAATAGAGAGCGCATTTAGAAGGCGAGTGCAGACATGTCGATGCATTCGTAAAGAGGGACGCAAGGATAATGGAACACGAGTCTGGAGTATGGAACGAGGACGGGCATGATATTTTAAGGTCCAGTGAAAATCATATGGGAATTCGATTAATATAACCGAATTTGCCGGCTCGATGATTCGCAGCAGAGAAGATCAGGGGGAGGGGACTGTCTTTTGTGCTTTCTTTTCGACGTTGAGCTATTTTCCCTCGTAATAAGACTATTTATAAATATTCCTGTTTATTGTAAATTAATATTGGTTCTTTTATTTTCATTATTTTTTCTGTATTTCGTGAAAATTAAAAATGACCCCATACCGAATCAATTGTAAAACTGTTTTTTGAATTTGAACACTTTCCCGCCACCTAGGGAATTCGTAGTACCAACTTGAGCATTTAAAAAGTTATGGAACATGAGTATGGAGTATGCAACGAGGAGATATGCTAAGCTCGGATGACTCGAGGTAGAGAAGATCAGGGGGACTGTCTTTTACGCTGAAAATCTGGCGCAACTGAAAGAAACAAGAAAGAATCAGAAACCTGGGAAATTTTAGGGAAAAATTGTTATCGATACGTCACCAACTACTACGTTTTAGGGAAAAATTGTTATCGATACGTCACCAACGTTATAAAAATGGTTATTTTAGGTTTAGCGTTAAGGAAAAATTGCTGACTTTTTCTTTGAATTCAATGCCCACTTTTTTTGGAAATTAAATATCGAGATTTAGAAATTTTTTTATCAAAAAAAAATTTGTACAACGAAGTTAAATGCAGGTTTATTTCAAAACTATGAAATTGTATTTGTTGGTGCCGTAGAGATTTGTTTCTACTCATCTGAATATTCTTGTGCGCGGTGTGTTCCAGATTTTAATATTCGAGGTCCGGTATAGAGAAGCTGGAATAAAATTCGAGGAATATACTTATTACCGGAGGAATTCGAAATGGCGCGGTTGATGCATTTTTCCTTAAGGATATCAGTGACCGCATCCTTGGAATTTTCAATTTTACGCTTCCTTATGACGAGCGACCGGCTGAAGGTCGAAAATCGAGTTGCGTCCACCTGACAGAGAATATCACGAGAATCCGCAGCAAATTTTAGAACGTTCGTTCCCCCACGATGGAAAAGCGTCTGATACGAATTTCACCGTCGAAGTTGTTGCTAATTCGCTGCGGAGATCGTCGGAAAAATATCTTCCACATTTTTTCGAAATACTTCCAGTCAACCGAGAGACGTAATCTCGAAAATATTCATTGTAATACAGGGAATTTAGGTAAAAATATTAAAAACGCAGGACGGGGAGTTAATCCAAAGATTAACATTACTAGTATAATAATAATAATAATTACATCAGGACCACGATTGGAAAAGACACGAAATGCATGAAAAATATTTTCTGGGTTGTTTCTGTCGTAAGAAGTTGGTACGAGTTTGTTGGCAGCACGGAGGTTAGGACAGAGAGTACGGAACAGAACCTACACACAGTTTTAACGCGCTAAGTAGGTTCTGTTCCATGCTGAGTGAGGACACAGACTTAGGGATCAGTATAGACTGTCCCATGCTGAGTGAGGACACAGACTTAGGGATCAGTACAGACTGTCCCATGCTGAGTGAGGACACAGACTTAGGGATCAGTACAGACATTGCAAGCAATGCATTTTTCTGTCCAAGGTTCTGAATTAACGACTCTGTAGAAAGTGCTGTGGCACAATGGCGATTGTGTCACTCGCATAATTCGGTGTTTTCTTACGCCCTCGTGAAGAAACAGAAGGCCTCTGAGGAGATTTTCGATCGGTGAGAGAAGGCGGATCATCACGGAACCATATCGGTTCACAGATATTTAAGATGATATTTTCGTGTTGGTTTTTAAGGTTTAAAATATTAAAAACAAAACTAATATCAAGGAAAATAATTCATTTGACCTTCAAATGACCTTCATTTGACCTGCAAGCAATAAAACAGAATTAATTTTAACACAGTTCGTATTTTTTGTGATTCATTCTTCATAAATACTATTTTCACTGTTCAAATGACCTCCAAATCATATTAAACATCCGTAGTAAAAACGAAGTATACGGAATATTCAGTTCTTACTAATACGCCTAAATTCGCGAATTATCGGTAACAGCGAGCGCGACACCGAAATGCTACAGGGGCTCCTAGAGAGCCCCCCGAAGCGTGGACAGAAAAGTCCATAAGATGGAATGTCTGTACTGATCCTAAGTCTGTGGTTAGGATAAACTCGAAAGAGGATCAATGCAGGAAATCGTGCTGTATTCGCGGGGAAGGACCTTGCGGACTGAAATAGCCAGCGGAGTGTCGTGTCGGGAAGACGGTGGAGGCCACGGTGGATGGTCTGTCGGAGGATAAGGGCGGCGAATTAGCGAGCGATGGGGTGGGTGGTGGGGGAGGGAGGGGGGAGAGAGAGAGATCACGAACGGGGGGGAAAGGACCTCGAAGGTAGCTAACGGCAATAAGAGAGTTTTCAAGGAAGCCGTGGGGCCGGCTGGTAGTCCGGACACGGCCGTCTAGCATCAAAGGGACCGTCTCCGATTGCGCATGCAAAATGCATCACGCATACGGAGGAGTTTCGCGCTGCGATATACGGATACCGCCGTCGTATAATTGTCCTTGTCACGCAATCGTCGCGACGTACGACGATTCCGCGACACGAACTACCTACCGTCGACGACGGACCTCTACGTCGCGGCGCGGACCGACCACACGACGAATGAATGAAATTACGTGGAGAAATTATGCCCGGCTATATCTGGGGGATCTGTCCGTTATTGTACTTTCCTCGTTCCCCGGGGAACTACTCTTCTGTAACTGTCGATCGCCGCTCGTACCCTAAGTTCAACTATGAACGTTCACCAAGAATGCCACAAATTCGATGGTTTTAACAGCCATGTTACTTTGTCGATTTTTGAACTTCACCGAGATCAGCGTTGATTCTCGAGGGACCAACGGACATTCGTAGGACGCTAGGGAATAACCCAGATAGAACGTGGCGGCTTTAAGACGCCTTTCTTACGTCTGTTTTAGGTCTGAACTTTTTACATCCTGAATAGAAGTCTTAAGGCGTCTTTTTTTCGTCTATCTTAGGTCTGAACGTCTTACATCTTGAATGGACGTCTAAAACGTTTCGAAACAGACATCTGAAATAAGACGTCTTTGAAACGTCTCGAAACAGACGTCTTTAGGACGTCTTATTTCACACATTGAAACGACGTCTCCAGAAAGACGTATTTAAGTCCTAAAGACGTCTTAAAGTCTAAAAAACATACCGTTTCCGAACAAGAGACGTTCAAGAGACGGGCGAAAGCCGTTGGAGACGCCTTCAAAACGTCTGAACGTCCAACACCGCGCGTCTTTATGACACCTTTAAGATGTCTCTGTTCTATCTGGAAAGGATGTTCTGGTAAGAACACGTGTCGAATCGACGCGGAGACACGTTCGAACGAGACCAAGAAACAAGTTGAACCTGAGCAAAAGAAAAGGTGGCCGGGAATAGGTGCCGTTGCACTTGCATAGTTACAATCGCATTACATCGTCGCGACCGCGATGCATACGAAGTAATCCTGTCGCGATGGCCCCAGACAAGCTGTCGCCGCCTCGTGTTCTCACGGCGGAGGGGTTGCCGCGGGGTTGGCCGGGGGAAGAAAAAATGGACGGGGTGACACCGGAGGGAAAGACGTTTTGCTCTCATGACGACACTCAATCAATATTCCGACGCCATCTACACCCCCACCACTCAAGTTCGATGATTTAATGAAACCACCTTGGTAAGAAAACGCGAAAATTCTTACGACCCCGCAGCTTTTGTACTTCGATCTCGTCGCTCGCTGAAATTAGACTGCCTGTTAGGCGATCGACGTGTCCGTGACAGTTTTGCGACCGAAACGAGTTCAAACGCGACGCAATTCGCAACATTTCTTTTTAAATCGTATAATCGTTTTAATCTTTAACAGAATAAAAAAAATTTCGGTATTTTTTGACCTCGTTTTTCACGCTCAAGACCAATCGTGCGTCCTTCTGTCATTCTCAGAGGCGTAGAATCGCGCTACGCTGTCCGGTGACATATAATTTTGCGACACCCAGATACAAATCAGTCAAGACATAATCTGACACTGTCGGGTGGCTCCGACGCGTTCGGATATCAGAGGTTCCGCTTGATCCTGGATTACACGAGTAAACGCGGTCGGAACTGTGTCGTATTTGGTATCGTTGGAACCGGTGAACTGTCGCGAACAAATATACAGCGTTTTCAAGTTCCTCTTATCCTTGCATTATTGTTTATGGCGTCATTTTTGCCATGAATGCCTGCAATTACAGTGAAATGACTTCTGCCCGGGTGGATTTGCAACAATATCGCCCGGGGGGGGGGGGGGGCTGTTGAAAAATCCCGCACAATTTTCCCGGACCCAATCAACCCCTGTTTTACGATACAATTTGCAGAACGACATCTCCACGGTCGATCGATAGAGGGTTTAAAAATCTGCGATTCATACGCGGCCGTCCGCCGTAAAATAAAATAGGGGAGGTGGCGAGGGGGTGAAGGCGGCGGGGGTTTTAATAAAAAGATGAAATTAAAATTCTTTTCCCCGTGGCTCGGCGGTCGGTTCTTTTTAAATAGAAGCGGCTCGGAGGGAAAGTAATTTCGTCAGTACAGCATAAAGATGGTAGAGATGCCACCGGGATTGGAAGTTCTTGTGTTTGCTGAATTATCTCCGACCTAAGATAAATACGAAAGAGAGAAAGAGAGAGAGGGAGAGAGCGTGTATTACACGGCCGAGATATCAACGAGGGGATTCCCGGTTATAATAACGGTAAACGTGTAAAAGTAATGTCCCCTTGTAAAATTGTAGAAGGTGCTCGCGGGACAGAAGTTAACCGCGGATACCTCAGTAATATTGCAAAATGCAATATGCAAAACAGTCTCATCTTCCGGCGGGTACTGGCTCTACCTACACCCCCCTTCCCCATCGTTTCCTTATTAAGACGCGACCTAAACGTACCTTTCGAGCGCACAAAACGCACACAGTCCCGGCGTTCGCTTTTTAAAAACCATTCGCAGAAAAATCGTGAAACGAGCCTGCATCTATGCACGTACAGCGTACACGCACCGTCGACGTAATGCGCCCGAGATATTAGTATACCGGTGCTCGCATAAAAGTTGCAACGCCACCGGAAGCCCACGGTAATGGCCGAGAAACTGATATAGCATTCCCTTTCTATTATAGTTACGCGGGCTTAGCACTCGACAAGCTTCCGCCTGCTCGAACGTATACGAAATTCTGTTATTCCATCGGCGACGAATGCGAATATTAACGCGTTTCCACTGTAAATATATTACATCAAATGTCAAACGCGGATCTTGTCGCGCGCAACAATCCGGTTGAGTGCTGTCTTGAGAATTCACACAGTGATTTATTGAGCGGTTACTGTGTTTATTTATAATTTTGCGTAACACTATTATTCATGATTATTTAACCCTATTTTTGTTACATAACTGGGGAGCACTTTGTGCACCATCCTTTAAAACTACGTATATCGCAAATTTTATGTCAAATAAATAACACGTCCATAACTTTAAAGTACCTAAGGATAACTGAAAACCATATCGACTCTAGTGGGATGATACAGTCGTAGGGGCGTGCCAATCGTAACTAGCGGAAATAAAAATTATACTACATTAAACTACGAACGGAGCACTCGGTGCTACTGCGCGCCCACTTAAGGTTTAAGGAAACGTTTATCGACGTATCCGTGACATTTTCCCGATTATAATCTCGAAGTACCATCGGCCGCGTTCGGATAACAGAGGTTCCGCCGTATCGTGGATTAAACGGGCGAACACGGTCCGAACTGTATCGTGTTTGGTATCATTGGAATCGGGAGACGAACGATTGCACGGTGTTTTCGAGTTCGGCTCTTGTTATCGTTTATTTTGTAATTTTTCTCGCGAAAGCACGAGATCCAAGTGGAGATAAGGAAGTTGCGAAAGAACCTGCAGCTGAAAATGGCGGTGGACTAATAACGACGACTGTATCGAAAAGTTAACAAACGCCCGCCTCATTATCGAAAACAAACGAGCGATATTAACGCGTCGTCGCGTCCCCAGCGGCGCGTGCGAGGCGTAAATGTTGTAACGTTAATTTCGGATCACTGTGCGTCAGAATTGAAAAAACGCTACGTGGCGGTGAATATCCGGCGCGCTAATAGACGGCTCGAATAACGTGTAATAAAAAGAATAAAACTGCGAAAGAGAGAGAGAGAGAAAGCAGGATATCCATTACGAACCGAAACGCGATTTACCGAAAGCTCGACCAAGTGCATTTAACGCAAACGTTTCCAGCGAACCAAAGCACGAGAGAGAGAGAGAGAGAGAGAGAGAGAGAGACATGGAAATGTTTAGAGTGGAACAAAGAGGTAAAAGAGAGGGAGAGAGAGGGAGAAGGAGTGAGGCTCATCGAATCCGCACGCGTGATTATGCGCCTGCATGTAATACAGTAATGCATGAATGCTCGCAACAATATTCGTAAATTTAAATCACTCGACGATTCTCACCCGCATAAATGCTCGCCGGCGCAGCTGCACCGCACCACGACTCTATTTCTTCTCCATAACACAATTTGTCCCTATTTCCATTTACTCTGTTTCCGGATTTTCCAACGCGAGCTAACTCCCCCACTGCCGCCCGCCCGTCCCTCATTCCTCCATTTTGTTTCTTTCGATCTCCTCTGCTCCGCGAGAGAGAGAGAGAGAGATAGAGACAGCTGTTTCAACCAATTTAAAACTCCATTATCATTTTTCCTCTATTCTCTCGACGTTGGAAACCCCGCTTGTGCCGATGGTCGGGTCCGCGGTGACCCACGCGGCGGCGCGTTCTCGAGCCAGCTTATTCGTCCCGTACGGTCCCTGATAGGAGTAAAACTGTAATTATATCGAACACAGACGTAATAAACGTTGATATTTCCTTCGTTATCAACGTTGATACTTCCATGTATAAACAATAAAAAAATTTATGAATATTTATGTATACAATTTAAAAAAACTCCATTGTAATTTTTCATTCGGGCGTGTCCGTAGTTTCGCCAGATGGGTCGCGGTCGAACTGTGACGATTGAACTGTGATAAATCGTGAATAGCTGTTTGTTATCCGACGATTTGAACATCGTGTCCCACAACCTGCGTACACCGGCCATTTTGTTTCATCGCGTGCAGCGTAACACGAGATTAGACGTGCGCAGGCCCTCCCGTAAACAAATTAAATTAGATTAAAATTAAACATTCGTCCAACCTCCGATCGTAAATTCCGGAAGCGGGGGCAGGAGGGTTTGGGGAGCAGCAGCATCAACGCGAACTATCAGCGTGTTACGAGAGAGAACAAGAGAGAGAGAGAGAGAGAGAGAGAGAGAGAGAGAGAGAGGATCCAAGAGGAGAAAGGGGCGTGCACAGTCGTGTAAACCTAATTGCCATTTGCATAAATTCGATTAGACGCAGATCCCGGGTTATTAGCAGTCATGAAAGTAAAACGTTGCAAAATAGGGCGCATGAATAATAAACTCCTCGGGGGAGATTTGGGATATACGTCGGACGCCGTAAACGCGGTGAATGAAACTGTTCGAAAGAACGACGACAGGACCTACCAGCGAATCTCCCCGCGGACCGCACAATGTTGCGAATCCAACTAGGCTGAACGTCGATTCGCTGACCGTGCCCGAAATCTTCTAATTTTTACAAGGCCCCCGAACGACCGAGCGGAAACGCCTGCGAAATCGATCTTGGACGAAGCCTGGTAACCGTGGTATCGAGACGCTTACGACGAAAACGACGGGATAAACAACAACGGAAAGGTGACAGGAACTTGGAAAAGCCGTGCGCTTGTTCGCGACAGTCTCCCGATTCAAACGATACCAAACACGATACACTTCGGACCGTGTTTACGCGTTTAATCCGCGATAAAGTGGAACCTCTGTTATCCGAACGCGTCAGAGCGACCCGAGGATAATGGAACAGCTGTCTACAGTGTCGGATTATATCGTTACCGATCAGTGTTGTATACGCAACGCTTTATTTTTCTGTTTGTCGTCGTCTAATTATTATCATCCGTTCGGATAATCGAGGGTGTACTAAATCGTGGATTAAACGAGCAATTGCGCTACGAATTGTGTCGTGTTTGGGCTCGTTCTAATCGGGGAAACGTCGCGAGAACTGGTGTGAAACGCTTATTAACGCGTATTTTTGGTAAAATAACAATCCTCGACAATTTTTCAAGAGCAAAGTGGAAGATTCTTCGAATCTGAAATCTCATCGGCACGGAAACACAGTCGGTTAATTAATTCCCAGGCCAAATATTTGCAGCGTGTAGATTAGCAGAGCGGTTCAGTTAATAAAACAGTCGTAAAATCCGCGGAAGATTTCCCGGTCGAGTATGACGCGCGAGAAGTTAGGGTAGTATCGTTTCCGGGCGAAACCGGAGGGCGCTGTGTGTAATCCGTGCAAATAAAATTTCGGGGCTCGCCCGACGCATATTCATTACTCACCGGCAAGGACACCAGCCATGTAGACAGCCGCGATCCTGAGGCTTCCGTGAACCATTTCCAGGGGAAGTCCCACGATCATCTGCACTCCCAGGTTAAACAGCAGGTGAAGCCACCTGAAACGCAAGCATAGGGTATTCTCACTGTTTTCAGTACGGCCGCGCTTTCATCGTAATTTCATCGTAATCAACCCGCCGCGGTTCATCAAAAGCCACGATGCGAAAAGAATTTTTATAACGACGAGAGGGGGGAGATCTCGACGTTGCCCGGATCGCAACTTCGCGTCCTTATCGAACGGGGCTGTGCTTTATTTGAATTTCCCGCCACGTTTACTATGAAATAATTAATTCGTACGTTTCGAAAGTTCTGCAGAATTTCCTTGAATTCAAGAATTCTGTTTTAATTGTTAGGCAATAATGTTTATTGAATTGTTTTTAAATTTATCAATGTTAACCGTGGTTAATTTTGTTGGAGGTTTCAACAAATAATGTGGCTTAACATTTTATTTGTTTTTCAATTGCTAGGTAGTAATACCAAGGTTTATTTAATCGTTTGTAAATTTAACATGTTTGTCACTTAACATTTGTTTGTTAAATTTATAATATATGGACACTCGCTGCGAAAAGTGAGCTTAATTTAGAATCAATCGTTCTCGATGTGCGATTTGTTAGCTTTCATTTGGACGACTCGCAGCGTAAGATGCGAAACGAGACACGCTGTTTTGCCTTAATTAGATTGTTGCTTAACTTTTGACAGCGAGCGTACCGGCCAGACAGAGTGGAATAATGTCCGCATACGGAGAGCACAGAGATTTCTCTAATTTTCATTATTGCATAGAATATGTATGGAGTTTCGTGCTAAACCGAATGAAAATTAAAATTATCACCCTACCCCGTTCTCACATTATTATGATTCCTATAATTATTCATCCTTTATGCGTTCTTCTTCTTCTTTTTTCCTTCTTCTTTTCTCTACCGTTCCCGCATATATCTACGTATACATCGTGGCTGTTGCGTGACTGAAAGTTTTCCATTACGTTCCATTCTCAGTCGGTTTATCTGAACCCCCGGATCTAATTACCAACAGAAATTATAATGTTCTTATGATTAGTCAGCGAATCTTTACTGCTGCTAATTATCGTCGTCGTACATTATCCGCCGTGGCTCACCCTATGAGAGCCATTTCTGACTTAAATTCTCTTTCCAGTTGCGGTAAAGAATTTTAAAACCGTTCCACGTTTTTACACAACATTCTATTCTAGTAATGGATTAAGTATTCTTATTTAATGGCTTGAAAGAATAAAAAATTCTTTCGATATCCATTTACTTTCACATTCTCTGTGTTCGCTATTCATTAAATTCTTACTGTGGGTTTTTCATTATATAGAATGTTGTTTAATTTAGTCGAGTTCACATAAAACAGTGAGAAATTTTCTGCAAAGTTCTACAATTTATGATTACCGATCAGTTCGGATAACAGAGATTTCACTGAATCGCGTATTACGCAGTGAAATGCAATTCAAACAGCATCGTGCGAGGTATCGTGTTATTCAGAAAAACGTCACGCATACCACGGTAAAATGTTCCACTCGAAAATTTCCAAAAACCACAGAAAGTAATCGAACAGCAAAAACCTCAAATCTTTGCACGGTTTTGTTATTTATTCTCTACGGTCTATACAGCCTCCACAGCACGTCTAATTGCAGTTCCTCGCAATCGCTATCGTTCTAAAACTTGCGTCGCAGCGCCAAAGAGCCAGCCGCGATTAGGCTAACGTGGAGTCGTCTCACTGGAATTCCAACGGTTCACTTCGGACGCGTCTGTCGCACAGAAAAGGTAAAACGACGAAACAAGTCGGGGGGAGCAACCGGGACACTTAAACGAGACATTCATTAATAAATTGTGTGTCACGCATACATAAGAATTTCTTCTTCTTCGTACAATAGGTATATTTTTATGCGCGAGTTCTATTAATTTGTTTAAGTGTCGCACACCATCACAATTTTCAACAACATATAATTTTCCCATCGTTCAATTTCAATAACATATAATTTTCCCATCATTTAAGTGTCTCCTACCAGCACAATTTCCATTAACACATATATGTTTACGCTCGAATTCTATTAATTTTCATCCGAACATCTAGCATCCGTGAAAGTCCGCCGATCACCGAACAAAAACGAATTTCCAAACCGGGCCAAGCCCGAATCTGCTGTCACGCGCAACGAGTGACAGTTTCCGCGCTACCACACCGAAAAGGCAATCCAGATCAGCGGAATGGCAGAGTGTACAGGTCGGAAACGTGGAACGATAGAAAAGTGGCCGCGTGAAAGGAATCTTAGCCGCCCGTAGAGGGTTTCCGCGCCGTCGAGCGCGACAGATAAACGCGCGGGCGGCCGCCCACCCGCCTGCGATCATCTTCGCTTCCGCGAAAAGGAAACTTTTCCCGTGGCTTCGGTCAGATAAAATTCATAATTGCTTTAATTCCAGCAACGATAGCCGAATTTGCCAGCGAGAGAACCGGGCGCCGTTCTTTCGGGCCCGCTCCACCGTTCGCCTTTTATCTTTTCACGGTGCTTTTCCGCGAGCTCTTTCCACCTCCGGTTTGATTTGTGCCCGGCGAACTCGCGCCCTCGCAGACTCGTAAAAACTGTCAGTCGCCGAGATTAATCATCTGTTTCACCCCGGGGAACTTACACGGTGAACTACTCACCCATTTGGCACCGTCTTCCCGAAAGAATTCGCGAAATTATGCTGTTTTCCCACGGGTTTCTTCGTATCGGGACGAGATTGCGGATATTTGTGGACATTCCACGAGAACTTTTTGACTTCTCAGTATTTTCGAATCGGACTTCCGCCAAATTTTCCGCCACATTTTTCCGAGCAAAACGACACCGAACACGATACCGTTCGAGTTGTATTTGCGTAATCCGCGATATAGAAGAACCTCTATTATCCGAACTGGAATATAATATAATAATATAATATAAATAAATGAATATTTACACTGATTTGTAGAATGAAACGTATTAAGACAACAGTTCGGATAATCGAGATTTTGATACAATCTGACTGAATGGCGTCGTGTTCGGACTAATTTCAACCAGAAAACTCTCAGGAGTGTGTACGTGAAAGTTTTATAAAGAGATAACGATAAACAATTGCGAGAAATCTGGTTAAACTGAATTTTTAAATTTGTTTAAACGTTTGAATCATTGACGGGCTTCAGGACGATTAAAAAATAACGAGAGGTGGGGGGGGGGATCGTGTTCGAGCGACGCAAACGGCGGGAAACAGGAGAACTTCGAGAACAGCCGATCGCAGAGAGTGTGTTCGGTGCGTCGACCGCATTGCAACTAGACGCGACGGTGCTCAGACTCGTCGAGGATGCAAATTGTGCGCTTAATAGGCTCACGTTTTGCTCGAGCGACTCAGCTTGCATGTCAGCCGAGTCGGCCCCCGGTTTCTGGAATTCCGTCCTCGCCGCAGCTTTTTCTTCTGCTTTCCCTGGCTGGGAGGGGGAACTCGCGGAGAAAGCTGTCGATATCCGCTAAAATTTCCAGTCCTAACGAGAGCGTGCTGCTCCGCAAAAATTAAATAAACAATTTCGTCGACTTCTGCGATCCCGTGGAATATTCCTCCCAGATTTTCTGGTAGCCATTCGTTAAAAATTTTCATTGATGATTTGTATAAAATTTATAAAATCGTCGGAAAGATAAAAGTTGTTTTTATTATGAGAATAGAATCGTGTGTGACAACAAACCAACAACACGTTGTCGCGATATTCTTTTCCATCTTTTAATTTTTATAAAGCATACGCGGTTTTTTCATCTTTCGTGAAAATGATCCAAATTAGGATCGAAACGTCGAAAATGTTAGCAAACTCGCAAATTTGCTTTAAACATTAAATATTGATCGAACCTTGCGCCGAGAGCATTATCAATTTTATATTAACCATGATACGATCGAGACCACAAGTAAACAATTATGAGAATAGAATGTTGTGAAAAAATAGAAATTGCGCGACAAAAAGCACACTATCCAATTTTGTTGATTCTCGCGAATTTAGTTGAATAAAATTCGTGTTCTGAATTATTTCCGCTATTATTAAAAGTAAGAAAAAATTACTAAATAGGATGTACGTGGCATGCATCAGATGGTGATAAACAGAAAATCCTGTGAAGGTCATTTTAACGGTTTCTTCAAGGTCACCGTATTTGTTTTTGCATACTAACATGTATTTTTCATAATGCAATGTGGTAGTCGGCATCAAGATGAGCTCAGCGACCTACACACGACGACCTTGAAGCGACCTTGGAGGGAAAAAAATCAGTTTCAGTATGAAGAATACAACAGCAACAAAATAAAAAGGGCAATATCATCTTAGTTGTTCAGTGCTGGGTGCGGAGAATAAAATCGTTTCTTCTCGTAACAAATGCATAGAAACATAAATAAATTTTTAATCTTATTACAGAGTATCAAAATATCATATACTACTTGAAAAGCTGTAAAACCATTTACCCCTATAAACTATCTTTTTGTCGCGGAGTCTATGTACGTAAATCCGAAAGTCGTGCAACAGTTTATTTGATAATACATAATTCGTTGAGGGTAAAGGGATTTTCGCGAATGCAATAAAACACCAAGGGGGATAATTAAATTGCCGGCTAGTTTCTGTAGCTGGCCACTTAAACCGAACGACGTTAATGTTGCACAAAGACGGACACTTTATATCGACAGCTACTCGACTTCGCACACGGGCAATTCGTCTCGGCCCGTGAACCCGGGGGATTACGTTAGAAGCGTAAACGAACGAGAAAATACAGAGGACGGGAATAAAGTTTATTCACGACGCGAATATTTCGCGAGAGAGAGAAAGAGAGAGGGAGAGGGAGAGTCGGGGAGACGTATTCGACTCGCCGTTCGGAGACAATTTGCAAATGCGAAAGACGGAAAGGGGGATGTGGCGAGGGCAGGAGGGAGGGGGGAAGTCGCGCGAGAATCGATTCGCGGGGGAGTGTGTAATTCTCGAAATGGATCGTCGCAAAAAATGGAGCCTCCTGGAGGCACTTCCGTTTCGAGGACTTCGTCGGCAGGGAGAAACGATAAGATAGAGGGAATGTCTCCTGGCCCCCCTTAGCGTCGCGCTTAACGTCTCCCGTATCCGTCGCCGATGGATACCCGACAATCCGGTGTAATTCGTCCGCGAAGACAATGTTGAAGGACTAGCCTAATTGCTGTCCTATTAACTGACAACTGTCTGAACCCCCTTTCCCCCCTTTGCGTCACTCTTTCACGGTGCTTGTTTGATGAGGGGATTCGAATTTACCGCCGGTGCGCGCGAATTTTAAAAAGAAAAATCGAACGAGTTACGGTACTTTTTGATGGCAACATTTGAAAGATTAATTTACTGAAAATATTTTTATTGTAAAAACATAGATATTCAATTATAAAAATAAAGATATTTTTCTAATTAAAATATAGATATTCAATTATAAAAATAAAGATATTTTTCTAATAAAAATATTTCCATAGAAATAAAGTACTGTCTAATTGAAACAACCATATTGACAGTACAAGTTCGATTAAAAATAACGGTTATTACCGCCTCCATTGGAATTTAAACAAATTCACGAATCTGGAGATGTTTGTAATAAAATATTTAATAGATATGTTGTAATAAAATATTACCCTCCCAGAGGATTCCTGTATGTTCGTATGATTCCAGGAGACGACTATATAATACGAAAATAAATATAATTCAGAGCTCGTTCTCCCAAAAATCGGGACACCATGATCAGATGGTCCCCAGACGTACTCTCGCATAAAACGCGACGCGATAACAACGATAAAAACCAGCTCGAGAATCACGAGACATTTTTCGCATTAATAACCGGAATCGTTTGATAACGTTTCGAAAGGGGGTGAACCGGCCAGGGGGTTGCTGATAAGGGATACTCGATAGCGTATAGTAGGTACCGCGAACGTACCTTTTTACGTTACTGCGAAATTATGCGCAATGGATAGACTGTGTCTTGTCGCTGCTCTTATCGAACCTCGATGCTGCTCCAATAAAATAATCCATCGAGGCCATCTCGAAACTGAACCATTCGAAAATCATATTCTAACAATATTTTCGCCCATTTCAATATACAGGGTGATTCACGCGATGGCGTCGACCGTTTTTCCTTAGCTGAAGGCGTAGCGGTCGCTTGAAGGTCAATTTTCAAAAAAATCTTGTTAACCATTTTTTGGCCGTATGCTCCTAGCACCTTTTCATGAGAATGAAGAATCGATGTGCGTAAAAAAAAAGTATAGGTATCCATTAAAATTCGTAGCCCTTCGAAAGCTATTCATCTTTCGGCTGTAACATGTTTCCCTAACTTCAACCAAGATAATAATTTGTTGCAATCCCATGAATCACCCTGCATAATAAAAATATTAAAAAAATTAATTTCGAAAGGTATCTAGTCATAGCCATTCGAACGAATACCACCTTACGCTCGGTACACAATTAAAACAGATAGGGAATCACGATTGTTAATATAAATGGCAAAATTCCCGGATAGAAAATTCTGCGCGTATGTCATAGCTCAACTTTCTAAACAAAATAAACCGAAATAGAACTGAACAAGTATCGTCGATCGGTCGAACTAAAAATTTCGCGAACAACAGTGGAATAGTTTTGACAGTAAAAAGTTGCAGTGCAATACGTGTGTGTGTGCACGCTCGCGCGCGCCTTTTCCAGAAGAAAAGAGTTAACCCCGGGTTGAAAGGAGCCGTGCAAACGGAACTATTTCCGTTTCCATTAGTTCGGATTACAGCTCCCGCCCCAGCCCCCTCCCCGAAATGTTTAACGCGATTCGAGAGTTGTTCGGAAAATTGTTTTCGAAACGTTTCACGCGGCACCGCGGGAAACACACCGAGGCGCTTTCTCGCTGCTCCGGTGAACTTGGATTTGCCTTGCAACGTGCCTCGAATGGACGGAATTGTTTATGGGCGCACAATCCAGAGCGGATCTCCCTTGGCGGAAGCCGGCTTTTGATCTTTTTGTTTGCGATAACACCTTCAGTTCTACGCCCACCACATGGAATAATTAATTCTATTTAATTTCCCCCACCCCGTTTACGCCGCCATCCCCACTCACCTCCCAACCCCTCACTCCCCACCACCGCGGTTCGGACGTTGTTTGATTGAGCCCCCGCCTGAAATTACGCCCGCAAGGAACGCGAAATTCCTATTTAGATGAACATCACCGCGCACCGCGAAGATATATTTGTGCAGTTTTTTTATTCACCGCACCTCGCGAAACCGGCTAATTGCTTCCACCGTGGCGAATTTTATCGGGAACCTCCAATTTGCGGCACAATTAGCCGGGTTTCCCTGAGAAACGGAAATTCCCCGTGTCCGCGGAAATTTTTTATATAAATGTTCCCTGCATCTCATAATCGCGAATTGGGAAACTCTCTGTGTTTTTATGACTTTGATCGACGACCTCGAATCTCCAATTCTCGAAATTTTTCTAATTTCCCAACAAAATTCCGTAATGAATTTCCAGTGTTATTGGCGCTACTTTCAATTAAAAAACCAATAAACAATTTTGCAGATTATCAAATAATCATCGACGTTTCGATTCACTTTTGAATCATTTTCAAGATGTATTTGTTTGCGTCTGTAAAAGTATGCGTATTAAACAACTTTCAAAATATATCAAAAGATATTGACCAAAAATTTCGTGATATTTGTTGCAGTCGATCGATCTCGGAACGAATCCATCGAGTTTCTGTTCTCTTTTTTTTTTTAGAAGAATTTCAGCTCGACGCCGAAGGACGTCGTCGGTCCTCCGCGCGTCCCGTCGGCTCCTCGGGTGGCACACGGCGCGCCGTGAGAAAGGTGCAAGTCGAGAAAAATCGAGACAATCGCGGTAATTGCAGGAAGTGAACGCGGCACACGGTCGGGTCAGACAATGGTATCGCAGCGTTCGCGAAAATAGGAGAGGAGTCCGGTATGCCGGCGCGGTGCGGTATCCTCGAAAAGATGTTTCCGTGCCACGTCCGCGGACAGAAACGGAACGAATAGCGCGAGAGCTGTGTGGGTGGCGAAACGTCCGAGGAACGTTCCTCGTACAACGGAATTAGCGCCAAGATCGGATCATCGGCCGGCATCCAATCGGAGTGGCGAAGTCGGTCGCAATTCCGGGAAAATGGAAACGCAAAATCGACTTCTTCGAGCGTCGCTCATTCCGCCAATTCATTCGCTCGCTCGTGGCGTCCTCGTAGCCGTACAGCGGGCCGGATCGAACAATTTAGGGACGTTTGCGTAGAGCTTTCGAACCGTTTGAAACATTCAAACAGAGGTTTAAACTAAGAAATATTATACAATAATCTTCTTCTAATAATACATGTTAGAATATAGTTTTTGTTTAATTTGTTAGTTATTTTTATAAATGTTTATGTATTGGGTGAGCAAGAAAGTAATTTCGGTTTTTACTAATAGATAGTGAGATGTTTTTTTTTTTATCTGTTAAGGTTATAATGTTTTTCTTTCTGACATTTAATAACTAACATCTGATAATAAGATTGCAGAGAGATTAAAATATTTTATTGATTAAATTGTTCATATCAAAAAATGAGTTTTATCTCACCTTAAAATACAGAAATTACTTTCTTGCCCACCCAATAGTTGTTCAATTAATTGATTTCCGTTTTGTATAATGTAATTATGTTATTAGAATTTTTGATAAAATGTACGGTGTATCTGTAGGTATATACGTTACAAATACACATTGCGAGCAAAAGTAATATTAATATTTTATTTAATTGATGGAATAAAAAGTATGCTAATTAACGTTACTATTTTGTTGTTATCCTTATCGCATCGTTTTACTTTTAATCTCGTATTCGGCGTCGAAATGACGTCTACAGTGACACGGATTGCAACATATCAAATTACACGGTGTGAGACTTTGTTTTCCGAATAAACCTTGTAAATAACAAAAATTCAGCAGAATATAAATAGCAAATGGCAAAAATAGTGAACCGTGAAAATGGTAAATAGTAAAAATTTTATACAGCACAAAAATGGTAAATAATAAAAATTGAGTGAAATAAATTAGCGAACAGTAACAATCGCGTGGTCCGAAGAGTAAACAGTAAAAATTACATAGTATAAATAGCGAATAATAATATTTTTACTCAATCGGTTCACAACAATTTGATTTCACCCCAATTTTTCGATTTCGAATCGACTTTATCAAGTCGAGCTTATCGCATCGTTTTACTTTTAATCTCGTATTCCTCGAAGGTCCGCCCACGGGATCAGCCTGAATTTTTGCGAATTTTCGAAGAGGCAGATGAAATCTCCCTGACCAGCTCGCAAAAAGAAAAAAAAAAGAACCTCGCGAAAGTCATTCCGAAGCCGAGTCTCCGCCTGAACGCTTTAGAACCCGCCATAAATTCGGCCCGATCGCTCCACAGTCTATTTCGCGAGCGTTCCCGCACGTTTCTCGCCGATCCTTTGTATTCGCTTATAAAAATGCAATTGGCCAGAGAGCGGCGGCCACCGCCGCGCGGTTCTAAACAAATTTCACCGGGAAGAATTGATTCAGAGAGCAGAAGTTTGCCCCGCGCGCGCGCGCGCGCGAGTTTCCCCGGTCGAGGAAAAACGGGAATCGACATCGGCGGGCACACAAGGACTCGATTTAAATAACGGCGTCCATCTTGCAAATATGCGAGCGCGCGGATCCTTCGTCACCGATGCAAGGGACCATTATGCATGCCCGACGAGCGGAACCATTATGCCGCTGCCGACTCGCCTAATGTCGTATAAATGCAGAAAAGAAGGCCTCGTCCTTGATGCGACACGTGCGCGACGACGAACTTCTGCTTGTTCCGCGGAACAATTGCATTTTACATGGGGACTCCGTCGGATGAGTTTCATCGGACCGTATCTGGGCATCTGTTGCAAAAATCCCAGCAATTAGAAAGTCGAACAGATTCCTTGATTAGCAATCTTCCGAAAATCGTGTAGAGATCTTTATGAATTGACCGAGGACAGCTCTATTCTATGCGAACGACTTTTGAAATCGAGTTTCCAAGGTCATTGATATTTTTTTTAGTCGGTATCCTATATCTTCTCTTCGATATTCTTACAGAGCATGAAAAGACGAGTCCAACGAGTACCATGACATTTCGATCATTTAATCTGGAGATATTCATGTCTGAAATTTTTTTTTTAATACTCAATAATTTCGGATAGAAATATATCGGGAATGAATGATCGGAATGGTACGGTCATGGTACTCGTTGGATCGGTCTCTCTATGCTCTACGAGAATATCTACGAAAACATATACGGTGTCGTAAGATAAAAAATTGATCGAGTTTAATGATAGCGTAACATTGTTCCAGGATACTATTATTAACGCGTCCGTCGATAAATCGAGCGTGCCAGGGCGACAGAAGACAAACGCAAGAAGCGGTGACGCGCGAAAGGATTCGAGTTAAACGTAGGACAATAGAAGCGGGGTGATTAGCATTATCGAGCCGATCGCGCGGAGAACGGTGGAATCGGTTCGTTATTGGACCCGCGGAACGCTGAGACATCAAGCTCGACAAACCGGTCCCACGGTTCGTACGTTAAGTAAGAAGTTTTCGGGGTGTAATTAACAACTGGAAAGTAGTTAGAAGGGCTGACAACCTTGCCCGCGTCTGCGGAATGTTCGAGTCAACTTGCTGAAACTACACCTTTATTCTGACGTTCCTCGATCGGCCATTACTCCGCGCGGACCTCGAGCAGTCGCGTCCCCTCTCTTGCGATCGACAGACCAGGGACTTTTCTGCAAAGTAAAGCTCGCGGAAGCCACACTCATGCTTAATTATATTTATAAAAGTCGAACAAATATGCAACAATCTTTTCAGTTATTTAAATGTTTCTTAGTCCATTCTGGTGGATGTATTCATTTTTTAATTCACGAATACGTAAAACGATTATCGATTATATTATTATTTCTTTAATTTCTTTAATTTCTACAAATTTCATCCTTGACGATCTGATCATTTTCGCCGTGAACGCATAAAAACAATCGTTTTACGTATTCGTAGAAATTAAATTTCTACAAATTTCATCCTTGCCAACTTAGTAGTAACACGATGAACAAACATTTAAAGGTAATTTTACACACATTATTATTAACTCAAATCCGCCATCATCGTGAGTAGCCTTGCGCTGCAACGTCCTCGCCAGATTAAGACTTGTGTCCCCACTCTACCTTCCCCCTCCACCGCGGCCCGGTCACGTGACGCGTCTCCACAGTCGTGCACGTGTCCGCTACCGACAGGGAGGGGGTAACTTTCCCCCTCGACTCGTGCTCCCTCCCCTCATCCGGCGACTCTGGTCCTGGCTCCCCGAATTAGCGAGACGATCCACGAAATCGAACGCAACCGGCCGACGCAAAATTATTTCGACTACGTCACGCTAATCCGGGGAGGTTGAACGAACCTTCACCCGTCTCGTCCGGTAAGAGTCACGATCTTCGCGACTCCTCTTTTCCGATCCTCTCTTTTTTCTCTCTCTCTCTCTCTCTCTCTCTCCTTCTTCTGACTGCTTGCACACCGACGCGCCTTTTTCCCTTTTCCCGTGGACGGTGCGCGGGGTTGGAAAGGCTGGAACGATAGAACGAGGCCGGTAGAGAGAAGTTTTCAGCAGCGAAGCTCTCTAAATTATTCATGGAAACGCCAGATAAGGCGACCATTTTCCCTACGTGCGTATGGAAACGGTGATAAGAGTGACCCGACGTTTTCCCATAGACCGTGTGCTCTCCCGCTCGCGCGGTGCTCGCTCGCTCGCGCACTTTCTTCCATCCCTTTCTTCTTTCTCTTTGTTCCATCGCCTCCGCTCCCGTCTCCACCCCCCCTCTATCCTTCTCCAGCCGTTATCAGTCTTCCGTGAAAGTAGTTTTCTTGTTGCCGAAAGGATACTGTATAGCGTGCCCGGTTATTAATGCGATGAGTCGTATTTCTTTTGCCCACCTCGGATCGATCGCTTTTCGAACTCTCGCTCTTCGAACGCTTAACCTTTTATCCGACGCCCCTTGATCCCCCTCGCAAATTCCATCCCTCATTCTTTAAATTTCAGATATCCCTCCGGACGTTCGGCTGTGGGTCATTGGTTTCTTAAAAATTTGAATATTTTTCTTTTTTTTTTCTTTTCGAACGTTTTGTACATCGATCTTTGGCGGAGTTTCAAATTCCGCGACACGTCCTCGTTCCGATGTTGGCGATTCAAGTGTGACAACATGTAAAGCAGGTTTTGCGGAAACCCACAAGGGTAGAGAAGCCTGCAACCATAGAAGTAGATAATCTAGCAACCCTGAGCGAAGATGCAGAACAATTAGTGTATAAGGTTCAAGATGGCGTTGAAATAGTAAATGATAAAAATAGTAAACAATAGAGATTGAGTAGAATATAAATAGTAAATGACAAAAATAGTAAAGAATAGAGAGAGAGAGATTGAGTAGAATATAAATAGTAAATGATGAAAATAGTAAACAGTAAAAAAAAAATTGAGTAGCATAAATATTAAACAGTAAAAATTAAGAGGCACAAGTAGTGAACAGTGAAAATGGTAAATAGTAAAGATTTTATATAAAAATGGTAAATAGTAAAAATTGAGTATAATATAAAAATGGTAAATAATAAAAATTGAGTAGAATAATTAGTCAACAGTAACAATCGAGTGGTCGGCACAGTGACCAGTAAAAATAGTAAATAACAATAATGAAATAGTAAAAACAAAGAACAAATTAAATAGTAAAAAATAATGAACAGTGAAAATGGTAAATAGTAAGAATTGCGTATAGCATAAAAGTGGTAAACGATAATAATAATTAAGTAGCCACTAAATAAACACGGTTACGAGCAGAATGAAATTTGTTATTTTGTTAAATCGAATGCTCGCGGGTGCTTCCGACAAGCGAGCAGTAATTCTAAAGCGAAAAATAATTTGAAAATCTTCCGCGGGAAGCTGGCAACACGAAAATTGTGATGCTGATAAAGCTTCCCGGGGATTGTAAAGCGCGTTGGGCTGGATAAAAAACATTTTTTTCATTCCGGCGCCGCGGAAGTTCACCGTGAAAGGGTGAAATCATCCCTTAAAAATTTTGCGCGTTTTCACGGTTCTCGGATGCAACTTTGTAACCGTACGAGGTAAAGCATCGCGAACAAAAATTACTCACTCCTTTACAGTCCGCCGCGTTTCCATAAGAAAAACTTTCTACGATGCTTCATTTTAAAGTAACTCGGTTTATCCGCCTGTTCTTGGAGTAGAAAAAATGTAAAACATCGAAAATTACGCTGGTGCTGTTTACTACGTTTCACTTTATTACGCGTAATATTTTTATTTTTATTATTTTCACTGTTTATGCTACTTAATTTTTATTATTTTTTATTATTTATATTTTTATTATTTTCACTGTTTATGCTACTTAATTTTTATCATTTTTTATTATTTATATTTATATTTTTATTATTTTCACTGTTTATGCTACTTAATTTTTATTATTTTTATTATATTTACTATTTATGCTGCTCAATATGTATTGTTCTAACTATTTATGCTACCCAATTTTTATTATTTATCATGTTTACCTTTTACGAAGATATAACACGTACGGACGGTATTATAAAACGATTCTCCAAAATTCAATAGCATCTGATCCGAGATCAAAATTTTTCAAAATTCTTCATCCAAAACAACGGATCTTCCCACGCCATAACAATCACACAAAAAATGTCCTCAAATAAATATATTTCCCCCATCCCCGCGATCTAAGACGTATCACCGGGCCCTATGGTAATAATAGCGATCACTATAAATCCGAAATACACCTAAATAAATTTCAGCACCCTTCCACCCCCACCCTTCAGAGGGTAGAGAGTGGAGGCACGGTGATAAAACAAGTGCTGGGGGAGAATGGTATGGGTAAAAAGTTCGCCGAGACAGTTCTTTAGGAAAAATAGCCGATGGCGTAGACATTGTAGGGGGTGGAAAAGCGGGGATGAAAAGGGGGAGGGAGGGGTGGAAGAAAACGTATTTTCCGGCGTGGGACCCGGTCGCGTGCCAGAACATTTACGTAATTCTGTTCGACTGGTGGAACGATGGTTGAATTCGATTCGATTCGATTCGCGTCGGTCGCAGGGAGATTGCAACGTGATTCGCAAGAGGGGTGTAAAAGGGTGGCGGGGTTGCAAAGCGAAATTAGCGTGAAGGATTAACACGGCCCAGTTGCATCGAGTGCGTTCACGCCGCAGGCCGGAGGTCAATCGCGCAATTTTAAGATGATTGATATTTTTTTCAGTCGAAACCATATATTTTTTCTTGCATATTCTCATAGAGCATAGAGAGACGAATCCAACGAGTACCATGACCATAGAATTTGGATCGTTCAATCTCGAGATATTTGTGTTTGAACTTTTTTTTTTTTAAAGACATTCAATTCTTTCAGACACGTATATCTCGAGAATGGATGATCGAAACGATATGGTCATTATAGTCGTTGGATTCGTCTTCTCGTGCTCTGCAAGGATATCTAGGAAAACATAGTCTCGATTAAAGGAGATTCTGGTGACCTTGAGGTCTCGATAAAAAATGGCCAGAAGGAAATATAATTCTGTTCGACTCCGGCGGAACAATGGTTGAATTCGGTTCGATTCTCGTCGGTCGATAGGAGATCCCAACGTGATTTGCAAGAGGTGGGAGGGCGCAGAAGAGGAGGGGGGGGATTGGAAAGAGAAATTAGCGTCATGGATTAACGCGGCAGTTGCATCGAGTGCATTCACGCCGTGGGCCGGGGCCAATCGAGAAAAGTGGTCGGCGAAATGTGCAATCTGTCACGCGTGGCCATTTTTTTCTTTTTTTTTTGTGTGCGGCACGCGAGCCGAATTTTAATTCGCGAACTTCCTTTCGCCCCGCCATTTTACGCCATTTTTATGGGTGGGGCGTCATCACGGTTTAATCGCGGCTACGGGGCTTTAACTTCTCGATAAATTCAATTTCGACGAAATTTGTTTTGGGCTCGACGTTCGACTTTTGTCTAGGATTTGATTCTGGCTTTTTCTCTTTTTGAATTTGAACGGTTTATCGAAATTTTTGGGAGACTGGAGGGCAGCTGAATTTTTAAGCTTTCTGTGTATCTTGATTTTATTTTGCAAGCGCAAGCTCTTAATTTTTGTTTTCTTATTTTTTAAATTTAGCATTTCATGTTTTGAAGTTGAATTTTTTAAATTTGATCTGCATTTTTAAAATAAAATAAACTTCCGCACGCTTTACGAAACACATCGTGTACCGAGTAAATAATTGCACCAACAATAAACAGCTATAACAACACAACTCCCAAAAACGTTGTCATTAATGATCAATAATTGACGTTTCAAACATTTTAAATTGGGATTTATATGCTAAAACTGTCGATAAATCACTCATAAATTTCAATTTTCGTGTATTCCAAAATCCATCGGGTTTCATTTCGCAACACGCGAATATAACGAACATACACACATAGACATATACGTATAACATTGAAAAAGTATTGGCGCAGCTTATGAAGCTTGTAAAAACGGAGCTCCGTCACCGATTGTGCCATAAATAATTCTACATCCTCACATTCTGTTTTTCGATGTACACTGATCGCGATTGCAAATTAATATTAATTGCTTTTTGCGGAAATTATTAACCAATGCGTCGCTGCAAACGTTTATTTTCGGATTTCAGATTATTCGAAAACTTTCACGGTCAAATAAAACAAAATACTGTGATTTTTAATAATATACCTATCATTTTCCAAAAAGCAAATTAATTTTTCATCTATTTATTCGATTTTATTTTGTCCTATGTTGTTTCCTTTATTTTTTAAATAAAGTTCGCTTGAATATAATTGGAATTCTGCAAACATATTATTTGTTGTTTGAAAAAAAAAGATCTAAGAGCACTATTTAATGACATTTTATAATTCTGTATTTTTTCTTCGATATTGTTTTAGCGCATGAAAATACGAATCCAACGAGTATAATGACCATACTATTACGATCATTCAGTTTCGAGATATTCGTGTCTGAAAGATGGGGTATCTAACTCCGACCTAACCTATACCTTAACTTTCAGACACGATTCCCTCGAAACCGAATGCTCGTAATAGTATGGTCATTATACTCGTTGGATTCGTCTCGTCATTCTCTACAACAATATCAAAGAAAAATGCAAGATTTCGTAAAAAATCTATTTCCGGATAGGTTCGTTTTCCTTGCAATGGTGGAATTATTTAGATATATGTTTTCAACGAGTGTTAATACTCACCCAGCATGAAGGAACATATAGAACGCGAACCTCCAGAGCTCGAGACGTTTGTCCGGTCTGTAAATGAAGACACTATCGATTGGCACCGGACCCGACGGATTCACTTCTCCCATCGCCACTGTGTAATACGTGAAGAAACCCAGCTGAAAAAAAGAACAGAAAACCAAATATTATCAAGGTGTACGCGCAATTCATGCAACTTACAATTTCATTGTGAATTATGGGAAACGGTACGAGCAAATTCCTAATTAAATTCATAGAACGATTCGCCTTCAGGTTCTCAAATTAAATATATATTGAATTAAACAAATTAAACATGAATTAAATTAAGCAAATTAAATATTAATTAAATTTTAAAAAATAAAGGTACTTTTCCGTTAGCCGGGTGCAACCTAACCCAGACCAATAATTATAAGCATATATAATTATAACCTAATCAATTATAATTTAACCCAGACCAATAATTATAAGCATTCTTTTTGGGTAAAACTATTCTGCTTACAATTCATTAATATTTGTAATTATATATGCTTATAATTATTGGTCTGGGTTAGGTTGCGCCCGGCAAAGTACCAAAATAAATTAGATTAAACAAATTAAACGAAACAAATATAAATTAACTTAAACAAATTAAATATCAATTAAATTAATGGAATTAAACATAAATTTAATTAAACAAATTAGATAAAAATCACTAAAAATTTAAATAAATAGTAGGATTGTCGCTGACAATACTCCGCAAAATTAGTGTTAAAATTACGTGTGGCAGAAAACAACGTTGGGACGTTGATTATGTCGAAGCGTTTAGGGTTGTCGGCGGGATTAATTTGGATTTCCAGCGAAAAAAATGTTGAAACTCTATCGTTCCGTAGGATTTCCGAGTGGCGGTAACGGGGCTGGGGCCGTAATAAGGTACGCGAGTGACAGACGGCATGGTAGGGACGTTTATTACGTCATAATGATCCGGACTTCCGGGTTTCCGAGTGAATGTAAGTGACGGCGCGGGGTTGAGAGAGGCAGAGAGAGAGAGAGAAAGAGAGAGAGAGAGGCCAGGGTTCGGCGGTTGTGCGTGCAGCATTACGGCAGTGGTTGAGCGTGAATGGTCAATATAAATCAGGCTTTGTAATATCGTGTCGACGCCGCGCCGCGCCGCGCCGGCGTCGCTTAGGCATATTGTTTCTGGAAACCAGAGGAACGCAGCGCCGTGCTCCCCGGCGCTGTTGTTTTCAACGAGCAGCGGGAATTACATTGACAATTTTAATATTTGCAAACCACTGACTGAGAATTCAACGTGATATACAGTAGTCACACGCACGCGGAAATTTCCGGTCCGGAAAGTTGCTTGTATCGCGTACAAATGCTATTCTTCGAGCTCTCGTCGCCGGCGAAGAGGCTAGCTCGCGGACAAAAAGTTGATAGAACTTTGTTGTTCGTAATAATTTTGTTCAACGAAACTTCCGCTGAATCGTCCGCGACTCTTTTGCGATTAAAACGATACCAAACGAGATACAATTCCGACCTGATTTGTTCGTTTGCTACGCGATATAGCGTCACCTCTGCTATCCGAACTGAGGATATCATCGACGAGAACACAAAATGGAGGACACCAAGAATTCTCGTCACCAAGGACACAACTGTAACCTTATATCACTGTTAAAACATTAAAACATTAAAAGTATGACATTCTTGTATTGTTCTTTCTCGAATAATATCTCGTCATCATTGATGTAAAATTAATAATAAAATAGAAAAGTTAAAAAACGATAGGTAAAAATTAGAATTACTAAATCAATTAATAATTCTTAATAATAAATTTAAAATTCTTCAAGAAGAAGTTAAAGGTCAAGGTCTAATTGTGACTATACGAAAAGGATAATAAAGTTTGCAAAGACGTAAGATTGAATAGCAGATACAGAAATTTCTAACAATATTAATAAATTTTGAACAATAAATAATAAAGACTAATAAATGTCCGGCTAATATACATGTATTATTTGCAAATTTCCAATAGTTTCAATGAAAATTATACAAATTATTAAAGGTCCTGGGGTGGTATGTATAGGTAGTAAATGGATAAATATTTTATTAGTATTTTTTAATCATCCAAATAATATAAATCTAATTCATAAAGTTAAAGATAAAGAAAGATTAATTGATATACGTCTAGAAGGGGTTGAAGTATAGGTTATTAATCTCAATAAGATCAATATAAATAAAGTATAAATCTCCCTAATCGCGTCCTGATCCCTCCACCCCCCCGGTAACCCATGTTTACACAACCGGTGTCTTTCTTGTCCCGTTCTAGGCTTCGATCGGCCTATCACTTTTCCAGATAGTATCTCTGGTAATTAGGGGTCCTGGGGGGGGGGGTGGAGGGGGAGGGGGTTTAGTCAACTTATCGGTCGCGTTTCGTTATTATCCTGGTCGCGGTACATCTTTCAATTAAGCCCCTTTAATTGCTAGCTGGCCGCCCCTTCGCGCCGCCTTGGGGGTGTGCAGGGTGTGTGCAGGTCCTTTAATTCCGAGGAGCGCGTGACTGTCATGGCAGCGTTCCTTTGTGCTAATGGAACAGAGAAATTCGCGGGACCGTGCTGCTCCCGCGCCGGGGCTACTACCACTGACGATAGAGAGTGAGAGGGAGAGAGAGAGAAAGCGAGCAAGAGAGAGAGAGAGAGGAGAGAAGAGGTCTTCGAGGTAGTCGCAGTGCACAGAGAAGAGAGGCGTGTCTTTCATCCCCCGTTTGAAAAAGGAGGGGTGGCCGGGTTAACGGATGGCAAGAAATGAAAACGGAGAGTCAAAGATAAATAACGGGAGAAAGAATCAAACGACGACGACGACGAAGACTACGACGACGACGACGACGACGACGACGGAGGCAACGGCGACGATAGAAAACGAAGAGCCGTGGAACGCAAAGGAGGACGAGGGATATAGAGCGAACGTTTAAAGACAGACGTCTACCGGGGGTTGGCTAGGAACGCGAAAGAGTTCAGTAATTCTGCGCAACGTCGCATAAATACAGAGCTGCCGGGCTCTGAGGATCGAAGATGCTACCGTGAGATAGTCCTTCGTGAACTGGGAAAGAGGAGTGCTTCGGTATATCTGTGTGTATGCGAGTGTGTGTGTGTAGGTACTAGGTGGATGAGACAGGTGGAATTTTGAGGGGATGATAGGGTAGGGGTTGTCGAAGAGGTTGTAGTCATCGTTTCGATGGAAAAATTGAGAAGCTTCGTTGCGTCGAGGCTGCTTTTCGTCGCAAGCGCTGGGCTAGGGTAAATCCTCTTTCGTCGAGGAGACGATGCTCAAGCACCGCGATGAAAATTTTGTCCGAGCACTCTGAATAGAAAAAAGAAAAGAAAACGACAGAATCCGAAAATAGAATTTCGCGCGCCTCCTTGCGTCCCTGAATTGCGCGAACACCGATCGGCAAATCGCCTAGAAATTTTGCATGCATCCATCCTAATAGCTGGCATTACCATACGAACCCGAATCAGTTTCCCAAATTATAATCACACCGGCGCGATAGCATTTAATCACGTGCGCGCGTCCTATAACAACATTAGCAAGTTTCCACGCATTACCCGCAAATATCTGCTCGCGCCTCGAACATATCAACCGCGTCAGACGGCGTTCAATTTTTCCCGTTGTCCCGTAACATTTTCACGATCGTTCGGAAAAGAGAAAAAACCGTTAGCGCGTTACTCTACCGTTGAATGTTGTGTTGCTCGTCGCCTGAGCTCGCTCAATTTGGATGTATGTTTGTGTGCGTGTCGACCTCTTTGTTGAGTAATTAATTTCCAGTGTTATTGGCGCTACGGTTCGATCAATTAAAAAACCAATAAACAATTTTGCAGATTATCAAATAATCATCGACGTTTCGATTCACTTTTGAATCATTTTCGATTTGAATCATTTGCGTCTGTAAAAGTATGCGTATTAAACAACTTTCAAAATATATCAAAAGATATTGACCAAAAATTCCTTTTTTTAAAACAAAAACTATTATTTAGATTACTAGCTTACTTGTTTACGATGTGAAATAATATTTGAATAGGAGCATCGTGACATCACGCGCATGCGTGTGTTCACACTGCTTGCTGTCACTACACTGAGTGTATTGGACACGATCTAGGTTATATCAATCGATATTCGGCGGTAAATTTGAACGAAACATAGTACCTCTTTTAACCACGTGTGTGAATATACCGAATCGGTAAATTCAAATATTAACATTCAATTGTAGTTAGAAAAGATTTAATCGGATATTATTTTTATTTATGCGACAAAGAAATATTTAGTGATTTTGAAAATATAAAAATATTTAATTTGGAAAACAATGTCTCTGTAATTGTCCTCTGTCCAAATAAACGGATCTTTCTATAATCAGTGCGTTTTCCTTGGTTCTGTTCACTGAACGATTAACATTAATTCTATCTACCTTCCACTATCGGGCTTCGAGATTAAACCGAGCAAATCGCTCTGTACAAAATCCTTCACCGTTCTAACACCGATCGCTTTCCAAAGTTCATCGGAATTTTCGTCGGGGGGGGAAAACTGACCGAAACCGTTCTCAGTTTATACGTAGCATGTCGACTGTGAACAACATGCAAATGATCGCGCTTGACTTAATACGCGAAGGAGGAAAGAGGCGGTCTCTTTCTCGTCTGTGCGCGCGTATACATATGTATACGTATATTCGCCGACGCGAGTGTTCTCTGGGAAAGTGCAGGGCACGCTGCAACGACGCGACGCGGCGTGCAGCCCGTATAATGCACATCGATGCACGACGATGCGTCGCAGCGCTTCGGACACGATACCGGAGACCGCTATTCACTGGGACAGCTATTATGTGGGAGAGAGCATGCCGTAAGAACCGTCTAGGCAATCGTCATCGGCTCAAGGAACGAATGCAAGTGTGCACGCGCTACCGTTAGCCGAAGGTGGATGGGGCGCGTCTTCGCGATGCGCGCGGTGTCCTACGGTGCATCGGGGAAATAATTCCACGGTGGGAAACCTATTTGTCATCCAAGGTTCGTTTATAATTGATTCGTGAATTCTCCCATTCTGCACGGTATACTCTCCTCCGTTTCTATATTTTAGTGTACAATGGAATTGCGCATTTTTTCTTCTATATTCTCGTAGAGCATGAAAAGACGAGTCCAACGAGTACCATGATCTTTTCGATCATTTTATCTCAAGATATTTCTGAAAATATTTGTTTTTTAAATACTGAATATTTTCGGATACAAATAATATCGGGAACGAACGATCGGAATTGTATGGTCATGGTACTCGTTGGATTCGTCTTTTCACAAATTTCATTGAAAAAAAAATATTAAATTGCATTGAAAATAATAATAATTTTCGATTATTTTTCCGTTTGCTCAATTCACGTTGGTCCGAGGCAATAACGATCTCCGAATAACAACAATAATAATAACCCGTCGCAATTTTTTCGTCTTTCGAAAGGAAAAATCTGGTTGCACGGGGGGTGGGGTAAGTGGGAGGTAAAGAGTGGAACAGCAGTCGCTGCAAAGAGAGAAGGAAAAGCCTGCGCGCGGAATATGAGCAGCACCCCTTATTAAGGTCCATTAGCCAGTGTTTTGTGTAATTGCTTCATTTTTTTTCCACCGCGGGACCAGGGACAGTGGGCGGGCTCTTAGAAGGCTCGGGGGACTTTTCAGGATTTTTTCAGAATTGAAGAGCACAGCCGGCCGAATTCTGGGACGACGCAACCCTCCCTCGTGGAGACTGTCCTTTCACGTTCTTTCTCTTTTCTTTTTTTTTTGTCATTTACCCTTCTCTCTTCCGCACGATGAACGATAATGGTGTAACGACGCCACCACGCGTTCCAGGATTATGCCCCGGTCCTCTTGTAACGAGGATGCATACGCGTACGTGATTCCCTGGAAATGCGAGATACTGCCGCTGCCGGATTTTTGCACCGGAGAATGTCGTCATCGCGAATTACGCTGACAGTTTCGCGTAGCTGTCGCACATTTTGTTGTTAGCATCCCGTATCGACGTGGTGTAATTAGCACAGTGGTTCTTTTTACCCCCCACAAGATCTCAAGGTCATAGGTATTTTTTTTTTTACACGAAATTTTCTGGTTTTTAGTGTTATCGATCGCGACAAGACGAATCCAACGAGTACAATGACCATCCCGATTATTTAATCTCGTGATACTTGTGTCCGAAAGCTGACAATGCTATAATTTTGAAAAATTCCTTTCGCACACGAATATCTCGGATGATCGTAACTGTACGGTCATTATACTCGTTGGATTTGTCTTTTCGTGGCCTACAAGCACGTCGAAAGTAAAATAATATGGTATCGTAGAAAAAATATCTTCGACGAGGAAAACTCTTCCCGTCATTATACGTATGCTTCGAGACAGTATAATTTTTATTTATTACGAAAGAATGCGTTCGCTGCAAGCTTCTGCAAACGTATTTGTAATACGGTTTCGCGCATGGTATTTTTATTTACGTAATTTCGAGATATTAATTACGCGTAGAAATCGCCGGCCGTTCGCACGATTTTTCTGCGAACCGTACACGCGATTGCCGAGCAGCGAATATGAAACCTTTTTCGATGAATAAATCATCGGATCGCTGTGCATCGGTAAATATAGGATGGGAACGAATTAAACTCATGAAATTACATGAAGCTATAATTAAGTCCATAAAAAGACCCGCTAGAATTAATCGCTGCAACACAATTGCGAGCGATATTAATGTTAAATATTTATATGCATAATCGTTTCATGGGTTTCTCCTTTGACCCTCGACGAACGTGTCTGCAATTTTTCGAAATTGACGCCATTGTGACAAGATTTTCATGTTTGACGTCATTAATCATTTTAATGTGTGACTTACTAATTACTGATATAAATACTTTTAATATTTTTCATATTACCACGGCTTTGCAATTTTTGTTTTATTGTCAATATTTCTCGATTGTCTGAACTGCAATCGATTGTTAAAATTATCAGTGTTTACTAAGGTCCCCGAACAAATTTTTTAGATGCACTACATAAATCTGGAAACCCAACTGCTAACTTAATTACACTTCGATATACTAATAGCCATGAATTACAATACTGATCCAGTATCACCAGCATTTCGCGACCAACGGAAGCGCACCCGAAGTATTATCCGTCACACGCGAGCACCAAATAAATCATGCTCGCAGGAATAATGCACACTCGCCGAGTCTTTACGGGCGGTTCGTTTGCATGCTCTTTCAATTTTCCCGCAAAATTTTCATCACCGCAGTGATATCGCGGTATCACAGCGGCGACGGCGACGGCCGGTGAACGCCGTCGTACCTCTGGAAACTTATTATCTCTTTGTGATTTTCGAGTACCAATGTTAATCCGCGAGGCCGTTCCGGTTCTTTCTCCCTGCAATTAATTAACTCCGCCTCGAGTCCATCACTACATTGTTCGGTCAGTTTTTACCCCGTCACTCGATTCGCGAGGGAATAATGAATTTTTGTGCCCCCATTGCATCTTTGGCGCAAATACAAATTATTTTTACCAAAAATTGATTGAAGCACTTATCGATTACAAGCTGATCGATATTTTTCCACAGATAAAATATTGCATTTTTTCTTTGGTATCATCGTAGAGCACGAAAGGGCCGATCCAACGAGTATAATGACGATAACATTTCCATCATCATTGACTCTAGAGATATTTAACTGAAAAAATTGAATATTTTTTTTTTTTAGTCTTTCAGACACAAATATCTTTGGATTCAATGATCGGAATAGTATGGTCATGGTACTCGTTGGACTCGTATTTTCATGCTCTACAACAATATCGAAGTTCAAAATGTCGTCGAAAAAAATACTGATGACTCTTAAATTTCGTCTGAAAGTGCTTTCAGGCGATTCTATCCAACCGATACAAGCGATCTTCTTTATTCGACGATAATTGCGAGTATCTAGGATTGTAAGGGAATCGAATCCCTGGGCTCTGTTTCCGTGAATACGACGATAATCGGCTCGCTCGACGGGCTCCATCGCGAATTTCCGACCTTGGATTACGTGTTCCCATATATTCCCGAGCACATCCAATTCATCTCGTCGAGAGTGTGAACGTCATCGCCGTTGTCGTCGGCGGCGGTTGTCGCCGACAAAAAGCCTCTTTCACGCTCCCGGGATCCCGCGCCATCTTTCTCGGCTTAGCTGCTTTTTGCAAACTATAGTCGCCGCCGGCACGCCGCGCCATGAGAAAACGGATGAAGTTCGATAATGCGAGAACTTCCGAAGCTCCGCACGGAGTGGAGAGCCCCTCTCTCTACATACAAGCATGTATACCTCCGTATTATACATAAATGCATACATAGTATACTTGCAACAACGTATCCCGCTCTGACAATAGTTATTTATTCCTCCTGCGGGACGCTCGAAATGCTAAATTACGATTGAGAAACTCTTCCCAGGGTAAACTAATAAAAACACCGCCTTCTCCCCGATGTCATTAAATTTTGTTTCGAACTCATCCGATATATGGACACTGTGAATCAGTACCTTGGGCTTTGTGTGCCTCGCGATGATGAATCTGGATGTTTCAGGATGAACCTAACCCAGACCCAGATGATTCAGGATGAACCTAACCGAGACCCAAATCCTTTATGTGAAGATGAACCCAGACCTAGACGGTTCATGTGAATATGAAGCCAGATGGTTCAGGATGAACCTAACTCAGACCTCCATAGTTCAAAATGAAGATGAACCTAACTCAGACCTAGATGGTTCAGCCTGAAGATGAACCTAACCCAGACCTAGAGGGTCCATGTGAAGATGAATCCAGAACTAGATGGTTCGTTCATATAAATATGAACCCAGATGGTTCAGGACCTAGCCCAGACCTGACTGGTTCAGGCTGAAGATGAACCTAAGTCAGACCTAGATGGTTCAGCCTGAAGATGAACCTAACCCAGGCCTAGAGCGTCCATGTGAAGATAAATCCAGAACTAGATAGTTCGTTCATATAAATATGAACCCAGATGGTTCAGGATGAACCTAGCCCAAACCTGACTGGTTCAGGCTGAAGATGGACTTAACCTAGACCTAGATGGTTCAGCCTGAAGATTAACCTAACCGCTACGTATATGCTCCAGGCTGAAGGTGAACCTAGATGGTTCAGGCTGAACCTAACCCAGACCTAGATGGTTCACCACGAACCCAGCGCGAACCTAAATGGTTCGTGAGCTTGGTAGCAAAAAGGCTACCAAGCATTTTTAGCGGTAGACTCTGGTTCTTCCTAGCAGAACTGCACCGCGCGGAGATTCTTCGGGATCATTTCAGGAACAGTTCCGAGGGGTCGCTCCTACGGCCGCGATTCCTCGTTTTCGCCGGTCGGAAATCTGTATATTATTTCCGTCGACGGAGTCCGCTCGCATTAATCAGCAGGCGAAGGCAGACACGCACGGTTGGCAGTGACGTGACTGGTCATAAATCGTCGGTTCGAGAGCAAACGCGATTACACGGCGACGATTATCGGGAGATTCACCGACATCGGCGCGCTCCTCAGGCCGCATCCATCGCCCCGCAGGGCCGCGGCCCCCCCCTCCCGCCGCGAACCTATAAATGCATAAATCCTGCTAATACCCCACATCCGCACCCCAGACGCACACGCTGACGAAGGAGAAATCCTGGAGAGACCGTGGCCGAAATATATCGTCGGGATCGACGCGACGGGCCGAACGAGAATATTATTCCCGCGTACGTTCTGTTTCGCTGAGTAACCGTCCGCCATTTTCTTTACCGGCCCGAGGACCTCTAAAACGCTCGACAGAAGGACGACAGGACACTCCACCGATCTGCGAATGCTCGATCGTTAGAAAAAGTGGATATTTCAGAGTTCGGATAGTAGAGGATGCTCTATATCGCGGATTACACGTGTAAACGTAATCCGAATCGCGTCGTGTTTGGTCTCGTTTTAAAGGGAAACGTTCCGGGAACATGTTCGCGGAAGTCTCGTTAAGAAATGATCATAAGCATGGAAGTTATGGCACCGAATTGTCTCACCGGTACCGTTCTGCTTCGCTATCCTTTCCATCGTCTCACGCTGGTGGGAAGGGATCGATCGAAAAATGTTAACCAGGACGCGTGTACCGACCAAATGAACCACAGCAGAGACTCACGTATCCGTACCTCCATTATTCTGTAATCCGCACAATAGCGTTCGATAGCGATGTTTACATACAATGTACTTGGTAAAACGTATTAATCGATTCGGTCTGAGGCAGAGAACGGCATCACAATGGCTAGTAAACGAAAACGTGTAGTTTCAACCATTGAAGAGAAATACGAAATAATTGAAGATCTCGATATAGTGGTGAACGAAATTGCCAAGAATACATGGCGTTGGGAAATCTACAATCACGGATCTACGCGGCTAATTGGTGTAAGGAAATTTAAAGATATGATAAAAGACACGATATCTCCTTAGATGGTGAAAGAAACTGTCGATTTTGTTCATTTCTACTTGAACAAATGAAGAAAGTAATTGTTCCATTGTCCGAAAATTCCACTATTCGGCCACTATTGTCTCCCTATTCGTTCGGATACGAGAGTCCTCTACTTTATTAATTCTCTACTGTATCTACAGCATCCTCGCTGGAAGCTGGAACACGCTGAAATCACCGAAAGAAGAGAAGCAATGCGGTAGATCCGCGAGTTGGCCTCCATCCCGCGCAATCTATCATGCAAACGAATTCGCTGCGTCAATTTATTAATCCGCATATTCTCCGAGGACTCTCTCACTCTCTCTCTCTCTCTCTTTTTCTCTCTCTCGGGTTCCATCGGGCCCGCGGTAGCTTACGGTTGATGTCACCGGCGCGATACGTCGGAGGAATTTCGGGATTGGTCGTTCGCGCGCTTCCTTTTCCCGATAAAGGACAGTTTGCCTTTGAGCAATTGAAAATTGAAGGCTGAGAGCACCGGCGCGGCGGCAGCTGGCAAACGAGATTGCCTTGTTTGCAAATCTACGCCCTCGTTGACATTATTTTCCCTCGTCGAACAACATTTCCCAGCCGAGGCGAGGCGAGGCGAGGCGACGCGACGCGACGGACAAATTGGGGATAATCAACGCAAACGCGCCGACAAAAGCGAAGGAACTCCGAGACACCGGCCGACGCGAAAAATACTTTTTACCCGTCGAAACGGTTTTATTTCCGCGGGAGCCAGAAGACGCCACACCGCGGGACCCGTCCTCCTCCCGCGATTCGGTCTTAAAATTCAGTTCCAACACGGTAAAACGCAGTAGGAAGCTCGAAAAGCTATCGTCGGGAGCGGGAGCGCCCGCGCGATGTAATATTGTTAGGTATGCAAATTAAACCATTCAAAGGCCCTGATGAACTTCCGTGAGTTCTGGCCGAGAGCTACGGGGGAAAAAAAGGAGAGCCGTCGACGGAGTTGGAGAAACGGGCTGCGGATAGGGAAACGCGAAGAAGTTTTCGGTCGATTTTCTACGGCCACCGCGGCTCGAGTCGTATCGGTCCGGACGATCATTCGAAATTCCCGCGCGCCGGAGCGGAGGCCTGCCCGTACAGTGGCGACACTACAAATTTTCCTCCCCTCCCCCCGGAAAATATAATTTTGGGCCCCCTGTAAAAATTAGATAAACGGGAAATGTATATTTTTTCCGTCGGTGTGCTTTGCATTTAATTTAAATTAGGAATAATTTTATTAGAATTGCAAGATAATAAATGCAAAAATTTTGGGCCCCCGCGCAAAATATAATTTTGGCCCTTCAAAAAAGAAAACTTGGGGATCCTGTAAAAATTTAATGAACGTACAAATTTTGGGCTTCCTCCGATTACGACACCCCCCACCCAATATAATTTTGGGCCCTCAGAAAAAAAATTTAGCGCCCTGTAAAAATTCGATAAATGCAAATATTTTGGGCCTCTTCCGATTACGAGCACCCTCCCAAAATATAATTTTGGGCCTTTAGAAAAAAATTTGGGCCCCCTGCAAAAATTCAAGAAATGCAAAAAGTATGTCTTTTTGTTAATACACTTTTCATCTAATTAGGATTCGCCATTCGATACAGTACAACCTCTACTATCCGAACTGTAAAATGTCAACCTTTTAAAAAAATAGCAGAACGAATGGCGAACAAAAAATATTTCAGGTATGAACATTCTTGCCATTTCAACGACGACAAAGGAAAATACATAAAAGCAAGTAATTCAAACATGTTTTTCTGTGATTGTTCTATTTACCAGAAAAAATAATTCTGTGGACAACCTCTGGCCCGTTACATACGCCAGGCCATAAGCCAGCGCGACGGGCAAAAAAATTTCGGTATTTTCAGCCCGACTTCTGCTCCTGCAGGAAATATTAGGCATCGCGGATCGCGTGCGCGTTGCGCAGGGTGCAACGGGGTGTTTCGCATGCACCGCTAATGTCCTGCAAACGGCCGCCGACGGATTATCTTGACCGTTGCAATAATTTCCGTGGGCGCCGCGTACGGCGTGGGCTCCTCGCGGCTTAGGCACGGCGGGCGTTGTTTATTGTAAACCGACGAATATGCAGGATTTATTCTTTCGTCGGTCGCGGATCCCACCGGCGGATCAAAAAATTGCCATCGAACGGCTTAAATGCCGATCCCGTTTCCAGAAATATTTTTTTCCGCGGCCGGCTTAGGTAATCCACCTGTCGCGTTCCGCCGCGATCAATTCCGATCTTTGTTTCGTCATGTAATCGATTGTAATCAAATCTGATTCCGGTTTTTTGACCGTGTATACGCGCCGTATTTCCCTTTTTTTCCGTTTTTCTCGCGGCGATTTGAAATTCAATTTATTTCGCAGATTTTTCGCTTCATTGGTCACCGAACAAGCAATTTTTGCGCTGAAAACGATGAAAATTTGGTTTTGGAAAAAAAAGAAAATATTAAAAACTGGGTCGTTCGAAGCTCCCGTTAAAATTTGGCGCGACAGGTTGATCGTCGTTAAACAGTACAATTATTTATAAACGAATTATGCGACGGAGACGGTTCCAAAAATCGGAGGAAGCGTAGGGACGTGCTAACCACCACATTCGTGAGTAGTTACGCTCCGTTCATGTGTGAGATTTTACGGGGATTACGGTGGCTCAATTTAAATTTAGTTTAAAGCGTGATAGAACGGAAGCGAACACGCTAAGAAGCACGGTGGACATGTTTTTAGGAATTGTTTGAAATTACGATCTCCGTTTTTCCATCGCGATTCGTTCGCGCGCGGCCATATATTTATTTGTAATCAACAAAAACGTCCGCGAGTGGGATTCAAACGGGAGGCTGTTGTCATTAAAAATATGAAAAGCCTCGTGCAAAGAGGACGCTGAAAACACATTGGCACGAAATTGATGAAAATTTCAATCTCCCGGCCAATAAACAGGAGATATTAAGCAGCACGCGTACTACCTCGATTTTACATTGAAGGTCTGTTTATTTTATCGTAACGATAATGAACATTAATAAATGTATTAATGCTCTCGGCGCATCATTCAACATCTTCAACACTTTTGAGATATACATTTCTTTATCAACTAGTACAGTAGTGTTTCCTTTGTCTGACTTACATTTATTATTAACAATAATAAACAATAATAATAATAATTTTTTTGCTTTTCATCGTTCCATCGATTGCGATCGCACGTCTCGATTTCGGTTCCGTTTTTTTTCTTATTAAATCAGTCGGCAAATCCCGGTAGTGTTTGTTTAATGGCACAATCGGCTAATGAATATTCTTATTCGTCGGTCGACGCCGATGTACAATTCGATCGCTTCCGATTACCGTAAAGTCCTGACTACTCGGCTAAACGCATTCAATATGCGGCTATTAGGTCTGACCATTGAGCGCACTCGACTACTGCGAGAGCCGATTCACCGAGTCCGGTCGCAGCATCGGCACTAACTACTGTATCAATGGGAAACGCGCGCTCGGCAACTATTTCTCTCTGATTGTATCGATTGTTATTTTAATAATGCCGGGTTAACGAGCTCGTTGTGCTCCGGGCCGAACGTATCTCTTCTCCGGCGATAGTCCGCCCGAGGCCGAATGACCTTGCAAGTTTCATGGTCATTTCATTCCGCCGAGACAACTTAAAAAAAATAATAGTGCTGCGCAAAATTGTTGACCAACAACTAATTTTTTAATGGGCCGTCACTTCTCTTCCTTTTCTATGAATTCCGTATAGTACTCCAAGATTTTCGACAGTTCCTGCATTTTCTGCCACCTACTTTGCCTGGCTCCGCCCATTTTTACTCCTCGACTCCGCCCATCTACTTGGCTCCACCCATCCACATAACTCCACCCACCAGGACCAAGAAATTCTCAATTCATTTTCTTTACATCATACCTACTCTCTTTCATTTTCTTCTCATTCATTAATTTTCTTTTTGTCTCCTCCCATCGACCCGCCCATCGTCCATCTCCAGTTCCACTAGACTCCACCCATTTCCTCCTATTCGATACTCATAAACATTCCCAAACAAGAATTCTTCTATTTTCTTTAAACAATCGTTTGCTTCAATTTTTCTTCAGTCTACCTAGTCTCCTCCCACAATTCCCGCCCATCAATTCTCGAACACACTTTCAGTCTCGTTCACCAATTTCCTCGCACTAATTTCCCCATACCTTCTTCTCTCCCCCCCGCTCCAGCTCTCTCCAATCAATTCCACCCATTCCTCCTGCAAACCCCACCCATCCAGAATGATCCTGCCCACTTCGCTCGCAATTTCTTTTTCCCCATCGCAGCCGTGTCAACCTTCAATCTACCCTACTAAAAATTATCAAAGCCCTCGAGATCCACTCATCAGGGGACTCTCAAAGCTAATCTAACCCACACGAGCATACCAGGAAATAAATGTACATCAGTCGAGTGGGCGGGGAAGGGAACAGTCTTCATGAGGCATCATATTTTCGCCGGAATATGATGAGCGAGAGACCGCACAAACGGCTTGCGCGCCGCTTCTGTTAGCCCCGGCTCTCAGACCGCAAAATTCAGCCGCGCTCGGTGTTTGTAGGATTTGTCCGACTCGAGATTAGAGAAATGGCGGAAAGGGAAAGCGAGACGGGGCGGGGCCCGGGGCGCGGGGCGCTGGGAGGCGGGCGATGGGTGGTGGGCAGGGGGAGTAGTGGCCACTCTCGCGCGCACGGTCCGCAACTGAAAACGGTTTAACGCGATCCCGTGCAAATTTGTATGCGGGCAAGTTTATATGGTACCCGAGTCGCGCGTTACTTCCGTCCAACCCCTTCCCTCCTCGCCCGCAACCCATCCCATCCCATCCTCCCCGCCCACTTTGGCCACCGTCGTTCCTTTCTCTCCTCTTCGCTCGTCGATTTCCTCTCCGCCCCCTTTCGTCGGGTCAATATTGCTCTCAGGTGGACGTGCAAACAGCATCGTGCGTGGTACGCGTTTCTGCGCGTACCGGGTGTACCACTTAACTGTCACCGCAGCTTTCCAGACACGCTTCCGGCCATCCGGCGAGGACACGTTCCGGACGGAAGTTAACCAGCCTCTGATTGGCTGTAAATTGTAGCGAACGAAAGTTTTGTAAATATGTCCGTTGCGATAATGAACCGAGCGAAATTTTTTTCAATTACGATACGTACGAACTATTTGTACACTATAAACAATTATCCGGACTGTTTTATTAAATGGCGCTATTAGCACGACATAAGTGGTAATTATTATCCCCTGTTGATATAATTAATGCGCTACTATATTAATTAGTGGCAGGGAAACGAGGTGAAATGTGCCCGGTACATTCCGGTGACACTTAACCGGTGCACCCAGTATAAACGACAGTACGCGCGCCGGTGTGTCTGTTTGGCAGCGTAGATACACGCGTGTCACGCTGCCCCAACGGTTCATATACTGTTTCGGCCGAGGATTATTAGATTTTTCGAAGCTCCACGCGGCCATTTCGATCGGAATTCCCAGGCAGCCGACGCAGTTTTGACGCGCGCGGTAAGGTCCGCCGGTCGGTTTACAATTTTCCAAACTCGTTCTCGAAAATGTTTGATCGTGTTTCGCGTAGGGGAATCAACGGATTAATGAACCGTTCGAACGTGGATTGTTGTTTCTATGAAGATTTTTGCGCAGTTCTGCCTATGGGTTAATCTGCTTTCACAGGATTCGAACAGTTTACCGAGTCTGGAATACGCGTCCTGAAGATCGGTCCTAAATGTTTTTATCGAAATTTTCGATAATATTTTCGTTAACATATCCGCCACTCTATTCCGGTCGAAACGGTACCAAACGTGACACAATTTGGTTCCAAACCTCCATCATCCGAACTAGGCTGACCGAATTCGGCTGACAACAGTTTACTGGCTATCAATCATGATGTACAGGGTGTCTCAAAATTATATGTCGCGGACACCATAAGGCGATTCTACACCCACGATTTTGTTGAAAATTATGTAAGAAACCCCTCGCAAATTTGACCTTGGACGTGAAAAACAAGGTCAGTAGAAAACCAAAATTTGTTTTTCCTAATCGTTTAACGATTAAAACGATTATACGAATAAAACAAAATTTTCTCTTAATCGTTTAACGATTTTCTACGATTATACAAATACAGATTGCTACAGATATTGTCAGAAAGTTTGCTGAAGATATTGTCAGAGAAACAAAAATTTCATAACAATATCGGTACGCTGTACTTCGACAATCGAAGACTTGGTCAAGTACGTCTGGTAGAACCGACGCGCGACGTGGCAAGTAAAAAGCCGTACCGATCCCGGCAACAAATCACCGATTCCCTCGGCAACAAATTGGACACACTTTCAATTAGTATGACACGGACGGGACGCCGCCGTCTCGCATTAGGCAATCGGCGAAAGGATCGGCGCGTTACAACGAAACAACATCGGCGGAATCAATAGCGATTTCAGAGCGGCGCGGTCGTTGCGCGAATCCCCCCCGTCACGTGCCGGGAAATATAAAACAGGGAACGTAGAACAGCCGAGGGAAGGGTGGGTCGAAAAAAGGGGTAGGAGAAAACAGGGTCGATATAAAAACGAATTACGATCACCCTTATTTCTCCCGGCGTCCTTCCCCAGGAAAAAGATAAAGGCGCGCTCGAATAAAGAGTAGTCTGGGGGCCACGATATCTGCATGTGAGAGAGAGAGAGAGAGAGAGAGAGAGGGCTCCCCCGGCCTCAGGTGCATCGTACGTCGCCTTGAATAGCTTCTCTAGGCCTCCGTGTCCCCGGTGTTGCGACCAATATCCACCGGCCCGGCCGTTTTCCCTTCTCGATTGAGTCGGGCCGGGACGCGTTATCGTAAAATTAGTATCGCCACGAGGCTCCTCGAGAAAATTTCAATTCCCCTCTCCCTGGATCCACCGTGGAAGGTCAGACACGATCGTGTCTGCGGGGTGTCCTCTGTGTGGGGTGTAGCTGTCGTCAGCCGGCACGCATAGAAATAGGAGACTTTAACCTACTTGCCCGGTAGGAGCTCCGGTTTAGCGACTTAAAGGTCGGCCCACACTAGAACGCACCGACACCAGCACTTCGTTTTTGCTGGTGCGTCTTTGTATTATCCAAGAACAGGTGTGGCCTGGTCCGTGGTAGGCAGTCAGCCTCCGTTAGTCTCCGTTAGCCGCGGATCTTGTCGTGGCGACGCACAGTGGTTCGAAATCGCCAAAACGTGGCCAAAAATCACTTTTTCAACTTCGTCCAAAATTAATGAAATTTATGCCAATAGCTTCTTAAATGTTCAAACTAAGTTGTACCACAAATATAAATTGCTAAAAATCGCCCATTATTGTTCCAGAACAGTTTGAACACAAGCAAAAATGCAATTCTACGATAGACTGCATTTCTTCCCGAAATTGACGATGTTTGTCTCATCATACTTTTTTATGAGTAATATTTATACAAACACTAACTACATAGTGTTAAAGAGCGTTCTTTCGGCTATGTGTATGTGTAACTTTTAACATTATATATATATTTTACAACTTTGAAAATTGTCTCTTTCTAAACACCTACTTTCCAGTCTTTTTTTTTCTTTAGTGACGATTACAAAGCGAACGTCACGCAGTTTCACGATGAATTTTGCATGTACGTATTTGTTAAAGTCTCCTTAAGAGCTCTACATAAAAATATCTTACGCATACTTGCGCACTTCAAAGTTACAACAATAAAATAGGTAACACAAGCAGTACTCCAATTTAGATAAAAATTAATACTCCGGGCTTTTTCTAGTCGCTGATTGTGAATCTGATGTCAAAATTAAAAATTATAATAATTTTTTTTAAAACGCAAAAATAAAGAATTTGATGTATCCGTTTATTGTATTTGAATCAGATTCATAATCAGCAACCCCAAAAATACGGGAATACTAGATTTCAAGCTAATCGGACAATTTTTTAAGCAACACATCTGCCATATTGGATCCGCAATTTTGTTTTTTGAAATTTTGAAATCAGATTCATAATCAACAATCCGAAAACAAAATAGAATACCAATTTTCAACTAAATCGGAGAATGTCTTCGATTTTTGGCCACGTTTTGGCGATTTCGAACCACTGTGCGACGGGTCTAAAAGGCCTTGGGCGGTGGGGTTTCAGTGGATAGTGGCGCGGGTTTAACCCAGTGTCTCCCAACTGTCTTCTTGGGGAGAGCCGAGTCCCACACTACCCCCTCCAGACGCCATTTGTGGAGGGGGTGTGCGTAAATGCATATCCCCACCACCCTTAAACAAAAAAAAGAACGCATCCGGAACCGCCTCGGACATGTTCGCAGATCGTCTTAGATCGAACCGTTCGGATAATCGAGGTTCTATTAAATGCACCTCGAATCGCGTCGTGTTTGGACTCGTTTTAATCGGCGACGAACGATACGCGATTATTTCCGAGTAAATTTCCTCGCAACGCAAAGTTCGGTCGAACCGAATTGTACAACGAAAGATTTTGTTTCGATGTAATTCCTGATGGTTGAAAAGACAAAAAGGAAAAAGATAATGAAAAATGTTGGTGTTTTCGAGAGAGGTTCTCGTGCGTGGAACAATAATATACAGGCGGAAAACGCGGACATAAAAGTTTTCCAGGACGGGCGGACGAGAGAGAGAGAGAGAGAAAATTTCTTGGCCGGCCGTTACACCCGCGGAAACGCGTTACGGGAGCAGTTATGTCGTGTACAGGGTTGCGAATTACCGCAGCCGGCAATGTAATCCATTAACGCTATTGGCCATTGAGAAGACCGGTCCCCGCGAATTATCAAATTACGTAGCATTCGATGCAATAACGTTATTACTCTCTCTCCCTCTCTCTCTCTCTCTCTCTGCAGATGTATAATATTTCCCGCGCCATTATCATCGCACCGGCTCGGACAGATCGGAGTCGCGATCGAACCGGCCGATTGTTTCGCGATAACGGGGAGTAAATCCGCGAGATATCGCTTAGGGTAGCCGGTCACGTAAACGTAGAATCGCGAAATTTCATCGTGCGTGCTGGAAATCGATATTTCTACGATTTTCCGCTCGAGCGGAATTTCGACAAAAGTACATATCTTTTTATAGTTCGTAATTTTTTAACTTCGGTATCATTCAAATATGCTCGTCGTCAGGTCCCATGCACTCCCGTCCACGTGTCACCGGACGCTTATTTTCAACGAAATGATAAAGAATAAAAGTTTCCAGCTTGATTTTGTTGGTTTATTTTGTAGGTAAATGCAAAATGTACCGTTCGAGTAAATGTTGAACAAAGAGATTGAGAAATTGTGGAATGATCAGATGCAATAAGAGTACTCGAATTCAATAGAGCTCTAGAAGACGAGCTGGAAAATAATCACCCCAGTTAAATTAAAAAATTTAGAAAGTATTACGATATTTTTTTTTGTCAGGTATTTGGCATTATAGTTTTTAAATATTAGAAAAAATTAGATAGTACCATTTTTTTTTATTTCATCATGTAGATCCTTTAATAATAAAAAATTGTCTAATCCAAATAAGTGTTCGGTGACATGTGGACCGGGCTGTATATGTATGGTTCGGGACGACTACGGCAGTCGTACCATACGAAAGTTAGGTTAATATTTGACCGATCCTCTTATGCTGCATGATCCTCGTTAAAAGTCACGTCGAGCAACCTTTATTAACGATTTATGCGTTGCCACCGGCCGTTAACCCGCGGATCCCGGTAAAATAAATAATGTGCTATACTTTGATAATATTTATGCTCGGGATATTTACATAACGGGACCCGGGACAGAAGAAATAAAGCGATTTGATTGATATTCCGGTGATAACAATTCCGAAATAACAAATGATATGTAACTCGAGAACGATAAACTTCGACGAACTTCGGATTTTTATTTGGCGTATTGTTTATTTAAACCGAAAACATAAAATGGAAGAAACATTGAAAATTTATCAGAGAAAAATTATTAAAATAGGTGAAACTATTCTTAGAGAGCTTTGAAAAATTCTTAAAAATTTTCAACTCGATATCTTTCGTTGTTGTCTGCTGCGATAGATCTGATACTTTGACCTTTTGACCTTTCGAGATTTTCCATAAAAAAATATGAAATTGACACCAGAGAATTATAAAGCTAGTAATAAAATGTAATTTTTGCAAAGTCACGCGTGACGCAGCAATTTTGCATAAACGATCGTAACGATGAATCTATAATCAGGAAAATATTAAACTCTTTATTAAATTGCGTTTCAATTAGCTAGACCTCGTCAGCGACATCGATGCAGTGTTCCCCTCGATACGGTCCCTGTTTCGGGGCTGATAACGCGATTATAAAGAGAGGAGGCCATGATTTTGCATTCGCAGCATTGATACGATTCAATGAAACTAAAACGAAATCTGATTCGGCGGATTTTTTGATTATCGATATTCTCATTGCTCACTGCCAGAAATAGTATGTGTTTCATCCAATTTTTATAGGAATCAATCAGTTGATATACACGCACACATACGTGGAGAGGTAAAATAAAAATGTATTAAATTTTTAACGGAGTCTCACTGATTATCTCTCGAAAAATCTTACTTCAAAATAGTTTCATTTTTCCGACACTTTAACGTTTACTTAAATTGACGTGGAAAAATTGTATGAAACCAGTAGGTGAATTGATACTGTTTACACAAAGTGCACATTTATTTATTTAATTCTTCAAACCAGCTTGACGCGTGCTAATTAATTGTTATACAGTAACTGAAGATTTAAATATACAATTCATGTTTTAAATTAAGCTTGAAGGGGTGAATTTAACACTAGTTTTAATATTTTTTAAATTATTAGACCGTTTCATTTATTTAGAAATTTAATTGTATAAATTTCTTTTGTATATTGTCATAAATATGGCTAAAAATTTGGGTGAACTATAAAATAATTCTATAAAATAATAATAAAACACTCAGTGCTCCGAGAACATAGTGTTAACAACATATAAAACTTGGTCTCGTTGTAAAACTTAAATTTAAATTAAATTTAACATTATTTCAGCTGGACAAAAACATGAACAAAACGGACGAGGTCTCCGAGAATAAAATGACAAAGAAACATGGCAATCTAATTGACCGTGAAGATAGAGTTAATAAAATCTTCATAAAAATCATATGTATAATTCGATCCGCACCGTTAACGAAGAAACGAGTAAAAGTCTGAGAGAATGAAATACCATTGCCAGCTAATTGAATTCAAAATGAAAAGTAACTTCGACCTCAACAGATCTGCGCGGGGCTGGGTAATCGATGGCTCGGAAGCGAAAAAGATTGTAAGACTGGAATCAGTGTATAATGATTGATTACGGGACACGCTCTCGGGTATAGTGGAGCGTTTACAGAGTAGAACGGTTAATATGGCGCGTATCTGCAGCAATGGCGGGCCGGCTCATCAGTCTTGGCCCTTATCGAGCAACAGAGGAAAAAGGAAATGAGAGAGAGAAAGAAAAAAGACAAAGAGATAGACAGAAAGGGGATTCGTAAAATCCGGTAATTAAAGAAAGCCGAGAGGGAACACGGACAACGGGGGCTGTCGCTTTCCGAGCGAGAAATCTATATTAGAAAACGCCCGGGGATTCGTCTTTCTTTCACGGGGAGAATTAAAGAAAAACAGAACCGAACAACAGGAGTTTCGGACCGGAAGAGCGGGAGTCAAACGGACAATGAGCGCGTTTTTCGGATCTGCATAAAAGCAATTAAACCGAAGAAAAGCAGTTAGAGCCGATAGAGCCTAGGACAGAGGCGTACTGGATCGGATCCGTACTAAGAAATTGTTGAAATTTCTTATGTTATCATGATCGACGAAAAATCTCTTTCAAATTGTTTTTTTTTTATTGTTATACGCTGTTCAGACGCATTTCGAGACGAACGTAGTAAGTTTAGTACAGATCCGAGAAACACAGCTTACAATTTCTTATTTCAAATGAAAAGGTAAGGTTTAACATCTGAATTATCGGAAATAATATTTATTATAATTTTCGTTATTACATCGTAATTTGTTTAGGCATTTTATTTAGTTTAACATTATTATGATGTGGGGCGAATCGGATCACTTCGGGTGAATCACTCCTTTTTCATAAATTTAAATGGTTGTATGACTTTGATGAATTTATTATCGCGAAAACAATTTATCAAGAGAGTGACGTTGCATTTGTTGTAAGGAAAAATTCATTCGTCCACCTGTGGAGGATACAGTGCTGTATCTGTGAAGAGTGCTGCCACGAAAAGTCTGCTAATATAAGTGGCGTTCAAGGACAATAGTATACTTGCGACCCATGTATTATACAGATAGAGTCCTTGACCTTATTATTATTAAGTTATGTTTTATAAAGTTGGAACCAAAGATTATTTTACGGGGCGAATCGAATACTTTCCACTTTTTCGTTTTTCATCTATGAATGAGAAACTTTTTAATTTATTTATATATTTTATTACGAATGATCATGTTAAATGGGTACTTGTTACGAATTTATAATAAAATGTTATATTTCTAAATTTTAACTATTTTTCTTTTTACCATGAAATGATAAGTGATCCGATTCGCCTTGGTCTACCGTATATAAAACATATTTTTATGGTTTTCTTTTACTTTAGGGTAGGTCAAAAATTCTGTAAAAATTTGCTGTTTTTATAATTTCTAGTATTTTCATTAATTATCGTTCAAACCCAATTTCCAAGTTACGGGATAAATGGTGGATCATTCTGTGGCGAACTTAATGAATAAATTCATTACAATTTCTCCTTTGATTTAATTAGATTCAGCAAAATGGGGATGACACCGTTTGCGGCTTATTGTTATTACGTTGATTATTATTGTCATCCGAATGTTAATTACAGTCGGATAATGCGAACCACAAAAGCAATCGAGACCGAAAAGAGAAATTAATTGAAATATACCAACCTTTGCATCGATCGGCGTAATATTTCGATAGCAATCGAGAACTTACCTGAAACAGACAAAATGAAATAATTGTTATAAAATTTAGTTACCAAGAAAAACCTGGTATGATCGTTATAAACAATACAAACTATGAAAATCATCAATAAAAACAAATGAGAATTTAATAACAATATCACTGAATTTGTGATTCACCAAAAACATTGACGAACAGATAAAAATTACAGAAATTCGTATCTCAAGCTAAATCCTGTCATCGCCGATGCGATAAATCTCCAGTAAACGTAACAGCTTCCCATCAGATTTTTATTTTATCATGTCCATTGGAGAAAGAAACAGAAAACTTTCCCCGAACTTCGTCCTCGCTTTCCGAAGCAAAAGTGCAAATCTCCATAAACCCTCGGCAGACTGTTCATAATAAAACGATGCATCAAAGTAGCGAAAGCCATGATTCAGGCGAATCGGCCATAACCGCGTTTGAAATTCCCGCGGCGGCGCGCCGGGGCCCACACGCCACCGCGCGCGGCTTCCACGAAAATGCAATCCCAGATTGATTGATGAAGTGGAGAGGCGAACTTCCAGCGAACTATACGAGAGAAGAGGGTGCGCCGCCGCGCCGCGGTGGGAAACAACGAGGGAAAAAAGCCGAGTAGAAAAATTCGTCGGGGGAGAAGCCCGAAAAGAAATTGAACGAGCCCGGTCGGGAGAACTTTCACCCTGACCTTTCTTCGGCAACAAACTTTCTTCTCCGAGGGAAATGGCCGGGCCACTTTCGATCGAAATTCGGCGGAACCGTCGCGAAAACAAAGACCGGGCCCGAGCAAATCGCACGGAAAAAAAACTGCGAGAAAGATGGCGGCGCGGCGGTTCGATCATTCCTTCCGGTTTCTCGGGAAAAAACTGCGCAGATTTAATCAAAGGGACACGAGCAAGAATAAACCGAGCTTTCTCGAACTGGGTTGTAAGGTTGCTGCCACTGGGAACGCGACGGAAACATGATATGGAAGAGAAAATTTTCTCATGAGAAAAGAAGTATGTTCTTGGTACTAGGATGTCGAATTCAAACTGGAGTAGCTCTTACTTACTTGAGATATAATGGTAGGAAGAATTTTCTATATTATTTTTATGAAATTTCTTTGGATATTGGTAATTTTTTAATCGACACCCTGTATATGTGGTTCGATATTCTCGTACAGCGCGAAAAGACGAATCCAACGAGTATAATGACCGTACTGTTTCGATCGTTCAATCTCGAGATATTCGCGTCCGAAAGATATTTTGTTTAAACAACTAATTCCTTCAGACACGAATATCTCCAGATCGGATGATCGAAACAGTACGGTCATTATACTCGTTGGATTCGTCTCTCCGCGCTCTACAAGAATATAGGGAAAAAACCATAATGTACCTTTAAAAAAAATTGATGACATCATAGAAAAGAACAATTCTTAACAATTTCGCCTGAATACTGGCTCGCATAATTAAAGATGCAGGCACACTCGATTTTCCGAAGGAAATGAATTATTCTCGTGGCACACGAAGGTCCCGGCCGGGTTGTATAATGGCTATATTATTTTTATCAAGTTTCATTCAAAGTTACGTAGAGGGGGGTTGCGCGAGCCCACCGTGCCAGTTGCGCCGTTTCAGTTTTCGCTTTTATGCAATTAGAAAAACTTTGCTCGCGCGTTTTATGCATTACGAGAAACTTTATTTGCACGAAGGAAGAGACAGCAACGCTTGTGCGCCACTCGGAAACTCTTTGCGATTCACGGACTATCGTGCTCGTAGTTTGCTTTTCCATTTTTTTTTGTTTTTTTTCTATTTAGTTCTCTTTCTTTAATCTTGTTCTTTTTACTCGCTAGTAACTTCGCGCAACGGCGTGCTTTTTCGAAGAAGATCCGCCACGGCTTACTAAACGCTGTACCTACCGGGAAACTTCCGTAATTTGTGCAAATCGTTTAATGGAAAGTTGTCCCGAACGAAAATATACACGATCGAATTGTTTATGCGCACGAACGCCTTTGCAAGACTATTTCGAAAAAGTTATGCTCGACCCGTGTGGAGGAAATACGAACATTATTTTGGATTGGACGTGTTCGAAATAATAATTTTATACTTTATACATTAACATAAAGCACTAAAAGCGATTAAAATATCTCAGCTTATAAAAACGACTATTTAAATTTCGTACAATTTTTATTTCGATATGTGCTCGGTTAAAAAAATTTATTGCATCGATTTCCACTTAAGTAACACTTTATAATTTCAACAATCGTAAAATGAAAAATATAAAACCGGTAGATTCAGTGTTAATTAATGATTTCAAGCAATTGTTTAAACATTTACAATGATACACGTAATAGTCGTCCAAATAATTCTCAGCACTTCTAAACTTCAACAACCACCGCTGCTAAACAAAAAATTCGTTACTCCCAGAAAACGTGCACTTTATTAAAAACAATTGGTGAAACTCTACAAGCGATCCAGGCGGAAGCCACTCCGAGGATGCGGCGCGCTCCGGAGTCCGAATATTTTCGGTTTCCGGGGGTTGAGTCCGCCTCGGGATTTCCTCGACCGCGGATCTCCATCGTTCAAGCAGCCGTGGCCCGAGAGACAAGTATTTGACCTAATGCTGATCTGTTGTTCCCGGTCACGCGTAACCTTGCTCACCGTGGCGGAAGCTAAAAGCTGACCGGACAAACGGGAGAGGAGAGAAAGAGGTGGGGAAAGGGGGGAAAAAGAGGAGGGAAACATAAAGAAAACCCGTAATCCAGCCATTACTACAAACTCGTCCATTAACGAAGAAGGGAGAGGGCCGGATGGGAGAGAAAGAATCGAAGAGACAGAGCTTCGAGTTCTCCTCGAAGCCGGCTACCGGAAGGTCATTGACCTGCGAAGGATTTCGAGGGTGGAATTAGCCGAAGAGGAACAGAGAGAGAGAGAGAAAGAGAGAAAGGGGAGAGATGAGGATCTCGTGCGAGGCAGCACGAAGAAGGGGATCACCGTGGAAAAAGAGGAAGAAGGAGATGGTTATCTGGTAACATTTGTTTTGGCAAGGGAGCGAAAAAAGGCGAAAAAGAGCGCGCAGGGGGTTGGGGGTGAACGGGGATGGGGATGAAAGGGGGAAAGAAAGCCCGTATTCTTGTTATCTCGAGAAGAGTAGAGGAAGGTGAACCACGTTGGAAAAAAGGAGGAAAAAGAGATTCGAAAGGGTGTGTGTATGTGTGTGTGTATGTTATCTGGAAAAAGGGGACCAACATGGAAATACCTTAATACCTGAGAGCGACTTATTATCGTTCCGTCGGTTAAATACGAATTACGCTTTTGATCCGCACGGGATCCACGATTTCGGATCGCTCGAGAAACGATTGGCTTAAGAGCGTGCGGGGGTTGTTCGAATAGAAAATGTTTTGGATACATGTGAAAATAAAAATCCCCATGTATATTCGAAAATATATGTTACACTTTAAAGGGGAACACCGCGGAATATTTATTATTTTGATCCGGGGGAAAAATGCCGAGGTTCGTGTACTGTTTTGAAATGGTAATTTTCGAGACAAAGAAAATATCTTTCTGCCGCAATCCGGGGGGGATGAAGAGCGGAAAATTCAATGGCAATTGCTGTTTAATAAATTCATGAAAAGTTGAAAGAAACGTACTGTGGAAATTAAAAAGAAATTATCTTGGCCGGTTTTAGTTAAGAGAGATCTGCACAGAGCATTAGCCGAAGAGAGGGGGTAGTAACAGAGGGATGAAGAAGAAATTCGTAAGTATTGTACAAATTAAAAGAAAATTCTCTTGATCTGTTTTACTTAAAATTGTACAGAGAACTAGCGGAAGGGAGGGGGGTAGTAACAAGGGGATGAAAAAGAAAATCCAACTAAATAAATCCGTTGAAAATCGCAAGTATTGTACAAATTAAAAGGAAATTGTCTCGTTCACGAGAGCTGTACAACGTTACCTGAAGAGCGGGGGTAGTAACAGGGGCATGCAGCGGACAACGGAGGGATACCTTAACGTTAGCCACTAACGGAATTATTATCGTTGCTCCGGTCGAACGAGAGACGCTGTTTGTGATCCTTCGGGATTAAACCGGCCCTGAACCTCCTTACCCCCTTTTTTTCCCTTTATTCTACAGGACGGATAATGGCCGTTAAATGTGGATTTCGAATTCGAGCGAAAATTCGCCCGTCCGTAAATTTCGCCGGGCGGAGATCCGGCCGAGTTTAGACCCCCGTGGCAATTACTTTCTTCGGTTCTCCGATCGGATTTTTCCACCCCTTTACCACCCTTTCTCACCCTCGCTCCACCCTCTCCTACGCCGCTGTTCCGCGTAGAAAATTAATTGTTCCGCGTGCCGCGCGATCCCGAGGACTATTGAAATTAACGAAGTAAAATGAGAACGTTATAATTAGCCGGCGTGGCGGGCGAGAGTTACGTGTCGCGTAACATTATTTAAATTTATAATCTCGCGGCGATCTTCCCGAATTTATATATGTTCTAACGAGAGACAATAGAGAGAGCGCCGGCCCGTTGTTACTGGCGCGGCGGTCCCTCATGCATTTTCATTTCGAATTCGCGGCAATTATTGCGATACGTGTAATTTTATTCAGCCTCGAATTAATTTCTATTAAATTGATTTTGAAGGCAGATTTTTCTTCGACGGTGTTGAGAAATTTTTTTTTTAACAATACAATTCGATCTCAACTGTTCGTACAATTTTTCTCCATTTACCAATTATGCGCAGTGATCGCAGTTAAAATCGAATGATCGTCGAGCGACTCCCGTCAGTTCGGATAACAGAGGTTCTACTAAATCGTGGATTTACCGAGCAAGCACGATGCCAATGGTATCGTGTTTGGAATCATTTTAACCGGAACAGCGTCGCCAGTAAGTTAAAATGAGTTTGAAAAAATTTCATGCAAAATGCAATTAAATGCAACAACATTTCTGTGCGACCTAACTCGAGGAACAAGTGTGATCTCGCAGAATCTGATGATTCTGTTATTCAATCGACTACGGATTAATTCCAGTGTGTCAAATAGACCAATCTTAAATAAAAAAAAAAATAATAACAATAATAGAAAATAAAATATTCTTTCGAGCGCCGCAGCTCGATAATAGAGCACGTCAGCGTCCTTTCCGTCGTTCGAGCGTATCGGATAGCATTAACGAGGACGTTAGTCAGAAAATGGACAGACCCGGTGTATTCAAATAAGAGCGCCGACTCTGTTTCCCGCGCTTTCTTCGTCGGACAAAGAACGGTAACTTTGTTTTGCCAGCTTCCTTTCGCCCCGGTGCGTATGCACTAACAACCCATGGTTTTCTCTCGTTTATTCGACCCGTGGCACATGTTGCGGAGGGGGATAAACGGCGCTCGCGTCTTTTTTGTTTTTGCAAAGAGGAGGTAAGAAGCGAAATTGCATTTAAACGCGATGCTCCTCGACGATAACGACCGGGATTGAGCACCCGAACTATTTGTACTCTCATTCTCGCGCTGCATATTTGCATCGTAAAGCGTAGTAAATTATTGCAGAGCCCGTCGCGGTTAGGCGAATTTTCCGACAAATTCGTTAGCGGTTTCTTCGCCCGCTAGATTCATTGCTGATTTATCCTTAGATTGAATTGAAATAGACAAAAATAAAACAATAGAAAATTTTGTTCACAGGATTTTCAATAATTCTACCATCTTTTGCGTACATACAATTTATATAATTAATTTATTATAATTATATATTTATTTACATAATTATTTTACTGTAATTATATATTTATTTATATAATTTATACAATTATTCTATTATAATTGTGTATTTATTTACATAATTAGTTTATCATAATTATATATATACATATGTTTATATAATGTATATAAATTACTTTATTATATTTATATATTTATTTAATATGTTTCGTTATATCGATCGTAAAATGTTAATAATAAATTTCCAGTGTTATTGGCGCTACGGTTCGATCAATTATAAAAAAAACCAATAAACAATTTTGCAGATTATCAAATAATCATCGACGTTTCGATTCACTTTTGAATCATTTTCAAGATGTATTTGTTTGCGTCTGTAAAAGTATGCGTATTAGACAACTTTCAAAATATATCAAAAGATATTGACCAAAAATTCCTTCTTTTAAAACAAAAACTATTATTTAGATTACTAGCTTACTTCTTTACGATGTGAAATAATATTTGAATAGGAGCATCGTGACATCACGCACATGCGTGTGTTCACACTGCTTGCTGTCACTACACTGAGTGTATTGGACACGATCTAGGTTATATTAATCGATATTCGGCGGTAAATTTGAACGAAACATAGTATCTCTTTTAACCACGTGTGTGAATATACCGAATCGGTAAATTCAATTATTAACATTCAATTGTAGTTAGAAAAGATTTAATTGAATATTATTTTTATTTATGCGACAAAGAAATATTTAGTGATTTGAAAATATAAAAATATTAAATTTGGAAAACAATATATATTTATTTACCTAATTTATATAATCCCAATTATTAGATTGCGTTATTGGCTGTCGGTTCTCGCTATCACAAAGCTGCCCGGTAAATTCCAAAAATTTCTCGAGTCACGATCGCCGTCACCTGTGAACAATCGAGAAACGCTTCCGACGATCGACTATTTAGTAGATCGTCGGAGCTCTAATTTCAGAATCGGACGGTGTCGGCGACCGTACAGGTGAGCAACAGTGTCGCGGGTCCGCGACAGCGGCCGGTAACGAGGATTAACATACCAAAGAGAAATCAACAAACTGTGCGCGTTTCGGTAGTTCGTGCCGGTCTCTCAAAGAGGATCAGGGGTTTATCCTCGCAGCCGTTGCGCCGCTCCTCGCCTCGCTCGGTGCATTGAAAGGCAAACGCGGAGGGACGATCGTATCTTCCTGTCGCGAGAGTCGTATTTTTTTCTTCGTGGCGTTGCATTCGCGAAACAAATGTAGCGAAAACAATCGTGTCCCCCCGGTCCTCCACCCCAACCCCCTCTCGCCCCTCTCCCACTCCGTTCGTCCCTCCCCCCGCAACTGAACTTTCCGCTTTAAACTCGCATAAAACTCTTGCGCACCGCCACCCCCTGCCCCCCTCCTACGGTCGCGGGATGCGATTTCGTAAATTCAAGTAAAACTAAGATCCGTGTAAACCTAATCTTCTTAAACGGAGGTCGGCTCGTAAAGACTCGGCGGCGGCGGGGAAAAAAGGGAGAGACGAGAGAGAACGTTGCGGATGGGTGGGGAGGTGGGGGGATTTAAGGGTCGTTTCGCTCGAAAGTCACCCCTTACCTCCCTTGTTTATAAGATTGGCTTGCTTTCGTCAACGTGGAACGTTCGCTCGCCTGAGACGTTCATGGCAATTGTTCCTCGCATTTCGTATAAATAATCGTAGTTTTCAACCTTGTACCTCGTGCCAACGTATTCCCCGCGCTTTCCCGAGTGAAACGATACCAAACACGACACCATTTGGTCCGCCTTCGCCCGAGCAAATCACCGTTGAACGTGGAACCTCCGCTATCCGAACGCGGGTACTCGTTCTAATCGGAGAACCGTCGCCGACGCCACCGCTTTCATCGAGAATGGCTCGATCCTCGGTTGAAATCGTCTGCACGACTTTTCTCAGCCGTAACGTATTGGAATCCGCGAGCTGTGGCGAGCACGCGGGCCATTTTTCGACCGAACTCACGGCAAAACGAACCGAGAGAAATCTCGAAACGCGAGAAATTAAAGACACCGGAGACGCTATCTTCCGGCTGAGAGCCGTCCTCCGCGGGACGAGGAAAAATGTGTCGGCGAAGTTTCGTGGCGTGGACGAGGGTTCTGGCGAAGATGTGTACAAGCCGTGGCCGAGTTTTAGGCGAATTTAAATCGGCGGGGATGAAGATTGCGCGCCGTGCCGCGCCGGGGCGTCTTCCGGTACGGTCGGGGTAAGCACGGAGAGAGAGAGAGAGAGAGAGAGAGAGAGAGAGCAAGCCCGAGTTTTGGCCCCGGGATGCACTGTTTCCCGCTGACACGGGTCCGACTCGTTGATTTTGCATAATTCACGAGGGCGACCGGGGACACCTCGCGGTTACCCTCTGTTATTCTCCGGCCTTATCTTCATCCCGCCTTCGGACTTCCGTTCATCTCGTGATATCAGATTCGCCGGCTTCCTCCTCCGCCCCCGCCCCACCCCCACCACCGCAGGAAAACCGCAGAGCCGGCTCCAATCCCGGCTCTCCTCGCGTGAAAAATTGTTTCCCTAACGGGGAACGGGAACCGTGAAAAGCCGATCTCTCTTGGCCGAGGGATCGTCGGCCGGCCGGCTTCCGGTTCGGCCTGGCTTTACGATTTTCATCGCGATTTCTTCCACCCCGACCTCTCGGCGGCCAACATCGGACTATAAAATCTAAACCCTCCTCGACACGTGACACGCGTCTCTACACATTCGTGTGCAGCGGGGATTCTCCGATCGGTTCGGATAACAGAGGCTCCACCGATTCCGTGGATCGCACGAGTAAACGCGTTTCACAAACGTTGCTCGCGAAAATCATGATCGACCAAAATTCTCATTACACGACTGCTGATCCTCTATTACGGTTCTCGGCGGTCGAGTCGAGATATCGGCTGACACTATCTACTAACTCGATGGCTAATGTGAAAGAATAATTTTTGAAAAAATTTTCTCTCGAGATTTTCTCCCCTTCCCCGCGCGTTGATTCCGTGAAATGTCTCGAACGACCTTAACTAGAATCTCGGCCGATTCCCTTAAATAAGGGAATCCGGTTGAGGACTTACGGAGAGAGTTTCCAAGACCCTGACTCCGCTGCTTTTTTCCTCCACCCCTCACCCCCTGTGATCCCAAGTTCTCCTCGGCTAAAAGGTCAACAGATTGCGAAATATCGCGTCCTCCTCTGCAGTCGTTATCAGCGGGGCCACCGAAGGTAGCTGTTTTCTTGGTTTCTCTGATTCGGTGAGTCTCTCTCTCTCTATCTCCCTGTCCTCTAATTTCGACCTGTCCGCTCCGGGGAACTTGCTACAGCATCACTTTCCCGGAGCGACCTAAGCCGCTTTCGATTCTCCCGGGGGGTGAATTATAATAACAAATAAACGAATCGGTAAGATGAGACCAGTGTCGTCGGATTAAGACTTGTCCCCCACTCTACGCTGTGCCCCTACTACGACGTTATTCTCCCCTCACTTTCCGAGCGTCGCCACGCTGCCGCCACGGTCACGTGACGTGGTGCGCGCGTTCAATTCGCGTTGCGCCTGCGTGGCCAGTAACCCGACAGCGGCAGAGAGGGGGAAACTGTACTCCCCTCCATGATTTCCCTGATCCGACGACGCTGTCGAGTACCTTGTGTCCCCACTCTACCTTCCCCCTCTACGACGCTGTTCCCCACGCTTTCGTCACGGCCTGGTCACGTGTGACTGTATCAAAATATATTTACTCGACAGCTCCAACTGCGGCAGCACTGTAGCGCCGCCATGTTGCTCGCAGTTCCGCTACACGCTGACGAATAATGCAAACAGTAGGCCACTTTGGGACACTCGCGCGCTAGATCGATCTTTTATCCAACGATTGTGACTACCTAGAAGTCTCAGCTTTGCATTATCGAGGAATGATTCGAGGCCTCGTGGATCCTTGCAACCTCGTGTACGTGTATAGTAGAGCTGTGCGAGTGTGCCATCGCAAAGACGTCTGTTTTTGGACATTCGAAGGTCTGTAACGGCACCCGAACGGCTTCCCGACATTCGTTTGGTGCAACTTCAAGACGCCCTAGATAAGTCTATTCAGGACGCAAGCCGTGCGGATCTAAAACGGACATGAAAGAGACGTCGCTGAGACACGTCGCGTGCCGGGACGTCCGGGGACCCAACACCCCGCCGAGCGTGGACACATTGACGAATCCGTAAGAGCGGCCGCGACGCGGCGAGTTTTAATTAGACTCCCGGAGTCCAATTACCTCGGCGGGGCACGGTGATTTCGTGCGAAGATCCGCACAGCCCGATAGTAAAACCGAAGCCCACGGGTTCCCGCCGGATCTCTGATCCAGGAAATCGCGGCGACGGTCGGCCATTAAAACGATAAGCGTTTCCGGAATGCACTTGTCGCCCTCCAGGGAGAACTGTGCAACATGCAACGGTATAGAGGGAGGGAGAGGGAGAGAGATGGCGGTGTCTGGGTAATAACCGTGTAGCCGATTAACCTTTCGAACGACGGAGAGGTCAAAGGATTTAGACGTTTTTGCGTTGCATCGCGCAGCGTAGCGTCGGCTCTCGAAATCGACCTAAATTTTCGACCCTGCCCGAGACGCCTACAAATTTCGTAAGCGCGCCCCGCCGTACAATCGATTGTATGCACCGCGATGCAATGTGCACGACGGGGATCCGACTACAGTCTCTCTCTCTCTTTCTCTCTCTCTCTCTCGTCCTCCTCGACGGCTCGGCAGCGCATCCGAAGAAATATGCACCGGGAATGACGCGACCGCGCAAGGACCGGTGCACCATGAATTGAATTCCGATCGATCCTTCCCCGGGAATTTTATCGACGCGATCCTACACGTTTTTAATTTCTACGCCCCTGTTCCCGAGGATCCGACCCTTCCACTATACAACGCTACCCCCTTGTCGGCGTTTTCGACCTCTCAGCGCGCTCGAGTGCCGTGTACGTACGCTACCGTGCAAAAGAAAGAAACACCCGGTATAATTATAAGATACAACGGCAAACAATATCTTTATGTACAAAATTGTATTGTACAACGATTGATTTATTGCATTTGAAGCATTAGATAATCCAGAATAGCACATATTAACACATAGAAAAACATAAAATTCTTATATATGATAACACATAGAAAAATAGAAAATTCTTTTTTAATTAAATATGGCCGACTGGCCATTTTGAAATTATATGACGCGCCTCCAAATAGGTGGAGAGCTGCTTAAGGAATGGGCCGCAAGTTTGACCCTCGCCACTTTTTCAAGGTCAAACTGTTTTTTTTTTTCTTGCATCCTATAGTACTCGTCGCGGTGAACAAGATGCCCGAAGGGGTATTGAAAAATCGTCGATCTCCGACGTTTACACGATGAACGCGATAAAAAAAAGAAAGAAAGAGTTCACCGTCCGTTTCCGGGAGCCCTAGCAATCTTCGCCGATCAATTTCGGCAGAACTCTCGATTATTGGAAATAATTGAAGGACAAACAGAATCGGATATTCCATTTTTCCGTCAATCAACCGATTTAATAGGACTGCGAGGCGAACTGCTGCCGTTCGCCTCCCCTGCGCGCTCGCTAATTTTTTCGCGGAGCCGACTTGTGTTTTCATCGTGCACACGCATTCGGCTCTATTAATTACCGATCGGGGAGCAAACATGGCCGTCACACTTCCTCCTGGATACGTCTCTCTCTCTCTCTCCACCGACAACAACGTTGTCGATTCAACGCGATAACATAGCAATGCGTTTTTTCTGTTGATAATGCGCGACGCTCTTAAATTCTTTTAAACTCGCTCACATTGCTGTACGAAGTATTGCATAACTTTTTTGTTTTCAATCACTTTTCCGTGAAACCTTCGGGAGCATATTCCTGACAGTTTCTCGGGTAAAACGAGCCCAAACACGATACAACTTGGAGCTTATTTGCTCGTATAATCCACGATTTAATGCGCAATGAAGTCTAAAGAAGAATCTACTGTGTAATGAAGACTACGATGAAGCAGCAAAAGTCATACAAATATAAAATTAATAATATAAAATATATAATTATAAATATAAAATAAATAAATAATAAGACACAGTGAAGCAATTTGTTTTGTTCGAAACATCCTGTGTATTCATAAAGCGTTCCCTCGGTTTTCGGACGGCGTAAGAAACCGGCAGCCACGTTTCATCCTCGGTATCGATAATTGTCCGGATGTTCCCGGTAATGAAGCGAGACTTCGACTTAATGACCGTGCTTAATTGGCAAAACTTCCCAAGGATCCGGTGTGCCCGGGCGAGGCAAGAACGCCGCGGCCTGACGTTTACTATGTAGAAACGCGGCGTTTACTATGTTTCCGGGCGCGTCCTCGCGCCCTTAAGAGAATAATCCGACGTTCCGTAGGTACCGGTGGCTGTTATAGGGGTTGTTGCATCCCCGCCCTACCCCCCGTAACGTCTCGCCGACCACTTTCCGAGGCGTTTTCTTCGCGGAAACGTCGATGTCACATCGCGAAACGGCTTTCCGAAGGCCGCGCCAGATCAAATTGCATTACAATGGCGCATGATGCCAGGTACCGATGCCACGACCGACAGTTATCATCGATAAAGCGGCTAAGTTATGGCAACATGTCCGGAACCGTCTGCGACCAATGATATTGTTGGTCAGATTATAGTATATTCACGTAATTGGTGTTTCATCGTGAGAAACTTCTCGATGTGATTTTTTTAACAAGATTTCAACATTGGTATTTTTTTTTAACGACACCCTATATATTTTCTTCGATATTCTTGTAGAGCATGAAAAGGCGAATCCAACGACTACCATGATCGTATACTTTCGATCACGCGATCTCGAGATATTCGTGTCTGAAAGCATCGATTAGGCTACCTTTCAGACCCGAATATCTGGAGATCGAATGATCGAAATGGTACGGTTATGGTAGTCGTTGGATTCGTCTTTCCATGCTCCACGAATATATCGAACAGAAAATATACGGTACCGTTCAAAAAAATATTCATGATCTTGAAAATGTGGAATAAAAGTCTGTGATTTAATTGTAATATATATGTCGTAGATGTTATGCATTTTGCAAATGCATTCACAGAGAATCGAACGATTTTTTATGAAAGTTTCAATGTGTGGGTAATTCGTTGTTTGTTGCTTCCCTGGATAGTTAATTCTGTCGACGTCGATATTTCCCGAACGGGATGCCTGGGCGTGCAAAAAATACGAGTCCTTTCCGGATGAAATTTGTATCCTGCATGGAATCATCCGTTTTCGGTTGTCCCACCCATTCCAGCGATGTTCATTCCGCGCATGATTGCGGTTACGGTCGCATCCGTCGCGCATAACAGGACCAACGACATCAGTTACAGTGACACCCTGTATTAGAAACGCCAGGACGGCAATAATAATGTTAGGTGAAGTAGCAAATAACTTCCGTTCCGATGTTTCGAACGTGTCTCGATCCAAGACGCGACTTTCAAATTGCGAATATTCACACGGACATTCAGTTTTTCATTTAAAAATTAGAATAAAAAATTGTTTAATGAATTTTGATATATTATCATTATTATTTTTTATTATTAAATAAAACTGAATCGCTGTTAACGACCATTTTTATCCTATACATATTGGTCGAGCATCGTTTATGTTTGTTAATGTATCATTGATTCACGGTTCGCTGTTTAAATATTAATTATTTTGCAGTACCTATTTGTCGAGGTATTAAATCCAAATTACATATTACCAATAATTACTGTTCTCGACACTTCGATTAATGGTATTTATTTGAAAAAAGCGTACTGTTCGTTAACATCGCATTAATAATATTGTGCGGTCGCGACGTACACACACACACAAACACACTCGCTGGTATTAGATAAAAATTTTCATAAACAATAAAATGATCCATTCTCGTTTATAATATCGGAAAATCGATAAGAACTAGTAGACAAATTGTTTTACAAACGCGAGAACAAACATTCAAGAAGAAAAAATCGTCGGAGGGGGCGAGGGTGCGGGATGTACTATCTAAACGCACGATCAAATTTATATTTATTTCTGCCTCGTTTTCGCGGCTAGAACTGAACAAATGTCAGCGATATTTCAAAGGTAATCTGCAGCACTACACTGGAACAAAGAGAGAGGGAGGGGAACACAGGAAGAGGGAGAGAGAGAGAGAGAGAGAAAGTAGGGGACGAAGGGGATGAAACGAGAAAAAAATTGGCCGGTGAAATCGCGATAGACTTTCGAATTCAGCTCTACGCGGCGAATGGATTTCGTAATGATATTCGTTCTTTTTAATTAATTCCCAATACTCGAACCCTTTTTTCCCCCTACGTTCGAGATCCGACGGTCGATCGAGCGTTTCGATAAAAACGCGCGACACTCGAAATTTATCGTGCTATCGTTGACCTCTGCTTCCCTATATTTTTGTACAGCCTGTAACCCGACGTTAAATATCGATGATCTTGTGCCAAACGTACAAAAATCTATAATGAACGAACTAAAAAATCAAAAAACTCACCGAGGGTCACAATTGACCCATCGAAAATTCCCGTCAACGAAAATCGGCCTGAACCGGACAAAAATCAGATCCACGCAGGTAGCTCGACGCTAAAATGAAATATTTTCCGCGGAATAAAGTGAAAAATAACTAAAAAAATAAAAAATTTCGCGAATGTTTTCAGTCTCTCCGTAACGAATATAATCGAGACGGACGAGGCAACCGGGGCGAGACCGAATGTCGAAAACATCGGCATAGCTTGATGTTGATCTATGATCCAGAGAGGAAAGATCCCGGGCAGCAAACTGAAAAGTAGCAGCCAGCAGAAGAAGGAAAAGAAAGAGGGGCGGCGGAGAGGGGAGGGGGTGGTTCTCGTCGAAAACTTTCGACGGGAAAACTCTGCAGCTTAATTCTTCTCTTTAGAGCGGGCGGCCATTTTGGCCAACTAACAATAAGAAGGAACCCGCGGGGAGGGGGGTGCCAATCGCTTAAAATCTCCGCGAAGTAGTCGATTTCGCCCGCGGCCTTTATTTTCTCGGCGAATTAAAACTACGATCCTCTTAACCCGTTTCTCCATTTTTACACCCCCTCCGCCCCACTCCCACCGACCGGTCCCTTTCGACGCCTTTTCTTCCACCATTTTGTCATTCCTCGGGTCTCGCAGTCTCGCTTCCGGTTCCACGCACGTTCTTTTTCATCGAGACATTCTTCGTTTCTCGTTTTATGCTTCTTTTCGGGGGTTCGGGAATCTGGCAAGTTCGTCACGTAACGTCACTAATGTAACTACGACGAGATCAGGTTTCGCAATTCGACCGATTTTTGAGCGGAATTGTAATTTCGCTCCTCGTCGTCGATCGCTGTGCAGCGTTTGTTCGGAACAAAAGTTTTATTATTTTTTTTTTAAAGGTCGGACCTTTGTCCCTCCGTCGTAACGATATATTCTCGACGTATTCTGGAAATAATCGGGATTCTCAAAATAATCGAGATTCTCGAAATAATCGGGATTCTTAAAATAATCAGGATTCTCAAAATAATAGCGATTCTCGAAATAATTGGGATTTCCGAAAATTCTGAGAACCCATTAACCATTTATATTCGTTTTAATGAATACATTAATGATTTCATGGTGTCATATTCTCGAAATTTTCGGGAGCCCGACCCGACCCGACACTTTCCGACCATCGGGTTCTCGACACACCCCTATGTCGTGAAGGATGTCGGTGCAATGCTTTCAATATACAGGGTGTTCGGTAACTGGTGTTGTTAAAATCAAAAAGGGAGTGATTCTACACGAAAAAATATACAATAACATTTTCTTCATTTGAGACTTCGTTCTCGTGAAAATCGAGTTCGGAGATGCAGCGAATACGCGTGTTATAGTCGACAGGAATAATGCGTCTGATCATGGCTGACCTATTTTACTTGCTGCGTTACACTGACGCACGCGAAACCGAGGAATCTCTAAGTTCCATTTCTCGAAAACGAAGTATCGAATGAAAAAATTTCATTTCATATTTTCGATTTATTTTTTTAGGATTATCGGACAGTATCATACCTTACAGTCAATTCAATAAGTATTAAATTTTCATTAAGGGCCCAAATAAAAAAGTTTTAAAAAATGCCGTCTTCATTTTTGCATGTAACCTTGTAAATTTTAATTTTGTGGAAAATCTTTTTTGCATATTATTTAATAAACCAATGCTTCTAATTGCTTACGAAAAAATCAGGACGCTTGGTACAATTATAAAAAAGTTATTCGGTTTTAAAGGTCGTACGAATACTTAGATAAGTATATTGTATGTACTATGAGTTTTTGTGCAGGTCTCTTCTTCATTATTTTTTATTTAAATTCATTTTTTCCATTATGTTAACATTTACGTAAGAGGACTTCGGTCCGTTTATAATAAAATGATAAAATCGATCAGCTTGACAAGATCGCACGGATGATCGCGAGAACCGGTTTCATCGGGGAGCACACGCATTATCGTGAGAGGTTTCGATAACGGGCTTGCCTAATTGGCGAAACTTTCAAGGAGCCGTTCTTCCCGGGGCTACGAACCGTGTCCTCTATCTACGGTGTGTGCCCCCGCCTCTTCGAGGCTTCCTTCTGCGGGTACTTTGGCCGGGTACCTTTCACCCGGGTCCGACACATCGGGTTGGTATTCTCGCGGTGGCGGCGGCGATCACGATGTCGAGGGTGGCAAAACGTGGGCTGGCGCGTTATCCGATATTCTCTCTGTGGTTGGTCCATGATCTCGGAACTCGGGTATCGTAGGATCAAACGAGGTACAACCAGGATATATCGAGCCACGGTTCGCCGCTCGCCGGTTTCCGGAAGCTTATTGGAGCCACGTAGTTTGCGCACCCGGACGACAGAAGGAGATACGAAGAGGAACCCCCGTTAGAGATCCGGAGTCCTTCGTCCTTCTCTCTCCTCCACCTCTCTCTCTTTCTCTCTCTCTGTCTCTCTCTTTCTCGTCGTCTTGTATGATCACAGATGCCACGAATCGCGAGCCACGGGTTCCTATTTCTTGAATTATATGCCCGCTTATCCGGTGATCGGCGGCCCTGCTATTAGTCCGTAACTTGCGTTTCAACACCGAACCTACCACCACCGCCATTCCAGATTTTTTATCTGACGATTATTGGATATTCCGAGGAATTCGTGGCGCATGATTAAATTAATACCGTGACTTTTTTATAAATGGAAGAGTCACTTTGGTAAATGACGTCTAACGAACGTGTCGAACAAAATGCATTCGGTCGGAATTGACGTGAAGGATAAATGGGTGAAAGTGATTATTACAACTTTTTTTTTATCTGGGCCAATAACGTGATTTAAAAAAAAAAACGTGTCCCGTAGACTCGTGTGAGTTATAGCTGCAGATTTCATCGAAATTCGTTAATTGGTTTAGGAGTTCTAAATAGACTGCGGATCTTTGTGCAATATGAAAATTTTCTGTTTAAATTACAGGAGTCTTTTTCTTTTTAATTATTCTAACGAGTTGAAAATAACATGTGCCTAAATTTTTTTAATTGTTCCTCTGTTTTAAATTGCGCATAAACGATCAAACGTAGGAAAAATGGCAATTGTGGGACGAAAATCGTGAAAAATTGCGATTGCTCGTTCGACTGTGTAATTCGCGACAGTAGGGAACCTCTGCTATCCGAACCCTTCGGTGAAACGCGAGCGTAGCTTTCTAATCGATCAGTTTATTCGATGAAAGCATGTTTGTTGTCTCTTTTGTGATTAAAAATGTCCTCTTCCGTAATTTTCTGATTCTCTTCTCGGAATCAAAGCGGCGCGGCGGTCAAAGCGAGTCGAGGAGTGTCAGAAATTTTTGCTCTTCGTATTTTTCGTGCGCGCGCGTGACGGAAAGGCGACGTCGTGTACTCCCTTTCTCGAAAAGGAATCGATGTTCTTTTTATCGGAAACGACATTCCGTTCGAGCCCGACGGAAGAGTGAAAAGGCGGGGAGAAACTTTCCTCGGCGCGGCGGTCTTGTCTTTTTTCGTTCACGGTTTCCCGGGCGTTTGTCTAATTAAGGTCCCCCGGGTTACTAGCCCTGTCCCTGTGTTCTCTCGACAAATCGTCGCTCCCTCTCATCCTGCTTCTTCTTCTTCTTCTTCTTCGTCGTCGTCGTCGTCGTCGTCCTCTTCTTCATCCTGGCCACCGACACGTTACGGATTGTATAAATAATGAAAGGAGTCCCGGCGAAATCTTTTGTTAAGCAGCAAAACAGCTTAGACGGAGAACTTATCGAGGTAATAGATTTTCGTTTCTTCACAGTTTCATCTCTGCGTGGTCTTTCTACTTCGGCGCAGGTCAGTCGTTGGTGCCATTTTGGCGTCATTCTGGTGTCATTCTGGTGTCATTCTGGTAGCATTCTGCCGGCATTCTGGTGTCATTCTGGCGTCATTATGGTAGCATTTTGGCGTTATTCTGTCGTCATTCTGGTAGCATTCTGGCGTCATTATGGTAGCATTTTGGCGTTATTCTGTCGTCATTTTGGTGACAATCATTTTATTAAACTTTAAAAAATTGAAGTTTGAATATTTGAATTTTATTAAAACAAAACAAGTTGCGTCCAATTATATGTATATTGTATATTTAATTTCTACCGTACGAAGCAGTTTTGTCGTGCCACCCGTATTTGTATAAACAACCGTAAACATTATGTGGTAACGATACCCTCGAAGGAACACGTTTCCCCGAAATTCGCAGAGGTTTATTTACGGGTCGTTTATTCCGTGTGTTATCAGTTTCATTTATCTATCTCGAGCGGTTTATTATCACGTGTATGAGGAACGTCCCGATGTGTACATACATTTCCTCGAAAGATACGCCGCTTGACCTCGATTTACGGTGCCCTATTCCGTCCCGACCAGCTTGCATTAATGATAACATAAATATTGGCTATCAAGGTAGCGAATGTATATCATTCTTACGTATCAAAAATATATCTATATTCCACCCCCACCCCCTCCCTGCCCTGCCCAACCCACTCCCCATCATGCTACTATGTAGCACTGAAACAGAAACTTGCTTTACGCAGCCTCCTATTTGTCTTCTTATCTCCGGCCGTGGTTTCCTCTCTCTCTCTCCCTCTCTCTCCCTCTTCCCCCGTCCCGGCAGACTGTTCGTGAACTACGTAATATAAATGAGCTTTCGTAAACCGGAAACTGCCGTGCCTCTTGTTAAATGCTACCACCAACAGCTTTCAATGTTAACACCCTACGGAAACGCCGGGGTCGCGCTAAAATATCGCGCGTAAATCATCGTTCAACGGCCAAAATTCGATGCTGCGTATCCTTGTTTACTGTCTACTTTGGCCCCGGTTGGCCCAGATCAGCTTAACGTTCGTTCCGCTAGGTTAAGTTAGGCTAGGTCCGCGTTATTCCCGATTTTACTCCTTCGTCAATCCGTCGGCAACGGTAACGTGTCACTTATCATTTCAATTATCGTAGATTTTTGCGCTCGAGGTCGTCCAAAGGTCATGGCGCTTCACTGATCTGAACAATTTTGTGTCTGGACTCGTTTCACTTGGGAACCCAGAGACTTTTCACTTTGTTCTGTCTAATCCTGATCGTTTTGTCGAAAAATCTCCGAATATCGAAGTCCCAACCTGCGGAGTTCACTTGTTAAAAAGTTACGAGCGTTCATAAAATTTTCTTGAATGATCGAAAGAAAAAATTTGTCTTCATAAGTGTTTGTGAAATTTTATGGATTTTTAAAAGAATAGTATACATTACTTAAAACATTCGAAACATATCACAGATAGCACGGCTGCACTATCACTTTGGGGACCCAGAGATTTTCAAGTTTTACGAACCTAATCCTGTTCATTTTGTTGAGAAAACTCTATATATCGAAATCCCAACCTGCGGAGTTTACTCGTTCAAAAGTTATGAGCGTTCATCGAGTTTCACTGTGTTTCACAGGTGCGGGCGCCGCCATATTGGCAAGTAGCGAGCTGTTGCGTGTAGTTGACTGAGTGGCGACGCTAGCTGGCAGCACTAGCGCGCCACCGTATCGGACGACTCGGCAATGCCGATAACGTGTATTTACACACAATCAAGACATCGGAATTTTTCATACTTACAATTACAAAATCGAGACAATCTGACCGGAACTAACCCAGACCCTAATCTCAAGCAACTAAAACTAGCAATTCGAATTCCCTCTCCAACGTGTCCGCGCTCCTACCACCTAGTGCTGCCACCTAGCGTCGCCGCTCACTCAACTACACGCAACAGCTCCCTACTTACCAACATGACGGCGTTCTCACCTATCAAAAACAGCGAAAATTAGCGAACTTTTGACGCGCATAACTTTTTAACGAGTGAACTCCGCAGGTTGGTACCTCGATATTCGGAGTTCTCTCGACAAAATGAACCGGATTAGACACACAAAACTCGAGAATCTCTGGGTCCCCAAATGATAGTGCAGCCGCGTATCGTTAAAAAAAGTCGTGGCTTTTTCTTTCCCACGAGAAATTCCCTTGGTTCGGATAACGGAGGTTCTACATCGATGCAGATCGAACCGTATCATGTCTGGCATCGTACGAATCGGAAAAATCGTTGTTGATCTGGTCCGAATACATAAGAAAGTGAAATCTGTAAATTAAGAACAGACTTTCTCGACAGATTTTCGGTGTTCCGGTGGCTCGAAGATCGGTGGGTAACCCCTTAATTCCATCACGTTCCGGCATAAATTATCATCGCAGATAGGGACAATCAAACGGAGAGGTTGGGTGGGGGTTAGGCTCGCAAATCATGCTTATCGGTTTCGAATAAGGTGGGCAAGAAGGATACGGCGGGCTAAACCCTCAAGATAAACGGGTGCCGATAAGATTGTAGGTGTTGAGGGGGCGCGTGGCTCGTCACTCGCCACCGACGGATTCCTTCCACCTCTCTTCCACTGGCTCATAGATAAAATTCCTCTCCGGATAAAAAATCAGCCCCGTTCGCTCTTCCCTTCAAACAGGAAACCCTCTTCCGTTTCCGGTCTCCCTTCGCGTCTACACTTCGCCCTCTCTCTCTTTCTCTCGCGTCCGGCATGTGCTTTTAATCCGTTTGCTCTACTGTCGACACGATTTCACTTTTTAATGCGAGAGAAATCCTGGTTCCTGCGGTCGCACTGTGGACTCGGGGCGGCGGGCAGGCACCGGGAAACCTTCCGCCGCTGTAATGAAGCGGAATTTCGAAGTGAATCTAACACGGAACTTGAATTCTCCGGGAACTTCGCTGCCCCCTCCGTCCCCCGCCGCCGCACCCGCGGTGGGTCTGCTCTGCTTCTCTGCTCCTGGAATTTTTAGGGAATCCGTGTTCCTCCACCGAAATTCGTGTTTCTCCGTGTCGGGAATCGCGCGTGTTGTTTGCGATCCTAACGCGTACCAAGAAAAAGGAACTGCGGACCGCGCGAACCAGAGAACGAACATCGGCAAAGTCATTACCGAGACGTGGATTGATCGTTTCGGGGCTGAATTATGCCCGCGCGGAACGTCCCCGGGAACGTCAAAATCGAGAAACGAAGCCGGAACACCGCCGGTTCGGATAACAGAGGCGCCGCTGAAATGGGGATTACACGCGGTTAAACCAGTCATCCGAATCGTATCGTGTTTCGGCTCGTCTTATCCGGGAAACTGTCGGCGATACGTTCGCGAGAGTTTCGTTGAGAAATAATTAATAACAACCATGGTACGAGACGTTATTTGCGACAATTGCCGGACGTGATTCGAAACGGCGAACGCGGATCGAACTAATGCGAGAATGTTTCCGCGTTATCCTCGACAGATCATAATTGTTAACGATAAAAGTCCCAAAAGTTCGTTCAGTTTTCGATTAATGCAAATTCAGAGTACACCTAATTCTGTGTTTACACGATAGATACGTTCCCGAAGAACATGTGTGTAATTCCCTTTTTATTTTAGACAAAAACTATAATGCGTTGCTCTGGAAACAAAGTTTTCTATTTTATTATTTAACACATCTTATTCACACTATTTACAATATTATTATTACCTGGAAACAAAGAAACGACATTTACAGTTATTATTTAAAATGTCAATTCTCGCTTTATAATCTTAACTTCTATTCAGTCTTTTATTCCTCTTTCTCACACCTCACTTCCTTATCTCCCTCTACCGGGTAAGACCTCTACTATTCTACGTGAGGCCAAATTCAAGTTTAAAGATATACATTTTCCTTACATGTTTAAAAAAAATTCGTGCAAAAAAATATATTGCATCTATGGAAAAATAGAAGATCGGTTCCAGTCCTAAGAAATCAGCAAAAATAATACAATAAACCATGAGTTTTCATGTCAGGATCTTAAACATTTAATTTCACAAAGATTGCACGTGTATCATACAAAGTAAATTATCATTTGGAAAGGAAAAAACATATCGCTAATTCATGAACACAAAAATTAAAAAACAGATAAAAAGATTTTATTCGTTGTCACTTTCTGACGATAATTATCACTAGAAACGTCTTGGTTATCGTCTTCGTGCTCCATTGGCGAAATTCTTTCCGTAATCTCTTGAACAAAATTAGGACTAGCCTCCTGTGGTGACGATGTTTCAGTGGATTTAAGGTCAGAATGATCGTGTTAACCCCTTGCCCTACAATATCGTGTCAGACTCGTGCTGATGATTTTGAACAGAGTCTAATAAAAATGTATGTTATCAATTTCCTTTAAACCGAAATAAAATTCTACTTTCGTTTTGTTGATGTACAGCTACTGCGGAATATATGTATATAGGCATAGATATCAATTTCCTCTTTTTTAGGAAATTACGAACAGCAAAAAAGTTGTAATTACTGAAACCGTACAATAAATCGTAGGACAAGGGGTTAAATCAAAATAAGTCGTGTAAAAAGAGAATTAAATTTTTCTTCGAATTCGAAAAGAAGTTCGTGTAAAGAGAAAATTCAATATTTCTTCGAGTTAAATCAAAATCGTGTAAAAAGAGAATTAAATTTTTTTTCGAGTTCACGTTAAATCAAAATCGTGTAAAAGAAGTTCATGTAAAAACATAATCGGGTGTATGTAGTTTTTAAGAAAACCAATGGCATAGTTAAGAAAGGGGAAGCTTATGGAACAATGAAACATTAACGAACACAAGACTATGTTGTTCGCGTATGCTGATGTTATCCAACGATATACACATAGTGGAAGAAACATTTAGAACAACCGAATATTTTGCGCGGAAATGGTAATCTTTATTGAATGTTCGGCGTCAAGGTCGAAGATCGGGGAAATTCGTGTTCGGGTCGGCAAAGAAATTCAAAGGGGTCGGTTCCTGTGCGCGGCACGGCCCAATTATTCCTAATTACCGCGGCTCATTAATTCTTGGAGAAGGGAGGACAATTCGAGCTAATATTCGCCGCGGATATCGGCCTCGTAAAGCGCGCACGCATCCGATTAAAGGCGGAGTTCGGCGTTGGAAAAAGGACGAATGTCCTTGGCAAAAGAAAAAAATAGAAAATAATGGAAAAAGGAGAGGGAGAGAGAGGGAGAGAGAGAGAGAAAGAGAGATAGAGGCCGGACTATGAAATGCTTCTCTTGAATTTTTCACGAGCGTCGCCCCGGCCAGCTCTCCCGGTAAAATCTCCGCTCTGCATTTCTTCGTAATATTCCGAGCCCCCTCCGGCATCTGCCGGAGAGATTTTTCGCGATTAATTATTAAACGGCGTTACGTTGTTTTGCGTGTACACTCTCTCTTGCTCTCTCTTTCACCTACGAGCCGAGCCAAGAAAATATCGAATTAATATTTCCGACACGATTCGACGTTCTCCGCGCGCCGTGGAACAATTATTTCGCGCCCCACGGTGATTATTCGATTCAGAGGTGTTCGGCTGGTGGGATGTTATTTTTTAAACATTCTCTGGCAGTTTTACCAATAATCGGATGCTGGTCGAGTTGAGTTTCTGGTTCGATTTGAAGGATGCTCTATGTAATCCTGCAGATTTTAGCGAGAAAATGCCAAAACTCCAAGTTTCAATCCCGCGGAGGTTAAAAAATTATGAGCGTTTAATGTTAAGCGATTATTTGAGAACAATTTTCTTTTATTTGACTAATTATTTAAATAAAGTTTTCAAATTTTGTAATTATCATTGACTCGACAAAGGAGCTAAAAACTGATGTCTAGTGTAACTCGAAATAGAAGTGGAAAGGGTTAAAAAATTGACTTGGAAAATTCTCGATTATTATCGATATCGTGATAAACAAATTCCAGTTGTTTAACCAATCGAAATCGCGGACGATCGTAGTCTGAGGAGGAATTGGCAAAAGTTTCGAGTCCGGTGGATAAAGTTTACTAATTTTTCGACGTTTCATTAGTCAGCGGGACGAAGAGGGCGGGGGAAGACAGTTCGTGAAATTAGTCGGAAAATTAACCCTCTCTAACAAGGCATTATAAATGCACGGTTACGCCGATGATAGCGATACTCGGAGCTTGTTAATTTCTTACGAACCGACAGAATAGTATCCGCGGCGGCTGTAAGGGCGAAATTAGATTTTCGAAAGTTTTCTCGTTGGACGGCAATTAAGCCGCCCTCACCTCATCGTTAATATTCGTAACGGCGGACGACGTTAACTTAAGCGTCCGAACACCACTCCGCACGCATTCTATGCGCCCGAACGATTCCGTAGGCCAACACCAGCACGCCTTAATGCAATTTACGAAATTTCTTGATCGTGAATTGCTACAACCACCGCCATTTTCTTTAAACCGCCCTCGAACGTTTCAGCTGCTTTTACGCCTTTCCTTGCAAGTAACTCATATATTTCTTTTTATTCTCTAAATATTTGGGTAAAACAACATTTTTTTTCTGCCTCGTTAACGATTGAAAAATTGAACTGCATTTCTGTTATAATTTTTTTCACTTGTGTCTAAAAAAATTCTTGGAATTATTATTGTCTAAAAATGGTAAGATAGGTACATAGAATTTGCCATTTTGTACATAAAAAAGGAATAAACAGAGTAATGTAAAAAATGTCTAATACATTCTAAAACATTTTTTGAAATTTTTTATGACTGATATGATGCATAAACAAGAGCCATTTTGCACACTAAAAAGTTTTTTTATGGAAAACATTATCAATAGATTTCAAGATAAAATATTTGCAACAAAAAAGAACAGTTAAATAAATTACCAACAAATTACCGGAAATATTAAATGTTTCAAATGTTTATTATAACTGCAATAACAAAAATATTGATTTTTGCGACTCCCTTTTTTCTTAAATAATTTCATACCCACGTTTTTGTGAATACATTATTTTTATATGTATTTTTTTTTTATTCGGGAATACCAATCGAAACGTGCGCTAGCATTTATAGAAAATCCGTTTCGCAAATAAATCCTCCGTATACTTTCGTTGAACTGTTCGCGAATGCACAGCAGCACTGTTTTCGTTTTTGTTAAGTGGATTCGGAAGATCCGACGAGTTTTACTGAACAAAAAAAAACAAAAAAAAAAGAACAACAAAAATTCGATCTAAATAAATTTAATTCCGATAGAAAACCGGTACACATTTGATTTGTCACGTTCCAATATTTGTTCGTATAACTTTTCAGGACAGGAGAAAAATATACATATAGAGAACTGAAAATAGACGTCAGTCAAAATTCCATGAAATCAATCGCCGCGGAAAACTTCATCCTTTGACCCATGTACGCAAACAATTCGCTGAACATTTGTTTTTAAAAGATTAGAAAAAATTTTCCGCGCGATATTCTGGCAAAGTCGTGTTAACTGATCGAACGACAAAATCGAAAAAATAATAATAAATAACAACAATAAACAACAACGTGTACAACGAAACAAATCAGGTGGTGATACTTTTTCATTTGAAACTCGCTTGTTATTTAAAAAAGTAGACCGACGTGTGTGTGTGTGTGTGTGTGTGTAAAACATTCTTTGTATCTCGACGAGTTTAATCACAGGAAACCGCAGGACACCGCAGGAAAACGAAGTGCGAAATTAGCATTTTCAATCTAACTTTTCAGACTGCATAGCCAGTAAAAGGAATCTGAATAGAGATCAATATGATCGAGCAATATAAGCTGATTCCAATTTTAAAGAATTTCAGGGAAGCAGTAACGTGTACAATGTTAGAATATTGTTGCTGTAATTTTTCTATCGAATCGTCATCGACGCATTTGTGACATTTTTTCTGATTAAAACGAGCCTAAACAGGGTGCAATTTCATCCGCATTTACTCGTTTAATCCACGATACGGTAGAACCTCGATTACCCGAACTGATCTATGGAACGTCTACTACATAACTTGAATGATAGCATAATTACTGAACAACAGTGTTATACTAAATCCTCAGTGAAATAATGAAATCGAATAATGAGAATCGCTTTGGATAACAGAGGTCCCGCGAAATCGTAGATCAAACGAGTAAATAACCATCGAACTGTATCATGTTTGGGCTCGTTTATCGGGAAAAAATGTCACGAATGTTTCAGTAAAATTGTCGTAGAAACACAACTGAGAAGAGTTATGCAAGATTATAAATAAATAACGCACACTGTATACCCCTCAAGGAAACATTACTGTGACGCTCCTATCGAGCACTAATAGCGATTAAAATGTTCTAGCTTATAAAAATGGCAAGCGTCCGTTTCTGTACATTTTGTGCAATTTTTATCTAAATATTCTGGATAAAAGAATATTTATCGAATCAATTTTCCGTGCAAGTAACCGTATAATTTCACTAATTGCCGGACGAAAAATCTAAAATCGGTCGTTCGACGGGCAGCTAGGTTGGTTTTAGCGTTGATTCCAATAAAATGTTGCTCGCTGTTCTCGGCCGGACTGATCGATGCTCTCTGCGAACCGGAAGTACGCAACGATAATTGAATGCTCGGATCCCGGTAATTGGAAAAATGGACAGAAACGCAATATGACGGTGATATCTCTTTCGCGCGTAAAAACGGCAAGCGAGACGTAAACACCGTTCGAAGCCGTGGCCGCCTTTTGGCGTCTTTCCAATTCCGATAATCTCATCCCCGCTATCATTATTATGCCCATTATTGGCCTGGTTATTTAGTAGCCGGTAAATCCCAGGGAACCGCATCCATTCGGCCATCCATGGATATCGAGTGCGCGTGGGTGGAACCGGTTTATTGTTCGAGAGGGTAATACATTTACCAGGGCCGAAAGAGTGCTAAAGTATCCCTTAAGCCCTTCGATCTCTCTCTCTCTCTAGCCCTCTCCCTTTCCGATTTTTCCTCTCGCTTTCTCATAACTCGTTGCCCTTTTGTTTCACTTCGAACGAATTCGATCGGTTCCGCCGTTCTCCCGTTGCCAAAATTTGCAAAATACGATCATTTTGCGAATTTTCGAATTATTAATTGAGTTATTAAATATTATAAAAATTGCTGTACCATCATTCGAAATATTGTTCACATTATTAGATAACGTTGGCATCTAATCAATTACTATTAAGAATTTTATGCGGTACTATATCAATTTCGTATCCATAACATGAAAAAAAATAATATTGTAGGATGGAATTATTCTGGGTTGGAAGAAATTATTATTTATTGCCTTAAACCATATAAGATTTATTGTATAGCATGTGCAATACAAATTATACAGTATTATAATTATGTTACAGTATGACTTAGAGAGTAACCTACAATTAGTTTATATTAGTTTTGCTTTGATACAGCTACATTGTTGAAATTAAATTTTTATTGAGCGTGTTTAATTTTCAAGTTGAAATAGCTCCGAGTGCGAAGGGTTAAACTGCATGTCGATGAACAGAAATCTCCGAAAATGAATGTACATTTTGCAAATTTTCGATCTTACGTCACCGTTAAACTGCATATTAACGAACAAAAATCTCCAGAAATTGTACTCAGAAAAAACGGCATGAAAAATTTCGTAAATTTTTCGGTCAGCTATTTATCACGCTAATGTTTTAATTTTCGAGCCGGTAGACTCGAAGGATTTGCACAATTTTTAAGAGATCCGAGATTGTTCGGTTTCAGATGTATTATTAATTCGATTCGAAAGCGAGCTGATGACCAACGTCAGTTTCATTCCGAAACGGCGGACCGGTTTACTTTCGACGCTGAAAGCACCGTCAACAAAGCCCATTGAGCATGATACCGTTAACCAAATCCGACGACAGCTTACCGAAATCTATTTACGCAATGGCGTCGCTCGGTGTGTATAGCCTCAAGACGCTGACGCAAATCACGCAGCTGCAGGTGCGTACACGTGCACGTCAGCCTGATAGATGTTTAATCATAAACAGATTCCCACGGGGAGAGAGTTATCGAACCCGGTTTAATACGTTTCGAATCCGACATGGTTTTGTTAGGACACGGGACCACCAGGGCCTGATCCTGAACATCAGCCGTAATTGAAATTCACCGAAAACAAATTCTCCGGCCAATGTTGATCTCGAGGTGCCAATGTTGATCTCGAGGTATCATAGTTGGTCTGCGATGTGGTCCTAATATTTATTAGTACCCATTTCAATTTTTATAGTATTGAGGTATGATAGTTAATTTACGAGGTGGTCCCAATTATTATTTGTGCCTATTTCAATTTCAAAAAATTTTCCTGAAGTGGAACTTAAAAACAAATGGTCAATATTGATCTTGAGGTATTATAATTTATTTGCGAGGTAGTCTAATTTCTATTTGTACCCATTTCAATATTTATAATAGTCGATTGATAATAAAAAATTTTCCTAAAGTGGAACTTAAAAACAAATGGTCAATATTAACCTTGAGGTATCATAGTTTCTCCGCAAGGTGGTCCCAATTATTATTGGTACCCACTTCAATTTTTATAATAGTCGATGATGATTAAATCTTCGAGCCTTTCTACTTCGGTGCAGGTCATCGTTGGTGCCATTTTTCTGCCATTTTGGTAACATTTTGGCGCCATTTTATTAAACCAAAACAAGTCGTACATCTGCATGTTCAGTTACATATCGTACATTTAATTTAAAAAAAAGTTGTCTGAATTGAAATTTTCCAAAAACAAATTTCCAATGGTCAATAATGACCTGGAGTATCATAGTTGTCGAGATGGTCCACATTTTGATCTATACCTATTCGAATTTTCATAGCAGTCGATCGTGATTAAAACTGATGCAGAATTAAATGGCGTACTGCCTCGTTCCCTCTGCCATTTTATATTTCGAAACAATGAACGATCTGCCAATCTTACGCGTTTCAATGCACCCCGATAGAGGAACTGTTCTGTTTGTTCGCTAAAGGCTATCTGAATTTGTTTTTCGATGATTAATTAGCAAGAAAAGTCTGCCGGGCTTTGTGAAAACGGATTGGCGATATAATAATATATATAGTCTCTGTGAAATCGAAATGTTCGAGCGCAGAGATAAAGAAAATTGCTTTGGAAAACATTTGCCGTGACTGAACCATATTTTTATAAAATTTAATCTCCGCGTTCGTAAAACTATTCTATACTAATCGCCGGTAAATAATTTGCAAATATTCATCGGCGAAAATTCGGTGTTGAGAATGAAAATTAGGAAAGGCGAGAAAAATGTGAAGAAAAGCGGAGAAGAAGGGTGGGGGTGTTAAAGGTGAACAGGCGCACAGGTGTGGAAACATGAACGGCCAGACGTTTATGCGCGCCGTGACGCCTCGGCAGAGGCGAACGCACGAACGATACAATGTGCGAACGATATCAAATTGATGTTTATTCAAGTGGTTACCGCATACGCATACGATACAGAGAGACCGAGTAGGATCAGGACGACAGGACACTGTGTGCGTCTGCACGCAACGCGTTCCCGTTCCGCGGTCGTTTCTGTGCAACGCACACGCCACCGAGAATTCGCTTTACTTTCTGTCCGCCTCGGCGATTCCGCTGCCATTACCGACTTCGGTTTTACGAGACACGGCGCGAAACCTCTCACACCTGCGAAAGAATTCGCATAAGTTCTGCCGACGGGGACGTGCCATTTCTCTAAAATTGGAAAATTAGACAAGGCTACCGAGAATTTTACCGAGAGACACTTTATCAGCTTTTTTTGGCTCGTTTTTGTCATGAAAATTCTTAATAGACCAAATTTTGCTAGATATGGCTCGTATTGGTTTCTCTTTAATTTTATTATTTCTCGAATACTGTCGTTACCGTTTCCTTTTTTTTTTATCGAGCCACTGAACCCTGTTATAGGTTTATTTCGATTCCTTACTACATTTTATTTCAATAATACTGTTTTTCCTTTTTTTATTAGTTTTTCTTGAAAATTCTCAAATTTATATGCATTTACATGCACATTGGAGTTTTTATTCGTTTTTTTTCCTTTTTATTAGGAAAAGTGCATGTTTTGTTTAAACCAAATTTTGAGCAATCATTTTTTGTTTATTTGGCGGTTGTAACAAAGGTTTTTCCAAATTTAATATTTTGTATCTGCGAGGAAAGGATTCGGCAGTCACCCATCCTAGTCAGGACCGCGACGCTGCTCACTTAACCTGATAATATCAGGCGGCTGAGCACTTGCCGAACAGTCCACTTCACTTCCACAAATTAAATTGCATCTATATGACTTAATGCATACGTATAATAGATAATATAATGCATATATGTATGAGAAATAATACAATAAATTAACCATGGCTGAATAAGGCATTAATTATTCTTCCTTTGAAATAGTTTCGGTTAAAAACATTTTTGAGAATGATTGCATAAGCTGATTCTTGAAATAAATTCATGTTGAAAATCTGCCTGTTGCGCGTGCATTCGCGTTTATGGTAAATAGAAACGGTAAATAATGAACTTTCGCGTTAGCGGAGCCCCATTCGATGACACGCTCGCTCGGCCAAAATTCAAACTCAATTTGTTTGACTATGAAACGAGCTGTGAAAAAGTTTCGCTCATGTGGATTAGCCTGTTCGACGCCACCTTGTACGACAATGGCGTAACAACCGGATAACTCTGTTACAGTTAAAATCATGCCGAACTCATTTTGTTTCACATTTTTTTTCATAAATCGAGAAGCAACAATTTTTGTTAAATACAATCTTGTTAACTTTTATCCCTATTTTCGTGTGTTTTATATATTTTTAAATTTACCTAATTTCTCACGAAGTTCACTAGATTCTTGTATAAAATTACAATGAATTTTTTCATTTATTTATACAATTTCAAAGAATTTTTTTATTTCTGCACAAAATTTCAAATAATTTCAAGTATAAAATTTCAAAAAATAGCAATTTTTCGATTTGGGTATAAAATTTCGAACAATCTTGATACTTTGATTTCCGTAGAAAAAATTTCGATGAAAATTAATTTTCAGTTTTCAGCCATTACGAGACACGATTAAAAATTGGCGGGAGGTTCGAATCGGCAGCAGTTTACCGGCGACAATATTCGTGCCCGGTTACCCCGGGAACAATAATGACCGGCAACGAAATCGGGTCTCTGGATATGCGCTAAGGGTAGCTTTCCGTCTATGTAACACGTAATAGGAGCCTCCCGAAAGCGCATCGGTGGCTCCATTAACGTTGAAACGTGTGCCGCGAACTCTTGAACCGATAGCCGATCTAGTTCTGCCCTCGGGGATGTCATTTCGAACGTCGTGTTCCCTCGGTTATCGCGCTAAAAGCTGCCTTACTGAAAAGCCGGCTGCGTTTACACGGTTCGCCTAACATCTTACCGGACTGCGAATTTTCTGTGCGAACCCCCGTCGAACAGGTGGAAATACTACGAACAAGCGTGTCGCCATTTTATCTCCGACGTGCACTTTTGTCTACCGATGCGTTCTAAAACGCTGTTCTATTTTACAGTGGTTTAACAATTTTGTTAATAAATTTTTCCGCAAATTCTGCTTGCTGATTTTGTACTTCTAATTAGAGATACCAGCAAATCCAAACTATTTCTTAGGGTAGTAAATTTTAAATATGGAGTAAATGATCTGACATTTTATTTTATTCATAAAAGGTATTATTTACTTGAAAAGTACAAATGCTATTGTTTTCATGTAAGTTGCAAACGTGTTTTACAGTGGTTTAACAATTCTGTTAATAAATTTTTCCGCAAATTTTGCTTACTGGTGTTGTTTCGCCCGCGGTTTCGTATTCCTGCAAAATTTTCACCATTTTCGTAGTGTATTTTCACAGTTTCTACGCGTCGCTCAATCGTGTAATTTTCCACGAGTGAACACTTCCTGACGCCAGTTGTCAGAGATTAGTGCTGTAAGAAATGGCACTCAATTTACAATGTCAGGTCATTTTGAGACACTCTTTACATTAATTAATAGCCCGATAATTAACAGACTCACGGGAGCTTTGATTAAAATAAAAATCGCGTAAACGGCCTGGAGACATTAAAATTTCTTTGGAAATTAAAGTCTATAGTTGCTCGTCAGCAGAAATTCCTAGGGAAATCATACTTGATCCGCGCGCGTCCATGCACGGATTTTCGTGTATTTGTCTCGGCGCGTAAACGTTGAGTAGCAAGAGTCGGAACGTCGATTCGCCGTGCTCTCTTGCGCGCGTATACGTCGTATTACCGAATGTATTGTTTTCTCATAAAATTAAATTGAACGTAGCTCCGCATATTCTTTTATACATCGTCCCTTTTGTTCGATATAATGTTGGAAGTTGCTCAGAATTTCCTTTCCAACAATACACGCCGCATGTATAGATATGTGTGTGTGTATGCGTGTGGGTGGGTGGGTGTGTGCATTCAGGAAATTCATTTTTCCTCAGGATCGAGAGGAATTTTTTCCGAGCCCGTTACCTCATGCATAATAACCGCGGCTGCAAACCGACAAATGTAAGAGAATTCGTAGATTTACGTGTAATAATTAATAAGTGTGTTATTAAACAAAATTTCCGAAACCGCTAAAGGATACGAACGTGAAGGCTGATGGAAAAATATTTTCCAGTATTCGGTTGGCAAGGATGAAATTTGTAGAAATTAAGTTTTCATTCCTGACCGTCTGATACAATTATTTATCGGAGTATCGATTTATTGAAATAAATAAGTTTTTGCCGGTACGTGGGTGTTCATAATAGTGTCATCAGTTCAACCATGAAAGCCCTACAAAGGGACACGGTCGACACATTCAACGCGGCGGAAATACTTAAACAACAACAACAACCGGGGGGTGGGGGGACTGTGGCTCTGTTGTATAATTTTTTTTATTAAGGACATGAAAAAACCGTGTACGCGTTAACTTCTCAAAGAATATGGACCCCACCCCTTAAGAACTCGTAAAACCGTGCTGAATCTGGCGAACGCATTATAACGCGCAAACTTCCCGCATTTTTTGAGTAGACGTATGTTATTTTTTCTTCCCTCTGGCCCGGCGTTAAAAGTTACGAGAACTTTTGCGAAATATCAGCGAACTTCCGTTTATGTTTCCCGGGCCGGACGGGATGCCTTAAAAGCTACTTTGTCGCAATGCAGCTGCTGAAAATGAATTTAGTCGTCACTGGTGTTTATCATTTCGCTTTTCTTTTACGCCCGTTCCGAAACGTTACGACTCGAACGCGCTGTAAACGTTCTGTCGGCGAAACGGTGCAGCGAATCGACACGCTTTTCACCGATATTTTTTTAGTGCTTTGCCAGTGTTCTTTTGCTGAAATATTTCAAATTAATTTTTTGAAATGAAATTTTTGAAATCAATTTTTTAATTAAGATTTTCACATGAAGTGTTTTAAACTAATTTTTTCAAATTAATTTTCATGTTAAGTCTCTTAAATGAATTTTTTCGTATTAAGTTTCTTAAATTAATTTTTTCAAATTAATTTTTGTAATTAATTGCTAAAATAAATTGTTTTAAATTAATTTTTGAAATGAATTGTTTTAAATTCATTTTTGTAATTAACTGCAGAGAGGAAACGAAACAGAAGTTGAACGGCACTGTAAAGTTCTTCGTATAATTTAAATGGGTCGACAATGATAGAAATGAAATTCTTGCAATATTAACCGTATCCTCGTCACGTTAAAACAATAATTGCGAAATAGGAATTTTCTAAATGAAAAGTTTTTGTACACTGGTTTTTACGAATGAGATAAATTGGGGAGAAATTAGTAGTCGCATTAAGAAGCTCGTTCGATCGAAATTGCACAGTTATCGCGATGCTATTTTGCGGATTTGCTCCCGAAACACTTTGGGGACGATAACAATGGACCATCCGCGCCTACTTTATGGAAAACATGAAATATTCATGTTACACGCCATGCGGTAATAACTGGGAAAAATAAAATTGAAATTCCTCTCTCTCACACCCTCTCTCCTTCCCTAGCAGCAATTTGCAGTTTAACGAGACGAAATTAGCGCGTCAAGGAAAGATTAATTTTGTTTGGTTTTATGAGAATTTCAACGCATAACGTACATCATTGACTATGTATTATTTCGCAAATTGCGTACAGTTTAATGCTTCGTGGGCGATAATTATTATTGTCTAGTTTATTATACAGTTCATTCAATACTGAATGTTGAAACATGAATTCAATAAAACATTATTATTGGCTCAGTGAGACACCGTCAGGTCACAAGTGGTGATTAAATTATCGTAGAATGGTCATGTGTGGTCATTAATTTGTCATAGAATGGTTATGAGTGGTCATTACATTATCATAGAATGGTCATAAGCCGTCATTAAATTATCATAGAATGGTCGTGAGTGGTCATTAAATTATAATAGAATGGTCATGAATTGTCATGAATGATCATAAAATGACCATAAAGTGGTCGTATAGTGATCATAAAGTGGTCGTATAGTGATCATAAAGTGGTCGTATAGTGATTATAAAGTGGTCATGAAGTGGTCGTATAGTGATCATAAAGTGGTAATTAAATTGCCACAAAATGGTCATGAACGGTCATAAATGGTCAAAAATTGTCATAAAATGGTCAAAAATTGTCATAAAATGGTCGAAAATATTCCTAAACGGTCATAAAAAGGTCAGGAAACGGGTCAACCGGTTTTCTCGACAGTAATCTAGCTGTTCGTCTTGTTCGCAATCATAAATAATCCCACGGGTCCGTTTAAGTCATTCCATGGATCCTCTGCCAATACTATGAGCAATTTCGCGGGCTAGGAAAATGGTGGCACTAACGAGTGCATTGTAAAAGCGTGGCACGCGTTGCGCTGACAGCACCGTTACTCGTTCGCGAACAAATACCCACTTGCGTATGTAGATCCGGACGTTGCTAGCGGAATAATCGTCGCTCGAGTCGTTCCTACAAAGAGAAAACACTCGGACCACTGTGCGAAACATGCTCCACCGGCCATTGAGACGCGGTTTCTGTCGCTTTTCGCGACCGCCATTATGTTGCGAAAGTGAATTACGCGCTTCCGACAACGGTTCCAACCAATTCTATCTATCGGCGTGTTATCGTGTGGATTCCTTCGGTTCGCAAAAATTTACGAAAATCTACAGCAAAAATTCTGTACAATTCTCTCTAAAAAAAAAACAAAACAGATACAAACAAATATCATAATAATTTACAAATAATTCTATAGATAATTCACAAACAATTCCAACCCAAGTCTTAATAAATAAATGAATAATTCTGTACAAATTTTACACAAATAATCCTTAAAACGTGAGAAACATTTAGAAGCTCTAAGAATTCGCAAAAATTAATAAATGAAACACCAAGGGACCACGTATCGCGACGCTTAAGAGTGTCGAAAAAAGAAACGAATCGATATACTTCTCGGATGTTTACAGAGAGAAGGGGTTCCCAGAGCCCCGATACAAATCCACGAAAAATATTCCATGAAAGGACTGCCAGCGATCGAGCTGCGGATGGAAATTTAATTCCCGAAGGCGGAGAGCAGCGGCTGGCCTCGAATTGAATTTTGAGAGGTCCTCTATGCAGAAGACGATCTCCACCAGGACGCCAGGACACGTCGATACACCCCCTCCCCCATCTGCATTCTCCGAGGAATCGAATGTCCCCCATGAAAACGCGGAAACAACGGCCTGCGTCAATTGTACAGATTTTATTCTCCTGGCTAAAGTATGTATTTTATGATAAAATTCAATACTTCTAGCTGATAAATAATTCCGATCGAATGTCTTTATAATTTTACATTGAAAGATCGTGTGAACCGAACAACTGAAAATAATTGTTTATTGTACGCTAATCGAGCAGAAAAAAATTTCTACGGATCATCGAAAGTGCACCGAACAGCCGCGCGAAATTTCAGATTAATCGCACCGTTCAATTTTTTCGCGAAAAATCATTTTCACGGAAAGAAGCACTTCCCCCGTTAGGACGTGCACGATCGCGCGACACCACCGTTCGAGAGCCGGCTCGAGGGAGAAAATTAACGAACAATCGCCTTCTCGGAATCATATTTCCCAGACGTCGAGAGAGAGAGAGAGAGAGAGAGAGAGAGAGAGAGAGAGAGAGAGAGAGAGAGAGAGAGAGAGAGAGAGAGAGAGAGAGAGACGGGCTTTACGTAAGATTGCAAATCGCGAGCGTAAAAAGTTTCACGGGTTGCATAACGCAGATGTCGAATCTTGGGAGAAAATATAAAAGTCCTGCTCTCCGTGCAAGGGAATGATATTGCAGATATGCATCTAATTTCCTGCCTCTGTTTCGCCTTTTCCTCCGCGGTTCTTGCTCTCTTTCTTTCCATCCACCTTTTATTTTTTTACAAGCGAACGAAGCTCACCGTCAGAGCGTTACACGCCGACGTTGTAAACGAAAATGTAATTTTCCGTGCATTTCCGTTCGGGTAATGCTCTCGAGACCTGCGTGAGAGCACGCAACGGAGGGAACACCGCCCGTCGATTTCGAGACCGGGTTTCGGCGCATGCAGTAAGTCACGAATATTCGAACCGATCGCATCAGCGTTAACACAACACGATGGTGGGATTTGGCGATTTCGCAGAGTTCGATGGGAACGATGATGATTGGATTCGGAGAGATTGGTTCTGGTTTGATAGAGCGTATTCTTCAGATTGAGATTTCGAGGAGGCTGTTAAGGGAGTACATTCTTGGGTTTCAGAAGGCGGCCCTTACACGAATTTTTTCCCGGGAAATCTATCGAACCATTCTCAGAGAAATTCTGCACACATGTTCGTCGATGTTTGAAGGGTGTATCTGATTTTTTATCAAGTAAAAATAATCGAAATTACACGAGTTATATATTTTTTTATAGGGTACGTTTTGAATAAGTTATGCTTTATAAGATCGTTGGAAATTTTTTTCAAAATATCTGTTTTACCTTTTGCAGTAGGAGTTTGCACACTATTCTTGGATATTTTAAGGAAGTGTGGTGACTTTTTCAAGTAAAAATAATCAAAATTACACAAGTTATATATTTTTTTTTCTGGAACACGTTACGAAGGAGTTAATTTCTCCATGGAAATGAGTAAATTCAAAAATGTCTGATGAAAATGAACAATACCCGTAATTAGAGTAATTACTAAATGAGACCTACCGGCGGGCATCGCCATCGCGAAAGCGTGACAATAGTAATTTCATACTCTACCACTTCATAAATAACACAAAGCTACTTATTATTATTAGGTTGCATGAGAATGGCAACAACAGAATTATTTTCCACAATGACGATGTGTGGTAAAAATTCTCATTACCGTCTGCTGTCACGGATGCGTGACAGGGATGATTTCTCATTTCCTGTGCGAGCAACGCAACCCTGTGCTGCAATATTAGTTCGCCCAACAAAAATATTCAAACATATCATAATACTACTACTACTACTACTACTAATAATAATAATAATAATAATAATAATAATAATAATAATAATAATAATAACAGTAATAATTCTGTAAATATATTTCTTTGAATTATCAGATCACATAAAATATTTTCCTTTGAATCGTCAGATCACATAAAATAATTTCCTTTGAATCGTCAGATCACATAAAATATTTTTTTTTTTTTAATTATCAAGTGACATAAAATATTCTTCTTTGAATCATCAGATTACATAGAATATTTCTCTTTGAATCATCAGATTACATAAAATATTTCTCTTTAAATTATCAGATCGCGTAAAATATTTTTCTTCGAATTATCAAGTTACGTAAAATAATGTCTCGCAATAATTATAAATTCAAAAAGACAGAACCCATTAATTACAGAGTTGTTCTAGTGTTGATGCAGATTTTTGCAATGCCAAACGGCAACCATAAACGAAAGAATTGCTATCAGAACGACACAGCAGGGATGATTGCCCGTTTCGCAACTGTATAAATCCCCGGCGCCATTTTTGCCGGTGGTATCTCCATCGGAGCAGGCTATAAGTTTACCAAAGCGTTTTAGGAACACTGGGAACATTGTTTACTGCGATAACTAGCATCCATAAGTAAGCGTCCGCTACCATATTTCGTGGCAATGAGCAGCAAACTTTTATCTCGAGCCGCGTGATGTATCAGCGTGTGTCCAGCGCCACTCTCTCTCTCCCTCCCTCCCTCTCTCCCTCTCCCCTCTCTCTCTCTCATACTATACCCTCGCAACTACCGTGTGCAAAACGCGATGGCTTTTTGTCCTTGTGGCTCTCTTATTTTCCGCCATCGCGTCTTTGTCCGTCTGCCGGCGAGAGAGTCTGCTTTATGCGCGATCCTCAGTTTCGTGTTTCGTCCTCGTGGAACGATATCAGTTGCGTTCTGCCGCAAAAATCGAACCGCGGGGCCCGAGGACAATTCTCTTCACCGTCTTCGCACAGCGATCTTCAACGTACCAGGGAATCCGCCTAACTGAAACGCTCGTTGACGAAGCTACGGACCCTGAAGCAGTGTCGCCAGATCGAAGCAATCGAGGGGAGTACAGCTACCCACCCCCCTTTCTGATGACCAGAGTAATAATGTGACACGTTGCGCGTGAAATAGGATAGTATTAGGGGCAAAGTAGGAGAGTACGTGAGAGACCGTTTTGGCTTCATCTGGCGACACTGCCCTGAAGGGCTCCACGAGATCAGAGCAATTCTCGAAAACGGCGGACATTCAACTCGCTGGGAGCTAGAGGGGTTGAGGGGAGAGAGCACGAGTCGAAAAGTTATCCCTACCAGTATCGAATTGGTGACATCGTGACGCATGCACGAGGGACCGCGTCACGTGACCGGGTGCAAGCGTGGGGGAACAGCGTCGTCTAGCGGTGCGCGGGAACTCGAAATTTCGAGTCCGGTCGGGAATATGAGATTTTTTCGGGTTCGGGACGGGTACCTGAGAATTTTGAGATTCTCCAAATAATTTCCGAAAAACCCGCTGATCGGGTTCTCGCGAAGCCCTAGCGTCGTCGAAAGGGAACTATAGTTCCCATCTATAGTAAATTCCAACTTGAAATGTTGCAGGGGCGTTGCTGAATCTACGAAATTTACCAAATTAATTCGAAATCGTGTACCGGTGACTCCAATAACATTCGATTGCACAACATTCATTAATTGATTTAGTACTTCCCAGGGGCGTAGTCCCGATAATAAATGCGACTGGGGGACGAAGAAGGGTTGACGGTGCACCCCCTTCGGAACAAGAGGGAACGAAGCGGGACTACCGGAGAAGAATTATTAGAATGAAAAATAAGTGATATGGGGGAGGAATACAAGGACGCGGGAATATGAAAAGGGGGGGGGGGGGGGGGGGGGGGGGGGGGTGAGCGTGGGCGGAAGAGGCAAAACGAAATAACCGAGCACCGGGGAACGAAACGAGAAATAACAGAAGCGAGAGAGCATTGCGGGTTGTGACAACACAGAGGGAAAACCGGGAAATATAATTTTATTGAAGAATATTTGCCGACGGTATACAAGGTGGTTTTCTCGCATCGACGTTTCTGTTACTTCGAACGATGCTCGGGGAACGTCTAAAACACACCGCGATCGAGGATGGACTGCTGTCGTGTGCCGGACGATTTTCGAAATTGCACGATTTCCTTGCTGGCGAATACATGTGGTTTCATTCGCGATCGATTACGCTGACGGAAAATCGATCCTACGGGCATTGCATTTTTCATAGTTGTATCGTGTCTGATGACGAACGACTGACAGCTAGGCCTATTCACAAAAGAATTAAGTATGTTGTCCACGGTGGTAACCATAATTTTCACAATACCCTGAAAATAGGTTCGATTCCAGTGGAAACATTGTTCGATCTCTTAACAACAATTTAGAAAATATTGTGAATTCGAATTTGAAATTTTACAGGGATCTTCCCGAAGAGTTTAACTACAAGATCCAGTAAAAAAATATCGACCTCTTTTACGGATTCAGTCAGCAAAGCCTGAAGAACACTGCAAGGTCAAAGCAAGTCACAGAAAAAGCGAATATTCTACTCACCGAGAATGTTGCTCGCTATTTTAACAACAATTTGGAAAATATTGTGAATTCGAACTTGAAATTTTAAAGGAATCTTCCCGAAGAGTTTAATTACAAGATCCAGTAAAAAAATATCGACCTCTTTTACGGATTCAGTCAGCAAACTCTGAAGGACACTGCAAGGTCAAAGCAAGTCATAGAATATTCTACTCATTGGGAATTTTGCTTGCTATTTTAACAATAATTTGGAAAACTACAGTAAATTATAACTTAAAATTTTACAGAGATGTTGCTTAAAAGTTTATCTACAAGCTCCAGCAAAACAATTTTAGTCGTTCTCGCCAAAATTTCGCAGAATTAATGAAAAATCCTCGATGCGAACCGGTGATTTCAATAATTGGATCGCGGTTTACTTAATTTTTACCTGAGTCGTATTTGCAATAATAGAAGGATTTAACGGGGCCGGAGTTAAAATTACTAGAATAAAAAATGAGCGATATTCAAGTACACGCGCGTGTACTGTCCGACTGGAATTGTTTAAAAAATTGCAGCAACTGCGATTCGAAGTGGAAGCCCGGTTTTTCGAGCCGCGAGGTAGAAAAGGGGGACAAGTTACAAATCCGTGTGTTTAATTGTAAGCAAACAAGACGGGGTATAGTCGGTATATGCGCGACTCGGAAAATTGCAAATATTTAAACCGGTTAAACAAACCGTCGCCGGTGCGACGGGGAATATTTTCTGCTCGCGAATGAAAATTTCACGAGCGGGGCCCCTCTTTAATTTATTTCGAAAGGAACGCGCGACAGCCGGGATTGAAACGTGGAAAAATTTTGCGCGCGCTCGCTCGCGCGCTAATATCGGCGAACGGCGAATACGTCGGTCGCGGGACGTATTAATTCTTTGGAAAACGCGCGTTACACTGGAGATTTATTAACGCCATAACGAGCCGGCCACGTCGGCGGCTGTAATTTTCCCCGAAGGTATCATCGAACGTGCGTGAATAATTAATTCTTATTACCGGGGTCGCGCAACAAATGGCAAGGAACCGGCCGCGTTACGTTTCACTTCTAACGAGGAAATAATAACCGGCCATTCGACCCTGCCATTATCGTTTATTAATTCACGTGCTCGAAAAATGCCGTACTGTGCACGCGCAGATGCTGAGAAGATCCGACGATCCGGAGGATCCACAGGGTGATCATTGCAATTTTTAAACGTTACCTTCTATCGATCGCAAAATAATTTTCTCGATTTTTCTATATTTAAGATCGAGTCGAGTTGAACATTATTTTACACATCACTAAAATTGCCCGAAACACCCGCACAAAATTTCAATCGCACCGTTCAATTTTTTAAACATCACCATTCTTCGCCGATAAAAGCACTTCCCTCCTTAAGGGCGCGCGAGGTCCAAGTTCGTCATCTTAACAATTTTTGCAAAAAAAAAAGATCCCACTGAAAATACATCGTCCTCGCGCCTTCAGGAGCGTACAAAAAATTGCCCGAGTTTCCCGTAAAAATCGACGTCGCCCTGAAACATTGGATTACAGGCGCGTTTAGCATAAAACGGCGCGCCATACTGTTTTTAAAATGGAGTCTCCGCGAAACAAGCTTTCGCCTAAGCGTCCCCGGGTCCCGGTAGCTTCGGGGCTGGCGGAATTTCTTAAATGCGCGCGTCGAAACACGGCTGCTGGGTCTCAGGTGCGAGGCGCAGTTACACGTGTACATGCGACACGCTTTCCGATCGAGCCGGCTCGTTAATTAAATCTCCAGGTACATCCCGCGGTTGTAGACTGTAATCCCGGGAGCGACACGCGCGACCACCGATCCAGACGAATACCCTAACAGGCGGTAATTGAAATATCACGGGCAACTTAGGCGAATCCGCGCGGATTTTACAGGTATTCCGCGGCAAACCGATACCCACTCTCTCGCTTCCCTCCGCGCGGAAAAACTGCGAGCGTGCTCGTTAAATTCTTTGATCTTAACTCCGCCGGTTCCGCGTATCGAAATACCGCGCGAATTTCACCGGAAAATTTTGCAACTCCGAAGGAATCGCGGAAATGATCGAATATTCAAATTCACGCGAGAAACGTGGCATAATTTCGTTGAATTCGCGGAATAATTACAATATCGTTTGCTTAAATGAAATTCGCGAAATGGACCACGTTTTTTTTTATTAAGAAATTAAAATACACAAGACAAAGTTATTTAGAGAGAATTGATTCGACAACGAAATTTCTGAAATGCAAACAAATTGCTTGCCTATATTGGCAGAAATTAATAATATTTTTTTATTATAGTGTAAATTATTGTAGAAAATGTCGGTGTTAGAGATTCAGCCACATAAAAATTGCTGAAATGAAGTTAATTAATATTTTTATTTCATTTTTTAATTTTTGATTTCTTTTTATAGTGTGAATTATTGTAAGTAGAAAATTACGAAGTCAATAATATTCTTTTTATTATTATTATGGTGTAAATTATTATAGAAAACGACGGTGTTAGAATGATAGAGTCGGGTGCGAAGAAATTCGTAACGATGGAAATTCTTCGGTGGTCGAATTGGATTCGTTAAAAATTGATTAATCATGGCCGACACCTTCGCGGCCGACATCAAAGGGACACACGGTCGACACACGTGGACTTTTCCGTGGAACAGGCCACTCCGGTCGCAAAGGATAATTACATTAGACGGCGGCTTTCACGAAAGTCGGAAAAATAATGAGGAAAGTCGGTTGACAAGCGGTACATTGTGGCCAGCACGGCGCCATCATCGTTAACCTCTTTGACGACGCGCTGCGAGTATTAAGACGAAAGAGACAGACCCGATTAGCCAGTAACTTGCTTTTCCGTTTTTAATCACGTTGATGTAGTCTTTTACTACGAATGTAATGCACACCACCGTCCGAATTAATCATTCGCTCCTTTGTTTGTTAATTACGCAAATGTTATTCCGCAGTCGAGCTACTCTCGCGTTTTCTACGAAGTTCAACAGAAAAACTGCAAAATCTTCTATAGTATTGGGAATTTCTATAATGATCGTGTACCATTGAAAATTAATTTATTTAATATTAGAGGAACGTATAATGGAATGACGTATGAAAGAGGTTTTCACTTTTCAAAAACGAGGTAGTGATGGGTAAGAATGAACAAGAAAGATGAGTTGTGAAATAACACTAAATTGCATATGGAAATACAATATGTTATTGATAAGAGTGAACAAGAATAGTTTCGAAAAAGAATGAACAATGAATATTAGTGACTGAAAATGGAGAACAAAATTCTTGCATATCACGTAACATTGATTTACAAACAAATGTTTGAACGAGGCATTCACAATTAGTGAAACAGAATGAAATTGAATGGAATGCATAATTATGGTGGTTTGTTGGTCAGCTAAATCGCGACAATTCCGTACGTTAGTGGTGGTAGGCGGTATAATTTAAGATGAAGTCGGATACCGTGCTGTGCCGTAATGCGTGTTACTCCAATTTTACAGAAAGTTCCGCGGTATTTTACACTTTTCCCCATAAAGTCGACCGTTTGCGGGACTTTCTAGAGTCCAGGGCCCGCACAATGTAAACGAGAATTAACGGGCACACTTTACACAACGGATTCCAGTGCGCGCGACCGAGTGAAAACAAATTCACACGCGGAAATTTAATAACGCGGTTAAACGGGCGACAACGGGGGTGGAAAACAAAAAGCTGGATAGTTCTCAGCTTCAAAAGGACTGCAAAGTGGACGACTTTGCAATTTTCGGTCGCGGACGTGCGAAATTTTCGTCATTTGCAACGAACGTGTCGCTGCGTTTACAAAAACGTACACAGACTGCTGTCAACGTGATAATATGGTTCCATCTGGTCCTTAGAAATTTCACAATTTTTTAAATAATTTCATATTCTAAAAAATTATTTAAATCTTGTTTTATGCTATTTAAATAATATCTAAAACAGATTTCAGAAAAATCAATTTTTTTTAAATTACAGCTCTTTGCACTCGATGGACGATCATAGTCATAATAGACGTCCACCCTGCACGTACATCACATGCCTGAAGTAATAGGAATCGTATGGACAGCTATTGTGACTACGATGTCTACCTTCGATGGAGGTTGAGAAATAAGGGACGTTCAGCAATTATTTTAATGCATAAAATTATGTTTCTCTAAAAAATGAATATATTCATCTAATTCTATGACATTTAAACGGTATTTGTTTAAACATCGTGCTAAATACATTAAACCGGAAGCACCGGTTATTATATTTTAGCAATCAATAACTCCTCCAGGGCAAACAGGGACATTAAAAATGGCAAGTATAAGATTAATTTTTACAAACATTGCGATTGCAATTCACATTCGCAGATGTTGTTTTAGTCGTCCATAACAGAGGAACGTTTCTCCTAAAAACACAGGCGATACAGAAATGGCGCTCCTCGTTTATACTGCATCGGGAATGCAAAAGAAAACACGCTAAACGAGAAAACATTCTGTGCACTCTATAAACAGTTCAAGATTCCTGGACCCGGTGCATTTTATACGATTTGCAGTCTACTCGAAGACTGATAAAACAATGTTCCTTTAAAGGTAGACACTGCTGGGTACGTGGGAATAATACGTCGCAATATTATTCAATAATTTCCATATAAAATATAAAATACAACAAAAATCCAAGTATTGGTGCCTTTAATTTTTCAGTGAATATTGATTTGTCGATTCTATGTGAATTTTCCAAGTGTCCGTATACATTGATAGAAATTAATATTACCTTCCACCATATGGAACATCAAAAATACAACAGATCACAGAATCCGCTAAAAATTCGTTTAAAAAATAGATTTTCGAAATTGCTCGGCAATTTCACGCATTCTGTGAAAAACATTGGAAAACGTTCGCTAAAAAACGGCATCGTGTGGCCACAGCCTAAACAAGGTAGAGGAGCAACACGGGCCGGTATTCGAACCGGGTCGTGTCAAAGGGATTTTTAATAAATAAACCGATCCCCCCCCTGCGGGTCGCCCCCATTTTCGCGGCCCTGGCCGGGAACATGCGTGTTCCTCTCGCATGTATGTGTGTGTGTGTGTGTGTGGATCCATGAAAAATTGATCGTGCGGCGCGGGATCAAAGCTCGTGAATTACGAATTATATGCGGGGGCCTTTACGGCCGCGTTGCAAAAGGCGAACATAGTTTTTTCCACTGACCTCCACGAGGGTGATGAGGATGATGAAGAGGGGCGGCGGGCAACAAGTGTAGTGATCGGCATAGTACTTCCGGTCCCTCTCCTCTGTCAGGAACTCGTCGCCGATCATGCGGACCATCCTGCAAGAAACCATAATTTCCTCAGTCAGTATCGTCCATTGATAAATTAAGACAAACTTCCCAATTTTTTTATACAATAAAATTATACATCTTTTTAAAAAATCAATATACACATCGTGCATTAGACTGCATAAATAAAATAGTCCTAGGTCAAACCGAGTTCGGAAAAATGAATTTTCAAAAGAGTTACAGCTCCACGAACTCGATGAACCCTCGAGTCATAGTGGATGTCCAAAACCGCTGCTGTTACTCGAGGCTCGCAGCATAGGGAGCGCGTGGACAGCTATTATGACTTCGAGCGTCATCTTCGGAAACGAGCAGACGGTGATTAACAGATTTTTTTCGAAAAGCTCGTCAAGTGACGCGACAAAGGGGGACTACTTTTATCTGCAGACCAGCCGGGCGTACGTTCCGAAATTAATCCATATCGTCGGCGGGCCCGGCAGATATTCTCGAACTAATCATCGGCCCGGAGCGATTTTCGCGCGCGAAGGGATAACCGGGCGTCCTCGTTAATCGTCGCCAGAGGTAGCGAAATAACGAGGAATTAACTTCGCCAATTCGCCGGGGAAGAAAAGGAGAAACACGGTTTCGCGCAATTACCGGCGACTTCTGGCGTCTATAGTTCCTCATTATCCCGGCCTGTCAATATCTGACAGTCGCCACGCGCCCTCCCCTCTTCCTCCCCCCCGTCCCGTCACCCGCGATATTAATTATCGTTAATTCATCCCACGACCCTGGGACACTGTCAAAAAATCCCTGTGAGCTGTCTGCGAATTTCAAGAGGTCGCAATTTATCATTGGTGATTACGATCGTTTCGTTGAACGAATAAATATCACCATAAAAAAATGTTCTGCTGGACAAAAATATACTGTACCCCCGTAACAGCGCACCCAGTTCCCTAAGAGGAGTACAGAGGTCTAAACGTGATCACCAATTCGTACGAATTAAAAACTATGTCAGTTGTCCTCGCGAGACGCTAAGGGGAGAAGGTGTACAAGTACGAGACCCTAAGGGGGGAAGGTGTAGAAAGTGCAAGAGAGCACCGAAAGAAAGAGAATCGTCCCAGAGAAAGATCTTTTCTCCACAAAAATACTCTTCCATAAGAGCACCTGCGCCTTAAAGGGGGGGTTCGGCAAATTCACACTTCCTAATTTGTCGACTTGAAAGGCCCTCTATAACCGAACCCTTTTGCCCGACTCCCACAGCCATCGACTTCTTAATTTTTCATCACGTGGGAGCTTATCGCGCTCGTTCCGGCGGTGCTCCAGAAATTAGCATCGCTCTTCAACGCCCCTGCCGGTTAATAATGAAGGTCGGACGTATAGCTAGTCGCCGCAATTAATCAGTATCCATCCCCCGGTGTCGGGGGTATTTCTCAGTCGCTCTTGTTCTTGACAGACGTCGCGCCACCTGCGCTCGCGAGAGACACGAGCCTCTCTGCTCTGCTGGGAGAACGAGATGGGGGGAGAGAACGAGAGAGAGAGAGAGGAAGGTGCGCTAGAGGGGAACAGGCACGACCCCTTTCCCGTTTCCTTGAACCCGGGTATATCAGTCACATCGCTAATTGGAAATCGCTCGTGCGATCTACGGTGTCTCGAGGCGCGCACTGGCAATTAGGTGCGCGACTACGCCGAGAGAGCTGGCTCTCGCCTAACCACTCTGCATTCGGGATATTCACCCTTTCCTTCTTCCTTTCAGAGCCGAGAGCGCGACCATATCTCTCGCGGCTCTGACCGCGTCTTCATTTTCACTGATTCGCCCAACCTCGGGCTTAGTTTTCCATTTCATGGATGCTTGGACATACCACTCTTCCTCCTACGGCGTCGTGCCAACCTTCTTGCCCCGTCCCCCCGTAACGTCGCGTCGCGCGGGACAACCACTCTGCATTCGGGATATTCACCCTTTCCTTCTTCCTTTCAGAGCCGAGAGCGCGACCATATCTCTCGCGGCTCTGACCGCGTCTTCATTTTCACTGATTCGCCCAACCTCGGGCTTAGTTTTCCATTTCATGGATGCTTGGACATACCACTCTTCCTCCTACGGCGTCGTGCCAACCTTCTTGCCCCGTCCCCCCGTAACGTCGCGTCGCGCGGGACAAAATCAACTGGCTTAACTGTTTTATCTCGCTTTTTTGTTTCGCTTTTACCTCCGGGAATCGTTCCAGCCTCTCTTCTACAATTTCCCTCCCCCCCTTAGCGACGCACAGGACCGAATGACGTTTAACAAGTTTAGCTTTTCGCTTCAGCCTTTGAACTTTCTTGAATCTTGTTTCTTTGTTACTTTCAATTATCCTCGGAACCCCCCTTTAGAGCTCAGAGTGCTCTTATGGAGGTACGGGCTATTCTTGTGGAGACGTGTTTTTCATGTAAAATAGTTTTACAGAGGCCAGAACACTTCCAGATCGTTATTCCTCGTATTTCATTCACCTTCCCCCCCTTAACGCCTCATAAAACAATATCAAGTGGAACGGTTCGACGTTTGTTTATCTGGGATAAGATGTATTGAACTTGAGGCATCGTAAATATAGGATTTTATTTAGTCTAGGATTGCTCTAGCTTCATGTTTAGTTTAAGAGTACGTATTAACCACAGAATTGTATCATGGTCACGTTTATGTTGAGGTTAGGATTATAGGGGAGCCAGGATTAAGTATGGGGTCCGGGATTAGATATAGAAGCTAGGATTACACGTGAAGGCTGAGATTGAGGTTAGAATTACGTGTGTGTTAGATCAGGTTGCTTTATAGAGGTTCGCCTAAATTTAATATCACAGTAAAACCATTATCGAACAATAAATTTATAATTATATTCTGTCAAGTATTTTTAATTACAGTGACTCTAACGAGAAAAATGATTAAAATATCTGTTAATAAACTCCTGGTGGCGAAAATGCCCCAAGGGGCAGTTCTCTGGCTCCGTCGAACTCACGAGCATCGAATCCAAGAATAGATCGAAATAAATACCATTCCACATGTCCTACGCTTCGGCAAACCTACAGAGAAGCTCTCCGCACACTCCAACGTCATTAGCCCCGAACTTCTGGCCCCCAGGGGCAACCATCGCGCTCCGAGGGCCAACATCTCGCGATTACGCACGGTAAGCAGAATTTCCAGGGATCTTGACGCTGTGGGGGACGAAACTAATCTTCGTAGGATTATTTGGCAAGGGCAAAGGTAAGAGCGCGCGCACACACACACAGAGCTCCGTGGGGCAAAGCTGCTCGGGAACGCGAGCCCGCCACTTCAAGTTCAGAAGGGCGAACTTCACGATGGGATCGTTTGCGAAGGGTCAGATCTGTGTAATTAAACGCGATACAGAGTGACACGGTAGTTAAAGCAGTTACCGTAAGCTTTACCGACCCGGTCGGTCCTCCTTACTTTCCACTCGGTGGCCCCTGGGGGCCAATTTCATTACCGGGACCCGTTGTCCCTCTTTTTTTCCGAGATAGATCGGAGAATCGCGCTTAACTTCGGTGACCGAAAGTTCTCCACAGCTCGATGACCTTCTACTTCGCAGACAGATGTTACAAAGTGCATTTTTATAGTAAAAATGCATCGTGGAAATTCGGTAAGAAGAATTTGAAAATCGCTCGCTGTCATAATAGATGTCCACCCTGGATCCCCGCTGACTCGGGCCTGCGGCGTACACTGCGGTGGACAGTTATTATGACAATGAGCGTCCAGGTCTCTTCTTTGTCGAAAAACAAAGGTAACTTGTTCGATGAAGAATGGACCTGGCGGTTTTTTTCAATAGGAAAGGTTACGAATGGATGTTCGAGCTTCCATGCACCGCATCGCTATATGCCGACCAAGCGTAACTCAAGAGAAATGCTGAAGTATCAATCATAGAACAATAGAGGAGCCCAGTCTTTCATTTATTTTTCTGTAGAACCGTGAATACAATGAATAATAAAATATTTGCCGGGCTTGCGTGGACGGCGAGAAAGTTCTGAAGTGTTCGAAACTTCGGTACTGCAGGGCCGTGCCGAGCTGTTACGGAGCCAGGGACCTCGCGAAACACCGTAGCCGGATTTGTTGGTTAAAATCGCAGACTTTAATCATTAATAAAAAAAAAAGAGTTTATCCAGTTTTATCAAGTTTCAGCTCGATACCTCACCAGTGGAAATAGTTATAGAGAAAAAAAAAATGGAAAAATCATTGGCCCCATTGTTCTCGTCGCGATTAAAAATTCTGAAAAAAATCTGACTCATTCCAAATATCAGAGAACTTTTTCGATTTTTCCGCCGCGAACTCTGCTTGTGAAAAATGAAGAACCGCAACAAACAGAACGTTTAACAGCAAGATGTTGCCAGGAGAGCGTTGTACTGGATTTTTGTCAGATTTTTTGCGGTTAAGAAAAGAATTTTTCGAATTTCGCGAGCGTGCTTTCAAGGGGGTTGAAAGCGTGAAAGTCGAGCCTAAACACAAGAGTCAGCCAAGTTTAATAAAATTGTGCTGATAAAGTTCAAACGCGTTCGCGTAAGCGTCTTCTGCGTTTCTTCACGGCCAGATGCTGGATAGCCCCTTTGTGGAGGATCTCCAGCAAAGACGGAAGGATCCCGATCGAATTACTTGAAATTCGCGAAAAACCCAGCGGATCTGTAGAACGATGTCCTCCCGTGCACGGGGGATTACGCGGGTCCTTACAAATTTACCGACAAGAGGACACGGTATATATATACATACATATATATCGAGCGAACATAATGCCTCCTGTAAGAATCGTCGGACGTCTTATCCCTCTCCCTCTCCCCAAGACTGCGTCGTCCTCCTGGCAAGGAGTCCTTCGGGGATAAGTAGTCCTTAAATCCGATTTTACCCGTCCGCGATCAAAGCCGCCAGGAAATCGAATCTCTCGATGATCGGCCGGTGCAGATTGGGAGCCGATCGACGGGACAGAATATGCGATGCGATACCTGCGCAACACGGCTGCATACGTATACCGCTGGTATGCAAAAAGTGCATAAAGCCGATCATAGGAAGCGGACGATCGTTAAACGGGACACAAGCCGTTCGCTGTTTTATACCGGGCCGCCCCTTAAGCTACGTCCGACGAAAGGGATAAGAAAGAATCCGACGATTTCGTTCCGAGTTAAACACGCTTGTCAGAGTCCACCGTTTCGGACGCGGTTCTGCGACGAGAGTGGCTCGACAAATTGGGCTCGTGATTTCCGAAGAGGATTCTTCGCGGAGGTCCGCTGATGGACTCGAGAATTGGCTCCGCACGGCTTTAGAAAACTTCAAGCTACTCGCTCGGACGTTTCGCTGCTCAGGAAATTATCGGAGATCCAGCGTTTATTTCCTTGTGAAAGAGGCGTCATCGTGTCGCGGCCGTTTCGCTAATTAAAATGAGTACCCGCATGACGTACTTCGGACGACTTTCGACTTTTCGATTCGCAAGTTTGGCAACACCGCTCTCGATTCGGATAGGCGAGGTCGTGCTTGAATCGTGGATTACTCGGGCACGCGCGAACCGAACGGGGTCGTGTCGGGTATCGTTTTACGCAGAAAATTGTCAGGAATACACTGGTAAAAGTTTCGTAAACAAACGATTAAAAATTTTGAAAATTGTATCAAAAATATCGAGACAGTACTCTCTGAAAGGGGGTGTCAGGTGCGTTTCTAGCAGTGTGCAACTTATTTTTGTAAATTCGTCCGGAGTTATGGTTGCGGTCTCTGGGTATTGGCCGGTGTGTATTCCATTTAGCTAAGCAGTCGGAGGATGGCGAATAGAGATCGAGAACGCGCGGCAGGGCCAGGCGAAGGGTCAGGGGGCGGGAAGAACGTTTGATCGCGACGGTAAGGGAGTATCGAGTTGATATGGGAGGGAAGGGGGATACACAGGGTGCACGGCATGCCCGAGAAAGCATGAAATTGCGCTCAGGTCGCGGCGTATTAGATTATTAGGACTCCGCACGCGCATATCCCGTCGGCGTCGTCCCGCTGTATTCCCCATGAGAGGCCGTGGGGAAATTTCGCGATAAATCAAACGTGGCCGGGCCACGCGCGGCAGTGTGTCCGTCGGGGAAACAAGACGCTTTTCCTGATCCCTGTAGCAGCAACTTCGCGAATCGCCGAAATTCTGACGTTATTTTTTCCGGTTGCTTAGCCGCCAACGTTGCTACTCGGTCACTTTCGACGATTTATTGCGGAAGAGCTAAACACAACAACATACGACCGGAAAACTTTTTCCCCACGACGTTCAGCCACGATTCAACGCTGTACACAAAATTTTTATGTCGCTGTACGTTCGACCATTATCGCACGATAAATTTCTGGAGACAGCGTATTTCATATTCCAGTCCGGCTTATTCTTCTTCGAGCGCCATTTTCCTGCATTCAACGACGGGAAAACCTGCTAAATTCAAATTCTACTCCGCTCTAACGATACAGAGGGCGTCTCGAAACTATTTCAACACCATTTTATTTTCATTTATCTTTTACCCTTCGACAGGTCCCGCTGTAGCCCCGCTCTGATTGGTCCGCGTTGTGCGTTAATAACTCCTAAATGAAGCCTCGGCGGACAACATTTTGCAAAAGGAAGATGTCGCTTTGAACGACCTCAAGAGCCCCCCTTTTCAGGGTGTTGAAGGAGTTTTGAGACACCCTGTATACTAGCACCATTCGAAAATTCGAAATAGCAGATCGGTGAAATTCCACCGTCGACAGCGATATTTAACGAAACAGAGCCGATCGATCAGAGCAATATCGGTATAAACAGCTCACGGCATCGACGACCGCGTTCACAATTAACTTAACGAACCAATTACAAACAGCCATCGAGCATCGGCCTTGTTCCCAGGGGGGGGAATAAGAGAAAGGATTACGTCCACTCGAGGATTCAATTCTCTGACCGGCGGCAATATCTCTCCTCTCTCGGCTGCCAGGACAACAAAGCTTGACCGGAAGTTACCGAAGGGGGCGGGGCGAAGGAGAGGAAGTGGTGGTCCTGGTATGCGGAGGATGGCCTACGACATTAGGGTGTCGGTGGAGCAGGGAGGGTGTGATACGTGATAGAGTGTCGGGAGATCGGGAAACGGAAAAAAGGCGTCGGAACAGAGGGAAACCGACGGGCAAACTGCTTTCCTGGGAAAAGGAAATTGACTTCTGGCAGCTGAGGACACGTGCCCGGACTACGCGCAGCTGTCTGCGCCGTTATCCACGTCCCCATAAGCTCGTAAACGTAGTTCCCTCGTAAAAAAGCTCCGTCTCGTCGACTGTTCGTCTGTGTTCTTTCACGTTGTTGTACACGCGACCGTGTAGACGCGAGACGCTAAGGAGAAGCGACACCGCCGCACCGTCGTCGCGCCGACACCGCTCTCTTTTCCGGGGGATCTCGGCTGCGATCATTCCGTCCACGACAAATGACTGTCTGCCGGACGATGTGGATCAAACACGCGTTCGCACCCCTCGTGCTTTTTGTAGACGGTGTCTAGATGGGAATATACAGTCGAAAAAGTCCCCATACACCCTTTGAATTGATATAACTTTTTCAAAATTTGACCACACGACCTGAGTTTTTTAAGAATTTAGAAGAATGAACTGAATTACGTGTAAAGATAATTTCAGGAAAATTGTCTGTAATGAAAATTTGAAAGATATAATTTGGCAGATCTGTGTTAATTTTGTACATTCTGAGAACACGTTATGAAAATCGGACGACGTTGCAATCAGCTAAAAACATTTAAAGATCCAGACAAAAAAGTTGTAAAATCAATATTTACTAATTTTTGTTGGCAAGTCCTGTTACAATTTCAATTCTCTTCAAATTTTCTTTACACGTCATTCAGTTCATTCTTCTAAAGTCTCGAAAAAACTCAGGTCGTGTGGTCCACTTTTTATAAACTTACATCAATTCAAAGAGCGTGTGGAGATTTCTTTGACTGACTGTACATGGAAGAAATCTTTAATGGAGACGACTTCTCATAGTCGCTATCTTAGGAAATTTATCGTGTTCTGATCGTTGAATGAGAATACTAAAAAATTTTTGGCGCAGTGCTGAATCGCATGGCTGGACGTATTGGCAAAAAGATTTCTCCTGGAATAAAGTTTTAACGAACGTAACGTTGGTTTCCGTTTTTAGTCGGACGCGTTAAAAATGCTGTGATTTTTAAAAACGTCGTCGTGCTCACCTCGACGAGTGGTCGAACTCCGAAGGACACGTTCAAATTGCACAAAGAGTGACAGGCGTATTTGGGTGAGGAATTAAAAACGGCATAGTTATGTTATTAGTAGACCACGACGACGACAGCAGCGAACTCTTTTGCTTCTGAAAAATTCAGTACCGTCTATAAACTTGGGTGTTGAATTTTTAAATGTTTCATAATTCTACGTCTGCCAAATATCGCACGCGGGTGTTCCATTTAATTGTTTAATAATCGCTGCTATTTTTTATATAGCGCATAAAAAGACATGTTACTTTTTGTTACGTTACATTTATACAAATAAAAAAATTTTCACATGCTCCACTGAACAGTTCGTGCATTAAATACGCAAATGTAGTTAACCCTTTGCACTCTGAATTATTTTTCAATTTTGTTAACAGCAGCTCCCAACTGTTTTTAGTTGAAATTTACTGTAAAGGACAGTCACTTAACTGCTACTTATATTTAACAATTTCTTTTATTTTTCTATTGGTTTGGACACGGGAATGCTCCGAAAACTGATGTCGAGTCACACTCGACGTAGGAGTGTAAAAAGTTAAAATTGCATCGTGTTTGGACTGATTTTAATTAGGGCAGTTTGACGAATGAGAAAATACATACGCAATCAAATAATTTTTTTTAATCATGTAAAATCCCACGTAGAAAATCAAAAGTTACTCTCGACTCCGTTCCGTCGACGTCTGATCGATACGTCGCTTTCTACTTAAGCGGACCAGTGGTGTCCGGCCAATTTCAGACCGTTTCCACTGGCGGCAGGCGAGATCGGAGGAGGTTAGGCGAACGAACGATGACGCAGCAGGTAAAATTAATCTCGCGTTTTCTAGATGCAACGATAGAAGGGAATTGTTCTCGATTTTCCCCCGGTCTAGCGTCGTAGAGAGTGTTGTTGTCGTGTGTGTATGCGCGCGGAGAAGTATGCCTCTGCGCGCGTGTAGGTGTGTGCCTGCGCGGTGACCACGGCACTTGAATCATTCTGACTTGCTCACCATGCTCGGATAACCGGCGCAACTGGCGGTAAGGGTGGTTAAACCGACGCAAACCAGCCGATGATGTACGACCATACGGTAAACCACGCATGCACTAACTGAACCAGCCTCTGCCTCGGTAATGGCGTCTTCTTTTACAAGCGTTCGCGTTCATGGTTGCGCGTTCCAGCACCCTTGTACGTTATTAGGGAAACTGCCTAACCGGGCGCAAAACATTTCGCTTTTGCCACTCGCCGATGTTGAGAGAGTATCGGACGAACCGGATCGTACAGGGTGGCCTGGTTTCCTTGGGTCTTTTTTGACCCGCGTGAATATTTTTTATACTATTTTACAGAATATATGAAACGAAACAAGGAGAATTTGTTAGGATATTCGGTAATTTTTTGATTATGTATTATGCGTTTGTAAGGGAGAATTTATTCGGATTTATCTAGTAGCTTTTAAATTGTAATTTTTTAAGCGGCGTTGCATAATATCGAACACTGCAAAGAATAGCAGAAAGTCATTTACGCGGATTCTATACTGATAATGATACACGGATAAGATATAGCCAATAACCGCCGAGATAAGCGATCTTTGATACAGGCTATTGGACATTGCGCAATCAAACGCAATCAATCAAATGACCAAGTCGCCGTGCAAAACCATATATTACGGGCCTTCAAGTCGTCTTGATGGCCTACAGAGACTGTACAGAGGCGCATCACCCTAATTTACTGATCCGCGGTTGTGCCATCGGAAATCGTCGTTCTCACTTTATTCTCGCTTTGTATATTTTCTAGCATTCCGCTCTCGTATTCTAGTATTAATTTATTCGTATTAAGGGCTCGACGTAGGAAAACCTCGATAAAATCGCCTAATTCGCTAGATTGGTACTTCGATTAACCCTTTTGACTTCAATATTATCTTCAAAATAGAGTTGTTCGCAGCCCCCTTAAGAGCTCGATGTAAGAAAACCACGACAAAATCGTCTAACTCGTTGGACTGCTCTTTTTATTAATAAACCGAGCCTGACTTCGATATTATTTCCAAAATGGAATTTGTTCGCATCCCCCCTTAAGGGCTCGTAAGCGAATTAAACGATCCAGAGGAATTATCTAAAAATCTGATCTCCGGAACAACGTTGAATCGTTCGAGGCTCTTCGAAGAAGGGAGACTCGGAAAAGCGACGGTATAGAATGGCAGGGATACACTCGAGATATTCCGGAGGGAGGGGAGGGATGGGGAAGCGATCGTGAAAGCAACGCCGATATCTCGGATCCTATGGTACGATTAATTGATCACGGCATAGTACGAGTCGACCGTCGAAATTTCCAAAATTATCGGGATGACACGCCACGAAATAGCTCGCGTCGGGTTCGGATGCTGGAGAGAGGGGATGTTACGGGGCACGACGGCGCAGGGGGGTGGAGAAACACTTCGTCGCGAGGAACAATAGCTCGTTTGGGGTCGCGTAGCTATGCAACGTATGACGTATAGCCCAATATCCTTGGTACACGCCTGCCGTATGGTCTTGTCCTTTCCCCCCTTTACGACTCGCTCCTCGCTCTCTCCCGCTTGGAGCCCCGTTCCCCCCCTTTTCATCACACCCGACTCGAATTCACGTTCCTCTTGTCCTTATACCGGGATCTTCGTCGTTCCCTAACCCTTCCCCCCCGTTACCTTCTTCCACAACGAGGAGGGGGAGAGAGCTCGAGCACGCGTGTAAATCCCTATCAGGGCGAACGTGTAATTACGTACAGGGTGGCTAATTAATTCGACGAATATTCCGACCGCCGCGGGAAAAAGGAGAAACGGAGAACACGGCTCCGCCGTGCTGCGTCGAGCCAATGCCGCTGCAGGAATGCGCCGAGAGATTGACGAATCAGATGTAAAATTTGCATCCCGCGTTAGTTCATGTTCGAGAACGCATTTCGGAAAAATTGGTTCTCGAGTACGGTAGTGGCGGGCAACAATTACTCGGATCGAATCACGAAATTTTTTTGCGGAGAAAATAAAATCAATTTAGCGTTAAAAACAAATTGTGTCTTTTCGAAAATGAAAATGAGAATCGAGTTCTCGGAAATGGAAAAACAAGAATTGACATTTCGAAAAATAGAAATAAAAATTGTCGTTTTCGAATGTGAAAATGCAAATTCACTTTACAGAAGTAGAAATAAAAATTGTTTTTTTTTTTTTTAATTAGAAATAGTAATAGACTTTTTGGAAATAGACGTTATCTTTTTAAAGATTTTTCCATGCAAAAAATAATTTTTGCTCGGTAAGCAACCCCCCCTGGTATTCTAATATTCTGGTTGAAGCTGGAATACGATTACACTGAACAGTCGTTTCCCAGTAGTAAGCTCTATAAACAGTCAGACGCCCGTACAAGTAGAGAATGCTGTTAACGGGGTCAACATTGCTGCAGTACACGTTTTCCCATTTGGTCGTGTCGTGCGAGACATTACGCGCGATTTTCTTGGGAGAATATCAGCTGATTACGCCTTGAACGCCGATAATGTACAGGGTGATTCAGTTTCTCCGACTAGGATCGCGCAATTAAACAATTTTCAAGTAAGAACAGCACGAAACATTGCGATTCCCGAATTATATAAAACTGCTTGTATAAAAATAAGAGATTATGACCGATTGTACAGGGTGTTTCAGTTATGTAGTCCAACCAGGACGAGAAGCAAAAAAATTTTTTTCTCCAATTTCGCGTATTTGAAATAAATTTTTCCGTTCGGCGACGCTAGAATTTTTCGCAACGCTATAGACTCTATTAGAGACCATATTCGACGACGGGTTTCAGAAGTATCGACCAGGCAACAAAGCAATTCCGACGGATATTGGGGCCGGTGTATTTCGAAGAAACTTTTCCAGAACATTGGTTTCGAAATCAGTTTCGAAACTTCCGTTCCGATGCATCCGATTCGAAAAAACTTTTTTTTTTTTTTAAACAATAAAAACCTATGGCTATATTGCAAACGACGACGACTGTGTACAGTATGTCACAAAATACGACTGTGAGGAACGAGGTGAAAAATAATTTCGTTCAATCGTTTAACGATTAAAACAAAAAACAATTTTTGGTTTTTTCGACCTTGTCTTTCACATTGAGGTCAATTTGGCTGGTAGTTCGTTGTGTCATTTTCGATTAAATCGGACGATAGTGTCCGCGACATACAATTTTGTGACACCCTGTACAACGAATCGCGCAGATCGCTTCGGGCGGAGCTGTTCCGATTGGGTAACGTAGACGTCGAAGAATTTTTTCGCAGCGTTCAGCAAAATTGCGACCGACAGACCCAAATGCATGCGAAAGAGGGAGAACGGTGAAGAGTCGAAGATGAAGAGGGCACAACGAAGGCGTGGAAACCTCAAGGACACTCGTCGTTGATAAAGGCCAAGGCCAGAGAGGCCGTCGACGAGCGTTCGAATCCGGGCGATGGGTCTCCGAGCGTTTTCGGACCGAAACTCGGGCCGGTAGTGCGAGCTGCTTGAAACTCGAGCCTGCTCGGGTTCCGGCAAACAAGAGTCAGCTTCGGCAACTCGAACCCAGGGCGCGGCGCCTCGGTTCATTGTTTGGATCGTCTCGGAAGCTACCCCTGCTGTCCTCCCAAAGTTTCTAGCAGTTCTATACTCTAGAACCGCGTTGATAGGTTCTCATAATCCCATAAGTCGAATGCCCCGGAGGGTCCATGACGCAAAACGAGTCCGCCTGTGGTCTAATGAACTCGTTAACACGTCGGTTGACGTGCCACCGATGCCTATGTTTTGGAATTATGCTAGTGTGTTCGGAAACTTCAGAAATGTCACTCGTATCGTGTACACGCGTTGTCCCTTGGTCTCTTACCGTTAACATTGAACGGTAAAAAGTGATAGAAATTTTTTATTTTTAATTATTTTTTAATCAAACTTTCAGCATGATATTGCCGACAGTTTCCCGGATAAAACGAGCCCAAACACGATACAGTTCGCGTCATGTTTATCCGAGTAATCCACGATCAAATTAGAACTTCTACTATCCGAACGCTCGGGTTCCGCCATGATCGATATTAAATTTGCGTATTGCGCAGGCAAATGTGTTCTGAACTATGGCATGTTGGTACTCGTTTCAATCAGAAAAAATGTCAGGAACAAGTTGGTAACAGTTTCATTGAAGCGATGAGTTAGTTTGACGTGACGAGAAAATGGCGGAATGAGGTCGCCCAGGGAGGATGCTTGGCAGAGCCTGTCTTAAACTATCTGTTACTTCCTTCTTTTTCGTATGAAATTTCTTTTTCAGAAACTTTGCGAGAGTTTCTGCCGAAACATCTTCCTCGGCGGTTCTTCCTTTTGTTGTTACACATAATGGAATTTATAGCATCACGAAATAGCAGTGATCTAGCAACATTAAATTTCCTTCGAGTTTTCCACGGTTTTTAATATTTATAGAATGATTTAATATTTACAACGATTCCATTTGCATAAACGGTATAATAATAATAATAATAATAATAATAATTCCGTCGTCGATCTGTTAACAGTATGATTTTTCGAAAGTTAGCGACGCGAACAGCGCCTTTATAATATCCGAACAAAAGGGATTCAAGCCCAGTGAAAGCTGTTCGAACTTTTGATACGCGCTCAAGTTTGCAAAAACTTTTCGAGCGAAAGTCACTCACTTCAGCGAAGGCTACGTGACTGCATGAACATTTACTCTACATTCAATCTGAAACATTGAAGTTATTCCTCCGTTTCCAGCCGACTCGAGTGACTGTGAATTTTTCGTTCTCAATTTATCAAAAACCCTTTGGTCCAATTTATGAAACGTCCGTAGAAAAAGTTTATTTCGAAATGTCGCTGAATGGTATTAAAAAATTCGACGAAAACCGTGGACGAAGCTTTGAGAATGCGTAGAAATATCCATTATCTGACTTGTCGAAATGTATCTTAGATAGCACAGCAAATAATAGTGCTATTCTATTTAACTGTCGCAGAATAGTCCCTCTAGCGCAATCTTGCCAATTTCAAATGTCCAATCGAAACGATAAAATCTGTTAAAAATTTTATCCCCCAAATTATTATTCCCGCTCGCCGCAAAACAGACTATCGAATTATATTAAATTTTTGCCGGCGACAACTTCTAAGGGGTTGGAATAATCTCAGAAATTTGGAAAAATACAGAATTTCGTAAGATATAGTGCAATTTCAAATTTTCAAATTTTTAAATTTTCAAATTTTCAAATTTTCAAATTTTCAAATTTTCAAATCTTCAAATCTTCAAATCTCCAAATTTTCAAATTTTCAAATATTCAAATCTTCAAGTTTTTAAATCTTCAAGTTTTCAAATCTTAAAATTTTTTCGAAGCATCGACAATTCGTAGAAATATCCATTATCTAATTAATCGAAATATACCTTAGCTAGCACAGTAAATAATAATGCTGTGTAATTAGCACAGCACATACTAATTAATACTCGTGAATAAGAAATATGGTTTTCCCACACTGTACCACCAACTATCTAATCGCCAACTGTGAGTACACTTAGAAACACAGCTGCATCCCAACAATTACCTAGCAGCGCTCGTTCTATTGTCAAAAATCGTTGGAAACGAGGTCGTCCAGCTTGCGAAGACGGAGATCTTGGAATTTTCGCGAAAATTTCCTCTCGAGCAAAAAAAGAAAGAAAGAAAGTGGAACAGCGACTTTCCACCCTCGATTGACCACCTCGAGCCGATCTCGCGGAGATCTAAGGTTGGACAGTTTGAAAGAGCGAGTGATGGGGGAGGGGGTGGATGGTGGGGGTGTGGTGCGAGGGTGGAAAGAATAGCAAAGTTGGGGTGTGGGTGTGTAAATAGAAGGACTTGTCAACAAGAGGCTTTCGGTCGAGGTTTCGGCCGGTGAAGCGCTTTTGAAAAAGCTCTCTGCCTCGGCCGCGGACTCCTTTCGAGTGGCGAACCGGCGGGTAGTTGACGCAAAACTGGGGATTACCGGCCAGAGGACAACCTGCCACCTAACAAGTGACAATTACCGGCGCTAACGAGCGCCAGCCCGACCCCGCCTGCTGCGACTTGCTTTCTGCTTGGTTGCCTGCTTGCTGTGTGTGACCGCTGGCTATGGCTAGTCGAGTCGAGTGTGTTCGAACAGAAGGGTTGTCTTCGAATCACTTCCGGCCCACTTCAGATCGCAGGATTCAGGATGAGTTGATCGAGAGGATAGGTCAGATATGATGAGTTACGTTGAGCTAGGTGAGGCTGTTACGTATCAATTGTATCGAACGAGACGATTGGAGCGAGGCAAGATTGTCCTCGGCTAAGTGGGACTATGGTGCGACAGTTAAACAAGATCACAATATCTCCGATGAGCTAACGTACTAGGTTGAGCTAGAAGAGATTGTATCAATTTGAGCGGGACAATTGAAATTGCCTGAGCAAATATCGTGCTGAGCTAAGCGGGACTATTGTGCGACAGTTAAATAGGGCAGCACTATGCTAGGCTAGAATGTGCTATGATAAGCTAAGGACGATATGCCGGTGCAATTGGATAAGCCAACACTAGACTTCTGATGGGTCACGTTTGACCCCTACCAGGTCTTTCGTTATTATTTCGAAGTTATTTATTTATTTTTTTTTTATTGGAAAGAATGCGCAACTGCACCGATGTACGCATATCTTCAAAGTGAATTTTCGAAAAGAAAATTTCAATTTTCTATGGGGGTGAAATTGGAAAATAGAAGAGATACGGAGAGTTCGTTCAAGGTTAGAGGACAAAATCGATCGCAGCGAACTATGTTCAAGAGAGAGAGCTCGGACTGCATCTATGCACTCGAAATAGATTTCGTATGCACCTGACGCCCTCGGAAAAGCCAGGACCGACGTCGAGGCGCCTTGTTCCTCCGCCCGAAGAAATATCATCGAACAGCTATAAAGACGTATCTAAATTTTATTGTCGCCTATATCTCATTTATGGCAGTCTGTAAAACCTGCTGCGACTTTCATACGCGCTGAAATATGACCTTTTTGTAACTGACAGGGGAAAAAGGCTCTCTAGAGGAGCAAAAGAGATTTGTATTGTATCTACAAATTTCCAGAAGAGATTGCTGAAATACTGAGACAGCATAATACGCGCGTGCTTCAGCAATTTATGCTTGTTCATTTTCTCGAAAATTGCAGTGACCTTTTTAATAATTGACTAATAATATAATTGACTAATAATATAATTAACTAACTAATGACTAATAATAATAATAATGAACTTTTTTAATCATTTAACAACGATTTTTCAACGATTTTTTACCCAAAAAGGACATAAATATTATCCCAAAAGGACATAAATGTTACAATATGCATTTAAATAAACTAATTAAACGTACTGATTTCTGCCGATATTCTTAGAGAGCATAAAAAGACGAATCCAACGAGTACCATGATCATACCTTTCTGATCATTCAATCTCGAGATATTGGTGCTTAAAAAACAATTTTTTAATGCTTTCAAACATGAGTATCTCGAGATTTAATGATCAGAAAAATACGATCATGGTACTCGTAGGATTTGTCTTCTCATGCTCTGTAAGATTATAAAAAAAAAATTTCGAGTTGAAAAAAAACAAATGAATTTTGTAAAAAGATGACAAAAAAATTTCACTCAACCAATGCACACTCTTGAAACAGTGGAAATACTGGAACGTGTTCCCACTTGAAAGCACGTAGAATATTCTACCACTTTTACGTTTCAAAAAAAGAAGTAAAAAGAAAGAAAAGAATGTAAAATGCCTCGTCACTTTTTGTTGAAAGTGTAACATTCCCCGTAATTGGCAACGCGTATTTTCCTTTTTCTACGATTCGCATTTCGGAAAACTACAATGGCGGAAGCTGAAGTCGCGGAATCCAGGCGAAACGTTGTTCCGGATAATTTTTAATTGACAAGCATTGATAGCCCGGCTCTGGCTCTCGCTCATTCCTTTTTCACCAGGAAAAAAAAATGTCCAAACTTTTTGTTTACAAAATTTATTGGGTTCGCTCTGCACACGTTAACTCGTTATTTGTTTGGCGCACGACTTCTGCTCGAATGGAGCTTTCGCCGGACGTATAGCACGACTCCGAAAACCGGAACCATACATTTTTTTATTACTTAGAACGCATAGTTATCGCGATTAATCCTCCTTTGTTCATTACAATTATTCGATTAAAATGATTCCGTTTCTACGTTTAGTCGTGCGCGACTATTTTTAAAACATGGTGCTCAATTTTTCCCGGGCAAATTGGCGGGAAAAAACCGTGAATTCAAACGAAATCATCGAATTACGTCGAACATAATCGTTTAAAGCAGAGCAAAACCGATAAAATATTTTTCCAAACTCGATTTGTTACCGTTCCAAAACTTATTAATGAAATTGCCTTTCAAAATGGCGAATCGCTTCGCCGTAATACGGGAGAGAGACGGGATGATAAGAAATTGATTAAATTTTAATCGTTTCAAACGGAGATTATTCGATCGAACATTTTTAAAAATATGGTCGTTTTAATGGGCCTTTGCTCGAAAATTCGATAACAAAATGGCTTTCAATACCGCATCAACATGCTAATCTAATGAATTATTCGCGTTTGAAGCTGATGGCGTTCAAACGCGCATAATCGTTCGACGATTCCGTTTTGATTAAGGCGTGATAGTTGGCTAACGACACGAAAGAAGCACAGTTTTCATCAATTTTATCGGGCAAAATCATTGCATCATTTTTTTTTAGATCAGGATTATTGAAATGATTATTTGGTAATTTTTTACTGAAAAGTGATTTTGTTAATAAAAATTTACCAGCACGCAGTACGCAACGATCGACTGCAACTTCGCAACAGTGAAACATTTTGAAATAAAAAAAAAGCTCACGTACTCTCAGAAACGTGAGCTCTTTCAACCGCAGAAAGATTGCTTGCACAAAAGTCAAGCGGTTCCCGAGAAAAAAAATTGCAGAGGATCTTTTTTGATCGGAACTCCTCGCGGTTCACGTTGCAGCAGACTTGTCATTGTCGAGCGAGGAGTAGGGCGGAAAAATAGCGTTTGATCAGCTTTCGATAATATTTGCAGTGCGCTCGAAGTTGTCGTCGATCACCCAAAAATCGACTGTTAAAAAATTCCGCTGTCGGCATAAGTAGAACGACGAAGGTCCCTTCCGAAGTCGATTTTTTCGCCGACCCAAGCTTGCACACCCTTCCCCCCCTCTCTCTCTCTCGCTTGGTTCTTTTTTCAGCTCGATTTTACCCCCCGACGTAGTTCCGATAAAATTAAAATCAATTTACCCGCGGCACCGTGTAATTTGGTCGTGAATACCCATTAACGCTTCTCATTTCTTCGCTGGAATAGTCTGTAAACATCAACTTTCGAGTTCTTCGTTTTCCCAACGTGACAGGACGAGAGCTCTCGCCTAACTAGAAGTAACGATTAAAATTCATGAGGTTATCGATCCCCGGGATGATTTTTTTTTAGCTTTGGAGACGGTTTTTTTTTTGGACGCTTGAAACATTTATTTCGATGTAAGCACGTCCTAAAGTGATTCGCATTCTCGAAAGGCGAAACATCTTTAATTGCGTCGCTTGTTTTTATCGATGTTAGGAGCAATTTTTCAGATAATAACGAAAATACCAAAATATTTAATATTTTCAAATAAATTTTTTTAGTCGAACCTATCTGTTTTCTATAGATATTCCTATAGAGCGTGAAAAGGCGATTCCAACGACCTGTGTAACTATACCACTCCGATTACATAATCTCGAGTTGTTCGTGTCTGAAAGTATGAAAATTTCATTTTTCAGACACGAATATCTCGAGATTCAATTATCGAAATGGCATGGTCATGGAGATCGTTGGATTCGTTGTTTCATAATCTATAACATCGCCAAAAATAAATTCCACGATCTCATTGGGAAAAGAAATGTCGATGCATTTTGTAAAAAGGTAACTGAGAAAAATTCATAATACGGTGTTCCAGAGGGACAAATTGAATTATTTGCACCGGAAATACGAGTGTTAGTTAACAACGAGCGACAGCAGAGTAAAAGGCTCGTCTAGACGACGGCACAGGGATACCGGGGATCGACGACTTTTTCGTTGCCGCGTAATAATTTCATCGTTGCCACTTTGCAAACTACGCGGCGCGACAGGGATTTGCAAATTGAATACACTTCGGTCGGCGTATTTACTTGGTTTCCGTCAGTGGTGGTAGTCTGTCGGGTATTCTATTTGGACGGCGAGCCGTTATGGGATGTAGTCTCGAAGAAAATGTGAAACTTTATCCGGAGTTGCGGACGAGACGGCGAAGAATAGGGAGAAACGGAGGTTGAAAAATAGTTCTTTTCGTTACTCGAACAAATCCATAATTTCTACCTTTACCCGAGCCCCTCTTTTTTCGCTTACACTCACGAGAAAATGGAGTTTCATCCTCGAAAAATATTGTTCCCATTCGCCGCTAAACAGACCATTAAATTATATTAAATTTTTGCCAACGACAATTCTGAAGAGGTTGGAAAATCTCGAAAAATTGGAAAAATACAGAATTTCATTAGATGCAGTGAAATTTCAAATCTTCAAGTTTTCAAATTTTTTAATTTCTAATTTTCAAATCTTCAAGTTTTCAAATTTTTTCATTTCTAATTTTAAAATCTTCAAATTTAAAATAGTATAGGAATCACTAAGTCCAGAAAATAATTCATCCTCATCGATACAATATTGTGCGTCGTTTTCGCAAAATTCATCAAATCCATCGGTGCGTTTTCTGTCTCCAGATAAAGATCGTGCGGCTGTTTACCTTGTTACAGATTTTATTTCGATTAAATTCACTGCGGAGCACCGCGCTCACGCGCGAGAGCGTTCCGCATCTGCTGTTTTTCATTTTGGCGAGCAGATTTTGCAATGAAACTGTAATCGAGTTTCAAACACAGATAATAAATAACGCGACCAACTTTCGAGGTCTCGACAAACGCATCTCGAACATCGCGATACAGGCCCTGTGTTTTCAACAGATGCAATTATTATTTTAATAAATATTTTCATTGGTGTGACACGTGTGTGCACACGATCCCGTGTTTCGCGTAGATCCGACGTTTTGCGGAATATTTATTGCAAAAACATTCGTTCGCGAGTAACAAGTACAGCAGGTGACGTCTTTGTAATGCACAATGTTATGTAAAGTAATATAGTTAATTTTATTGTATTAGAAGAAGGCTTAACATTTAATTAGAATTCCAAAATTTATTTCAACACCAAACAAAATTCAAACGAGTCATTTCCGAAATAATTTTTTTCCCAGATTTAAGGGTGGGCGTGAGGAGTATAAAAAAATTTATATTATTTCAAGTGTAAAATTAGCCTTAATTAGAACTGCAAGATTTATTCTACCATAAAACAGAATTCAAACTGATAATTTTCGAAATAATTTTCTTCCCAGATTTTTGGGGGTATAAAAATTCGCGACGATATTTTGCCGATATGTCGCTGTATCGAGATCACCGCGATTTCGGGGGCCCGTCGGATTTACCGTTATTACGTTAACAACGATCGCGGATACCGAAAAGCCTGTTTATCGTCCGTGCTCGTGCTCGCGCGCGCGCGCGGCCTGTTAGAATAGATAATTAAATACGAGAGGCTTAACACTTCGGAGTGTGGGTGGGGTAGGGGGATGACCGTTTAACGATGCAAATTATTAGGCCGATTAACCCGGCCCGATGATCGAGACCGGAACTGCAAACAGTCGGCTGTGCCATTCAAATATCCATTGCGAAGTTGCTGAACGAAAGGGAGGGGACAGGAAATTAAAAAAAAAATTATTTTTGCAATCGAAAATTAGTTGCAAATCAGTAGACGTTCTGTGGTATACAAAATCTGTCTGAAAATTGCTATGATCAACAACAAAATAAAAAATTTCGAGGTTTCCCGAGGTTTTTAAGGGTTGCAAAATTATTGTAGACTCGTGTAGACTCGTATAGAAATTTTTTGGTCACCAGATTTATTTCTATTCGATAGTGAAAATTGTGACGTGGATGGACAATCTTTAAAAAAATATGTTCCACCGCTTCTACGCAGGTGACAATCGAATTTTTATTCGTTTCGCTAATAAACATCGCTCACTGTCAAGCGCAAAGGTCCCGCACACATATTGCCAAAACTCACCCCTGCGCTCCAACGCCAACAGCTGTCGCGACTGCCACCGCACTAAGCATAATTAGGCGACTGAGTTCTACCCACGGACAGTAATTCTACGTGAAAATCGGCCCCGTCAAAATGCTCATTTTGCAAAACGAATGGCGCGAATCACGCGTCGTTCCGTTCTCGTTTCGAAATTCACCGATCTACGGGCCGGGAGGTGGTTGGTCGTTTCGGAACACACGCGCAGCTCGGCCGGCTCGCACGAACCCGAAACCGAAAATGTCGACGCCGTTGTAACGATGGATGTAGGTGGCCGCAATAATTTCTGACCTGTTTCGCATGTTGTGCCGATACTGCTGCCGTATTGTCGGCCGAATAGACGACAAATCGTCCCCGGCGCATAAACACAATAGATTATTACTGTCTACCGATTGTCAACGACTTTGTCGTGCGCCGTTGATATTACAGCAAATATCCCAGAAGCCCAGCTGCGCCGATAAAACACTGCAAGTCGTGTGCAATCGACTCGTCGACATCGCCGAGCGCGCGATGTCTGCCCTCTACAAACACGATCCTCGATATCTCTATAATTGCGACAGTATGGTCGCACCGATATACTGCGAGAACCACCCCCTAATACCGCCAATTAGTGTAACTCTCCGACGAAACACAATTTCCGCTGAATTTTTTAGAAATTCAGTATTACCAAGATTGCAAATTGTCTTGTTTGTTTATTATTTTCATTAAACTAGACAATCGCTGATACTCGCCCAAACCGATTTCGGGAAAATCAATTTTTTAAGAAGTTACAGCTATTCGAGCTCGATGAACGATCATAGTCATAATAGCTGTCCACCCTGCACGTATACTGCAAGCCTTGGAGCAATAGGAATCGTATGGACAGCTATTATGACTACGATGTCCACCTTTGAAAGCGGTGGAGAAATAAAGGATATTGAGTAATTTTTTAAATATATAAAATTATGTTTCTTTGGAAAATGAAGATATATGTATTTTTGTATAAAGTTTGAAGAATATTTGCTCAAAATTTTAATTGAGCATTTCGGATCGGAAGGACGTGGCAATTTTGCAGAAGTTTGTGGATTTTCGATCTGAATTGTTAGCTTTTTTTTTGGCGTATAAAAATGAGAGAAATGTATGAATCGTGTGTTGGCTTCTAGAATGTTATTGCAAAATTTTATCGACATTGATCCACGGTTTTATGTAGCTGCAGTATGTATTTCGTTCCTGCCTCGAGCGATTTTTTTTTTGGTCGGTGTAAATTTGATTTTGGGAAAATAGAAGCAGGAAATGGGAGTTCCTATGAAAATCTGTAATCAATTGACAACGGTTGAATCGTTGGCATTGTTGTATGAAAAAAAAACGATCTGCAAAAAAAAAAACTATGATGGCTTCGTAAATGCATTTAAATATCAATGCTTCGGAGGACAGTTTACCGGGTTTATAAAAATTTTGTGTGGTCGTTGTTTACGCATTTTAGATTATGCATCTTTGAGAGGTTGATGGTTAGAGGTGTGAAGGTGAAATGGTGGAAAATGAAATCCTTATGAGACAGCATATTTTCTTCAAACGCAACAGGTGTCCTAATAGTTATGGACAGGAATCTGCTGTATACATATATACATATGTACTCATAAATGTATGTATAGCCGATATCTGTGAAACGACTGTTACATTATGATCAAACGAATTTTTAATAATTTTTTTTCGATAAAATTTTATTCAAGGGATCGCCCCTTAAAATCGAATTAAGGCACCACCAAAAAATAGAGTTACGCTGCGTGAACACAGAAATATTTTGCGAATTTTAAAGTTGTCGATTACGGTATAACGAAAAAAAATTGTTTATTATTTTTAACAAATGACTGCACCCCTCAAAATCGAATTATAGCGCCGCCAAAAAATTATAAAAAAATTTTTAAAGTTGTTTATTGTTCTTTTTTAATTAATGGTGTTATGTAAATGACTGTAGCCGAGTTGAAGACAGAAGGACTTCTTCGTTCTTGCACGTGAGACGTTCAAACTGGAAGCTCATCAAGAGCAGTTAGCATGATATTCGCCGTCAGGTGGATACTCATTTGTCCACTATGAACGACGACACCCGGAAACAGTACCATTTACGTCCGACAACCGTGCACGTTTCGCAACTATTCTAATGAATTGTCTCTGAGCTTTGAAGCTAATGACACTTCAGGAATTATTGATAGTTTTACACCGTTTCCTCTGTTTGCTAAGTGCTGGGGCTAGAGCAAAATTGCCAGTCGCGTACCGATCACCCTAATCTTTCCTGGTAAATTAATTTATTACTAGAACCTGCAGATCGTTATTCGAAAAATGTTCAAAATCAATTCCAGAAAAATTTTCAATATAATTTTAATATATTTATACCGATTAATTAATAGGTAATTAGAACGTTAATTATAATAGAATTTTAATGTGTTTATACCCACATAATTTATAACAATTTTAATGTATTTGTGCCCACATAATTTATAACAATTTTAATATACTCGACATAATTACCAATTCCTAGTTTATTTAAAATCCGCACGTTTGTGAATGAAAGAATTAATATTTTTATATTGTCCATACTTGAACGATAAATCGTTGACTAATTTAGGGTTCGCGTAATTCAATTATGAATTTAGGGTTTACGTCGACACTCAAATTTATGATCACGGTGATATACGTGTGCAGAATAAACAAAAAGAAATTCGATACGTGAGAGTAAAATGAACAGCGAACACGATATCACTCTGATGGAATATCACTTCCATCGAATCAAAATAATATCGTGTTCACGGTGCATATTAATTTCAAGTATTTTTCTACTCCTTTCATCATACGCTCATTTTTGTTCCGTTGTATCGAATATATACACATATATATGTTTAATACAGTCACGTTTTGTTTAATTCACATAGAATTGTTCGTAGATTGAAAGAATGAAATAAAATTTATTTCATTAATTTCATTCGATTTTCAAATGAACTAAATTTCTTTAAATTGAACGAATTCTAAAATTCCCAAATTTATTGGAATTAGAAATTAATATTATTTATTAAACTCCTGCTTCACGCAATCGGGGCAGACAATGTTTATATTAGAAGAAACATAAATCAATTCGTTGAAATACGTGGAAATAAACTCTAAAAAAAAACGCTGTAATATAGTTCTTACATTGTCAGCAATATGTGCGTAGTTCCAAGAAAAATAAACAAAATCGAGAACACTGAGGCACGAAAGAGACTTCAATGTATACATGTTGTAGATGTTTTTTTCGGAATCATTTGGCTCGAATGAAACGAAAACACTTTGCCGGCAGAGTTACGGCGTCCAAACGTAAACAATACAATCTAACCGTGTCGATATTCTCCTTTTCATAAAGGACCCACAAAAACTACGATAATCAAAGAACTTACAAAGTTGTAAAAAGGAAATTTTTTAAAGCGAAAAATGTCGAGTTAATGTTCACTTTCTTTTTTAGTGAAATACTATACTGAATGTACATTTCCGTCGTTAATAATGCATTAAAATTATGGCAATGTGTGAGATAATTATATTATCTCCTTGACAAAGATCTGAAAATTATTATTGAATTTTACAACTGATAAAAAAATTCCATCACCACACTGCAAATTTTTATGCGAAATAAAATTAGTTATTTTATAATTGCTTTTTACAACTTGCAGGCTTTTACTTGCAAAACGAAATTGTTCGCATTATTTACAATGATCACATTGCCTGTTTTAATTATGGGTATGTGTGAAAAACATCGGAAAATATTGTCCACGTATTTCTTTGCTAAAAACATAAAATATTCGATGGAAAAAACTAGAATAATAATGTCCTCTGTAAATAATTACATTTCGGGTACATAGTTCGACTGCGAAATTGGTCGAAATACTGCAAAATGGCGGCGAAATGAATGATATCCCGGTGCGCACTGTGTCAGAGGAAAATATTAAATTGGCAATATTGTTTTCAGTCTGTCACTAGCTAAAAGTTATTTGCGAGAGGGAGATATAATTAGAACGGAAAGCTAAATCCTGATAAAGTTAATCCGACACACGCATTTTTCATTTTTTTCCTTTTGCCGTTGCATTAAAAAAAAAATGAATAAATAAACAGTTAGCAACCATAAGAAAGAATATTTTTCGAAGTCAGCCCCTGATTAATCGAATTTACGAATAAAATCATCGACAACAATAATCAGAATTATTATCAGGCTTCGACAGTAAACATTCGTTTATTCGCCCGGTATTATTAAAACTCGCTACTGCTAAATAATTAAAAAATCTTTCGCGAGAAAGTCTTTAAAATTTTTAATAAATCCCTATGGAATTCCGGCTCGTTAAAATCAGCGCGAAAAGATTTATATTCGCATAAAAATCAACAAATGTAATTGCTATACGTTTTCGCGGGGAGGGGGGGGAGGGGTGCCCGCTAAATATTCGCAGAAAGAAAATTTACAAGTTCCAGCTGTGAAACAGCGGAGGGCCTTCTGGCGTTTAATTTCCTCTTTAATTATTTTAAATCGTGCACATTTAAATAACATTTCGCCGGGTGAATTATGTGCAAACTAACTTCAGCAATGTGCAAAAGCAACCCGGAGGGGGAGCCAGCCCCGTTACACTGTTCAATAGTTACACGGATAATAATAATTACAATGCCGGCGGTTGTTGATGTTATTGTAACTATGCAAGCAGATCGGTTCATTAGGTTTGAAACCGACGTATCTTCTCAATTACCTGTGCACGTTTGATTAGCTGACGTCAGGGGATTCCCATAGCGTAGCACAAAGAAATTAAAGAGTTTATTATATACGGTGATTAGGCTCACGATTTCATAGTTATTTCTATAATAAAACCTGCTCAATTATCAACATTGAGAACCCGTTAGGCTTTGATTAGGTGTTAAGAGGCGGTGCTGACATAATTATTACTGAAAAATTGTTTAAGCAATCAATTTTTTCTGAATTACTGAAATCAACAAAACAGCTGCGCAAACAAGAAAACTGTCGTTTATAAACAAAAAGATACACAAGATTCAGAATTCTTGTTCGAAAAATTATGTTATATGCTCGGTACGACGCCAAATAAGTATGCAAAATTTCGTCAGAAAATTCTTCACCGAATTCCTGAAAAAAATTCCCAAATTTAGCCTCTGATGGCCTCATAGAATAAAATTTAAAAAATAATAAAAATAACAACAGTGAGATATAAAGAGTTATAGCGGCCTCCTTTGTTACTGCCTAATTTAAATGTGGCCTCGAATGGCGCAAAAGGTTCCCCACCTCTGTTCTAGAATCGAGAATCCAGAGCAAACGGGCGTTCGAGAGGATGTTCCGACTCGCGGAGGATTAGAATGGAGATACTTCATGATCTCAGCACGATTTTTCTCGGTATCGTGTGCTCAGAAACCGACCTACGCTCGCGCGGTCCGGCAGAACCGTGGAAATGCTGCCAAGGGGGGGAATTTATTTTGTTCGATTTCACGAAATACTATACCGGGGAACTATTGTTCACGATCTTGTTCTGCACAATCTCCGGCAAATTGGTCCAGCTATCGGACGATGACACTGCAAATACAGGTTTATTGCAACATGTGCAATTGGATGAAATAAAGTTCTCGAGGAGCCCTCTCTGCCTCGCACTTGAGCTCTGCGCAGTCCCCATACTCGAAGGATCAATGGGACACTAATGGACACACTGGATCGTTGCGGCGCAAAAAATATCCCCGTTGCACTTCGCGTCGATCCCCTCTCGCATTGCCAATCCAATATTTATAGAAGTTCTAATTGGCGGGTTTTTCATGCAAATTATTTCTGTAATTCAAGTAGTTGCATTTTTTATGCACCACACTTTTGGCTAGAAATTATTTCTGTTGCGTTTTAATATTGTTAACTACCAATATCGATGAAAAATGTTATCTAATCGAACGTACTGCGTGCGTTTCGGATATAGCGGTATAAAAATTAAAAAAAAAATAGAATGAACGTTTCTCGATTGTAAAAGCTGAAACGTCACAGTCGCCCTTTTAAAAAGGATGTCTCCAAAGCAGTAAGAGGATCTGTATAAATACGCGGATTAAAAAAGTCGATGTTTCGAAAGTATGTTTAAAACGTCTCTTCTGGAAAAAAACTTTATTGAAAAATTCGTGACGATTTTACGCGAGCGCGTAAAAGAAGTATTACATAGTAAGTATGAAGTGCACTCTGGCGTACGTGTTTTTTTCTCGGGACAGTGTTCGCGAAAATGGCACCGCGAATATTTCGCTAATTTATTTAAATAGATAAATGTTCACACCGTCGAATACCACGTACAATTGTTCTAGTTCAACGGAACGTTGCTTGTAACCGTTATTTGGATAAAATGGTGCTGGAATATTCCTGGTTTGCAAGACTTTTTACAATAATATATTTCCCGATGGTAATATGATTGAAATAGTAAAACGTCATGTACAATGTCGTTCTAATTTTATAGATTCTTCCTGTTTTATATTTTATACGTTAAATTCTTTACAGTCAGTGATTGGAATGGGGGGGGGGGGGGGGAGTTTAATAACCTCCACTAAAATAATATTTACGAGGAGGAACGACAATACGAACAATTCTCGTATTTTGTCAAAGTGAGAGCCATAATAAACACATAAAGGTACGGGAAAATAATAAAATATTAATAAATCCTGGTAAAAAGCTCACTACGAACACGAGATCAATCTCAGCGTATAAATTAAACGGAGAGGTGTCGGAAAAGGGGGGCCATAAATAAAGTTATTTAATGCATAAAATCCTCACGAGGTAGTGACAACAATTGCCCGATAAAACGCGCCCTCAGAATCGCAAAAAGAATCTCCTCGAAACATCTCACCCTTTTATTCCCCATCGCCTCGGCTTATGCAATTTCTAGGAGTCGATGCACAGTCGTTCGCATCTGCATAAAGTCCCGCGACACTGTTGCTCGACAATAACCAAACCGGCGAGATGCAAATTAAGGATCGAGCCCGAGGAGAACGCGATCGGGACGCGGAGAAAGAACAGAATAATGGCCGGGTTTGATCTCCGATCAACCGATAATGCAATTTTTCCCGTGCATCTGGAATCGCCGAGACAATATTCATCATCGACAGGGGGGCCCTCGACGCTGTTTATTCACCGTAGAAAGGCTTGCATAACACGCGACTAATGGGACGATCCCCATAAAACGGGGAAAAGCAATCGGAAATCAGAGAGAGAGAGGGAGAGAGAGAGAGAGAGAGGGCACGATGAGAGCCTTTGTTAGCGATGCTCCTCGATAGATGGATGAATTGTTAGTGTCATCAAATTGTTTATTCCTGGTGTGAAAAGACTGCTTTTTTAAACCATGGTCCGTTGCAAAATAATGTTCCTTCCAAATAAGAAATAAAACAGTCGCAGTTCGTTTTCCTCGGCATAAAGGTCCTCTTCGATGCCAATTCAGTCACGGATTGTTTAATTTTACAGCAAAGCTAACGGCAAAATTATTACTTTTTCTGCACGTACATCTACTCTTAGAACACGCGAGATCGTCCCACTAAAATATTGTCCCTTTCGAACAAGAAATAAACAAGTTACACGTCGTTTTCTTTGGAACATCCCCTAAGAGTCCTCCAGCTTCCAAGCTAACCGAGTCACGATTGTTTAATTTTACAACGAAGATAACAGTAAAATTATTACTTTTTGTGCACATACATCTCTTCCTAGAACCCGTGACGTTGTCTCACTGAAACATCAACCCCTTCGAAGCAAAAATAAAAAAGTTACGCCTAATTTTCCTCGGATCATCCCCTAAATCACCTTTTGTCTTTGAATATCCCTTAAAAATCGTTAAAAAACGCAATAAAGAGAAAATACATGTTTGTTCGGAAGCAAATCAAAGAAATTTCGGATGGCCAGTGTCCTTTCAGAGAGTTCTTTCCCAAGGTTCATCGACGCGTGTCGCGTCCGATCATGTTCGTACAAGCGTTCTATCAATGCTCCGCCGCGAGACGTCGACACAAGCAATTATCGAAAAAATAATTACCGTGAAACACTCGAGCAATTAACGCGACCGCGGAGCACGGCACTCGTAATGTCGAGGGCTCCGGCGTCGCGTTTTTCGGCAAATTAACTCCCGCGCGATGCTGATACAATTAATCGTCCTCCATCGTCGACACCTGGTTTCGATGGTCCCGACACACACGCAACACCGATCCCCGAGACACGAGGTGAAAATTTTCGACTTCTGTCTCCTTCGACCGATTAATAAGGATTTTATTTTCGATGTCAGACCGATTTTTTTTATACAAAGCTTATCGCCATTTTTAATGAAATTAAATAATTATTTACTATCACAAAGTGCATTTTTTTGCATTAATAGAAATTTTTACTTCTCTTTATTCTTAGAGAGATTTTAGTGCGTAATTTTTATTCTATTTCGATAGATGAAATAAATTTTGTATTCTTTGTATTGTAAATATATTTTTATTTTGTTTAGTGAAATTAATTTTATTTTATCAAATTATTTCTTTTGTGCTAGTTTCACTACAAGTTTTTACTTGAAAATATTTAATAATTCTTCATCAATATTTTTTACAACATATTCTATCGAATAAAAAAGTAAAGAAACGTCAAAAAAACATTCAAAGTTTGTATTGCAATATACAGAAAAAAGAATTAAAGACACGCAAGCATGAAGGTCAAAGAGGTGTAGCCGCGTCTGACAATTTCAGATAAGCTAATCGCTGAAGACATAGTTTGTAATGAACTAAAGTCACGTATTCGTGACATTTCCATAAAATGTAACACAAGGTGACGCAAATACCAGTGTGCAGCTCTAACGGACGTATAAAATTTTACAATTGTCCACGATCGCCAAAAACTAGTAAAGTAACGGGGAACATTAGGTTCGCCTGATAGAAAGACATTAAAACTTTACTGTCGATCAAATTGGAAACAAAGTTTGCCAAGACTGTAAATGTCATCCTAAATGTGCAAGTTTCCCTACGCTGTTCCGAGTACGTATTGATTGCGAGCGTGTTTTATTTCGCTATCGCTGACATTCGAGCCGTTTTTTCTTAAACTTTCAACTGGCAACTACTAAGTAATCCAAATTTTACAAGAACGTTAAAAAAATTTCGCATAAATTATTCTCACGATAAACTTTCTCTTTTCCAAATACAGTTTGTTTGCAAAATACCTTCGTCAGTCTCAAGACACAGGAGCCAAATAAAAATAGACATTTTTAACACTAAACCTATCAGAGCATTAAAAGCGATTAAAATGTTTTTTTTGTACAATTTTAATTACAAAAATTTACCATTTCAATTAATTAATTAAAATATCATTATCCTAGTATTTGTACTGTTTTAAATAAATCTTAACACTCGACTTAGAGTCGCCATTAAAAATTGCTGTACCATTATTCAAAATATTGATTGCATTATGGTAACTAATCAATTACTAAACATTTACGTATTGTATCAATAACATATCCATAATATGAAAAAAAATAATGCTGAACAGAATTATTCGAAGGTTGGAAGAAATGTTTAATTTTCAACTAAAAATATATTTCCAAGGGTTTCGTCACTGTCTTAAATAATCAATGTATAAATCACACATTCTCACGCATACATCCACCGCGTACGATCCCCGAGAACAACACCTCGAGCATGTACAACAGCCCCGGGTGGGATCGTGTCCGCGAAAGGCGCGACATCTAAATGAATAACTGGACAAGCGATATTTACATGATCGACGTGTGCTGCGGCGGTCTGTCGGTGTCGCCGGCATTGTTCTGTGCCGGCGCGAATCCTTGCACCTGTACGTTGCTGGCGATGCTAGTCCTTGCCGGGTGTCTCGCGCTATCCTTGAGTATTTTGGTCGCGCTGAGCGGCGTGGCTGTCACGCACATTGTCTTGCGCGGCGGTATCACGGTCACCTTGGTAGCACGCACTTTGACGGGTGGCGTGAAGAAGAAGAAGTAGAGAGAGAGAGAGAGAGAGCAAGCGAGGCAGATCTTCTTGACCGCTGGTCGCTCGGTGAACACACACTGCTACTCCCCCCGCGAAACACCGGTTTCGTAGAGACGCGAGAAACAAAACAAAATCAGCAGCAAGCAGCAGCAGCAGCAGCCGCCGCCTGCCTCACCACCACCACCACCACCACCGCCGCCGCCGCGGCGACAACAACACAACAAACAACAATATCGGTCACGATCTACGAGGTAAGCACGAGCACGGGGGACATAGGGGGCGGCGTCGGTTACGTTTCACGGTTATCATGCGTGCGCGAGAATAGCCGGACGGGGACGACTTAATGTTTCGAGATCCGAGGCCTAGCCGAAGGTGGACCGTGTGCACCGGCGTGGATGCTCGACTGGTCGGGTCGCACGGGTACGCATATCAAAAGACCGGCCCCCCCCCCCTCGTCGTGTGTCACGCACCGGTTGATAACCCGATAACGGGCCGCGCGCGCGCCGCATCCACTTACGACGCACGGTGGCGTGTGAAAAATTATTAGAAAAAACAACACGCGCACGCACGCACTATACGCGGTCCGTTCACAGATCCCACCTCATAGCGCACCGCGGGCCTACCGAGTGACTGACTGACTGACTGAGTGACTGCCGCGAGCTTCGAGCCACGAGCCACGAGCCACGAGCCACCCTGCGTGGGTGCACACGCGGTCCAGCGAACCGGAGGGGCAGCGACGCCTCTCATTGGCTCGGCGACCTCCCTGCCGCGCGAGTGGGGCGCCCGTCGGCCAATCGGCTCCCACCGCGCACCACCGCGCCTCCGAGCGAACCCTACTCGCCGATCCCCCAGCATTCTATCGCGAGTCGCCGCGCCGTGCGTGTCGCCTTTCTTTGTTCGCTTAGTCTTCGGTGTTTCGTTTCGTTCGTTCCGTTTCCGTTTCATCATATTTTTCCAACTCGCGGACATTTATACGTGCGAACGGTGGTCCTCGTTGTGGTCGTCGGGTCTCTGTGATTATCCGGGTTCCGAGTGAACGTGTGGAAACGCGGATTTCCTACGGAGTGCTTCTGTGAACCTTCGCGACTCTCTACGGTGCAATTTCTGCGGTTTTGTTTCCGCGAGCTTGAGTCACGCCGGACGTTTCTGTAGAGAGAGAGACGGTTACTGTAAACACGGGATCTTCAGCGAAGAAAACACAGTGGCTCGACGGGGATTGGTTGTTTTGGTTACCTCGGAATTTTGTAAGGACAGCGACGACGGAGAATCGGCACGAAGTTGTGGCAGCTCTCTGCGTCCGGTGACCGGCGCGCGCCGTGTTTACGTACGAGTGAATATTGTGCTAAGGTCGTAGAGTCGATTACCGTTACGCGAAGTCACTTGGACCGATTTTTGTAAGAATTTTTATCGTTCAGACCAGGAAATATTGTTTTCCGTTCGCAAAGCGACCGTCCCGAAGTTGCGGAAGTTTTACACGTTGCGTGCTTACATGTTTTTTTATTTATTTTGTGGTTCCTCGACTGCCCTCTTTTCAAATTGATTTTATTATAGTTTCTTCGTTGGATGGAATTTTCTTTGCAAATTCTTTACGTTACAAATTTTTTTTTATGTGGCTTTGCTTTGGGGAATTTTTCGTTTATAACCACGTTTGTGCTTCTTGCACAGTGAAATTTCGGCGTTTAACGGCTCGAAAATATTTTTTTTCGCCGCGGTCGGGTTTTACGCGGTGGTTGCGTTGCGGCGAGCGGTTATTATGAAAGGGCATAACTGCAGACTATTTACTCGACAGTCGACTGTTCCAACCTTCTTTTTGTTCTTCCGGCACGCGTGGCTCTCTAATACGCAGGGCAGAAGTAATGTAAACTTTTTACGGTTTAACGCTGCGCTCTGTCGTTGTTAGCGGATGATTTATACCGCGCGCCGTGGAATGTGAAAATTCATTATGAAATTTTCGTTTTTTTTTTTACGGAAAAATTTTGTACAGAGTGGTTGAAATATACGCGGTAAATTGTCTTCAATTTCGAATTGACAGAGATCCGTTGGATACATAATTGGTTGAAAATTCCAAAATGATTATTCTCATGATATAAATGATGATTTAGGAAATTCTTGTAACGCGGACTAATTATTTTCGCAACTGATCGTTGCTATCGTTCGTTTGCATTTTAATATATGCGAAATTATGCAGAATATGCATGAAGATGTTAGAATCACCCGTGAGATTTTTTTTTTTATGAATATCTGATATTTCGGCGACAATGACAATTATTTATCGCGTATGCAAAACTTTTTGAAAAATGCGACTGCTAGTGTATTCCACGCCTCGCATTTATCTCGCCGAGGTTACTGCACCCAAGACGCCAATTCGCGTCACCGGTATTTGAACAGTTAATGCGCACTCGGATGGTCGATGCTTCTTTCTTTTTTTTATTTTTTAAATAAACTGAGATGCATCTAATATTAGCGTTCGTTACTGTTTAGTCTTTCATAAGTAAATTTTGCGATATTAGTAAATTACGTGACGTTAGCAGGGGTGTACGGTTATTAATAACTTGAAAAAACTTCGGTTATTAATAACTTTATGTCACTAATGTATTTCAAAGTGAAGCAACGGACGCTTCGCTCCATGCGCTTTGTGCGATGTAATATTTTCATTTTCTCGGTATGGTTGGAAAAACGTTCGTCCAATTTAGTTTCGAATTTTAATAGAGATTCCAGCGAGAAATATTAACAGCAATTAAAATTATTAATTTAGAGAGTCAAAGCTGAAAAATAATGTGCAATATATACATCGTTAAATTGTTGAAAATATTAAACCCAACAAAATATGATAGACCAGCAATTTTAGCATTGCATAATTTTTTCCAAAATCCAGAACAAAGGGGTAACAGAGATTTGAATTAATAATTGAGAAAATGGGAATGTGAGCTATTGGAAAACCGAAGACGGAAATGTTAGAACCATTTCGAACCGTGGACAATTTGAAGAAAATTTTATAATTTTCGTCTGGGTTAGTAATAATTCAGAAGTCGCAGTGTTAAATAACCACTCTGTCCCGCGACACGTATTTCGACCGTAGTTTGCGATGGGAAGCAACACACGTAATTTTTTCTGCGGATAGTGTCGTGCCGGGAACAGACCGCTGGCAGGTTCCGGACAGGTCCTGACAGGTCCAGGGACGGTTGGCAGCCGCTTTGGAAAAAGTAAATTGCCCGGCAGCGTGCACGATAAAACGTGTACCTGTGAAACGTGCTCTCGGCGAAATTTTCTCGCTCTCTTTCGCCCTTCTGGCCCGCAAATCGTTCAGCAGTGACCAGGTGTTCCGCGGGACGGGCCCCTAATGCGGCCCCTAAATGTTTTTCACGAGCCGGTAGTTCGCAACGGCCCCTTTATGTCCTTTATTAACTTCCACCGCTACGTGACTGGTTCGAGTTTCCTCGGATTTGGAGACCGAGACCGGACCCCTTATCTCCCTCACCCCTCCACCCCCCTTACAAACTGCTATAGAATTAACGAGGTTATACTTTGTTGAATTTCGGAACTTAGGATTGTTGCAGGGAGTGGACGGATCTGTTGGGAATTTTGTGAATACTTTGTTTTGTGTTGTTTGGGGTTGTTTCTTGGCTTTGTTTGGCGCACGCCCCTTACTTTTTTTTTAAAAAGAGAGTAACTTTAGTAATTTCGTTTGGAAATTTTATGAAAATTCAATTTTATATATAAATTTATATATAGATTTATAAACTTATTCAGTCTCCTATCCCCCCTTTTAGACAGAAAATTATAAAATATCTCTCTTAATTTATTAACCTTTAAATAGCTCATAAAAATAGAGCTTAGCAAAACCAGTTTTACAAAATCCATATTTGCTATTACTCCACGTGCTTTATAACATTTATGAACATCTGTTTTTTAACATTGAAATTTAGAAGATTGTCGAACAGTATTGTTTTACAATTTTCAAGATATTTCGACAGAAATATTGTCTACAATTTGTTGGAATTTTTGTAGGTCTGACAATTTATTTTTGGTTCGTTGTATGACGATGTTGCAAAATTTGAAAAGATTCTTTTGAACACAGAGTTTTGTGCAACTTTATCGCTTCCAGATGGAAAAAGAAAAATATCGTAACTTATAAAAATAGCTAACTCGAAAGCGGATTTCTTACTTTGTGAACAGAAAAACATTTTTCCATGGTAACGGTAAGGATCCAGATAAGCGATCAAGTATAAAAAGGCGATTTTGTGTGTGTCGTTTGCTGTGTGGGACTCGTCGCAAGTGGGCGAGATGAGTCATGGGATGAAATTTATGAGATGATGAATTTTAAATGTATCTTAATGTTAACATAAAATAAGTATTGCTTTATTTTTTTTCGATCGCATCTTTGTAAAAATAGAATTAATATTTAATTTCGATGTACGATCATTATCGATTTCAAATATTTCTATTAAACATCAATTTTTCAACTGAAAACTTTCATGAAAAAATTAAATCGCAATCTATGGTTGTGCATTTGTTGTATCATACATTTTTGTTACGAGAAAAGGACACACGGGACATTTTCTTGTTAGTTGCATAATGTCCATTGTGTTTTCAACAATTCTCTTTGTTTTCTACCACGATCGAAACTTCTCTGCGACAATGCATAAAGGAACAATCTTTTTTAAACACCAAGCAAGAAATTTATTTACCACTTGATAGCATAATTATTAAAAGTATGGCCTTCCTGCTCGTGAGAAGCTGTGAACTGTGAGCTGAGGTCTTTCTTTCACAGTTCGCCAAGCGTGAAAGCCTACAAAACTATGACAATCTCCGTAGTTAACGGATTGAATAACAAATGATTGAAGTTGACTCAGTCTATAATAATAATAATAGTAATCTATCTGAAATCTAAAATAATAATTGTTATCAAGTGGCATGCTAAATTTATTACTAATTAATTCCAGCTTCTAACTATGTATGTATTGCTATTATGTATTCATAATTGAATGATTATTTTTATTTATTCTATTTTACACACACGGTATTCCATTTTTAGTCGTGCAGATTCGACGAGAACAACAAGGTTGAACTTCATAACAACGTCGTTAATAATAACATTTTTCTTTAATGTTAAACGTCAGCGGACGTGCTTTACAATGTTAATTATAAGCAACGCACTTTTTTTTTGTGTTACTCTATAAGAATTATTATTATTATTGTACGAAGACAGCGCAACGATGAGATTAATATTTCGCTAAACGTTTGTTGTAAAACAGTTGATAGCTACTGGCGGTCGCATGGAAATTGGATTCGGTAATTCATGTAAACCGTGTTTACATGTTAAACGAGGTCTATGTAATCTCTCACAGATTAATTCACGTATAATCGGTCACGGTTTCAGGTTGATCTTGCAATTTTCACGCGATAATCAGCTCTAGCATTAACATGTTACACAGAGTTTATATTAAACGCGGAACATACTAGAGATACAAACACACCAGCAACGACAAACATTCTCCTACAATTCATTATACGCTGCTAACATAAGTAGAGATAATAAAGAATTTTGTACAAAAAAATATATAAATAAATGTGTCGTGCAAAAAAGCATGTATCGTTATGTTATTGAAATTATGGTTGCGGAAAGCAGAAACTTTTGCTACAGTCTCGTAGAGCGTGAAAAGACGAGTCCAACGAGTACCATGAGCATACCATTCGGACCATTAAATCTCGAGATACTTGTTAAGTAGTTCGTATTTCGACCATGAATATCTCGAAATTGAACGATCAGAAAGATATGATCATGGTACTCGTTGGACTCGTCTTTTCATCCTCTATAATAATACCGACAAAACTATACAGGGTGTCGTTGAAAAAAAATACCGGTGTCCCTGCAAATCGATCAAAAAATCACCATTTCAACGTTTCTTCACCGTAAACCAAGATCAGAATTTTTCTTCGGAAAATCACACAATTGACATGTTTCTATTTCAACATTGCACCACCCTGTATATCGGACGTGCACTTCGAGCGGCATATGTAATAAATGGCGGCGAAACAAGACGCGCGGGGGGCTCTCGAATGGTATCGGAATAATTCGCGCGCAGCTCTTTCAGTAGAAATCCCGTCCGCGCCTGCTAACGCGGCTGTGTATATCAAAGAGCCGAGAATTTCATTTTCGTTACCCTTTTGCTTCGGCCAGCTCGTTATTTCTATAAAGTGCGGGGCCGCGCCGCGGTGCGAAAATGAAGCCCCCGGAAACTCTAGTCGCGTTCGCGAAAGAGTAAACTTCAACGCCCATCCTCCCCCACCGCTGCGCCTCCGGCGCTGGTACTCCCGCCCACTTTACCCCCACCCCCTTCGCGCTTGTCCACCGTGGCGTGCAATCCTCTGCGGCGCGGGAAATTCAATTACATTCGACGCGTGATGTATTCCATGTCAAAAGGAATTGTAATAAACTGCCCGGGGAAACTTCCCGTTCCACCGACCGGGAAACAATAAGGAAGCAAATCTATTTTTACGGCCGGATTCGGCCACCGGGAGACGTGTTTCTTCCGATTAGGTTCGAAACGAGCTGCCGTACGAACGGGAAACCTTCTCACGCGGTTTTACCGTAAATGTGAAACACGTGCCTCGCAATTACATGGTGTGCAACGAATATAAAAATTGTTTCTCCAATTAATAATATTAATAAGTTGATGACAATAAATCCGATCCAATTAAATCCGTTTTATCTTTCTGTCTCACGATTCACATATTCGTCTTCGCTAGAAATGCATAAAATCGTTGAAAAAAAATTATGAAGAGTTTGAAATTCGCATTAATTTGATGGAAAAATCATGCCATCCAGTTCCCAACTGAAAACTGGCATGCAACGGTAACTTCGTCGTCGACGATCTATGTATACAGTCGCGCTCGCCCCCTGTTCATTGTCGGACCACAAAGAGTCCTCTACACAGTAATGTCAAAGATCGGCCGAGAACCGGGAAGTAGCAACGGCAAATTAGAGACCGGAGACGACAATGCGGTTTGTGCTTCTTTGCAAACGCACGGCCCAGTTCTCCGTGCATTCCAACCCCCTTACACTCGCTTTCCCCTTCTCTCTCTCTCTCTCTCTCTCTCTCACTCGATACTATTCCCGTGAAAAGAGACCTCGATGGAGCAGAAACCTCTGAGCGTTATTCCTCTTTGAGCCACGACTAAGCTAATCACGCTATTTGCCTTTTATTCGATGTTCTTTCTAACGGGCGCGCCGTTCATCTACGCACTACTACTTCGCGTCCGGGTTTAATTCCGCCATTTTGTATTTCGGTGTCAATTAATTCGAAGAAATAATTCATTCAAACCGTATTCGCACTGTAGCTGTGATTACTACAATAAAAAAAATTTTAAGATTCTCGAATTTTTTAAAAATCGATGTCGCTGCGAAAAATTCGGTAAAAATTCATGGTCACGTCTGCTACTGGATGCAATATTTCTGCATTTTTTCCGTAATTTTTTTACGTGCAGAACATAAGAAATAATTCATTAAAACTATATTCACCCTATAACTACCCTTCCGGTAGGGGTACCGACTTGAAGCTTGTCACAGAGGGTTTTCTTTGGACAAAACAAATTAAGGTACTAATTCTACTTCAAATACGAAGAATTAGCCCGCCGGTTGAAGTATGAAATACGGATCAGAGCAGACCCAGGACGCCGGGCCATCGTTCCTCGGCGTCGAACGCGTATTTATCGGCGGGGGGAGGTGGGGCTTTTGTTGATACGTTTAAACGTTCGAATGCGAACGCGTTTACGACCGGTACGATTAATTTAACGGCGTTATTTACGCGCGTATAACGTACCGCGTCCGCACTTGTTTCACGTTTATTACGATTCCGTCGGCAATAAGTGGGTTATTAAGCGTATACAGGTGAAAGAAAACACGTGAACCAGAGGTACGGTGGGCATTCAGCGGTAAAACGCGGCAAACGAGGTTACATTCTTTATTGCGCTCTCCACGGCCACGATGCTGAAACGAAAGGACCCGGAGATCGTAATGCCACAAAATTATAACGACGCGAAATTAATTCAGTTCCGCGGAGCTCGCGGCTTGCTGCTAGTTAATTATCGGAAATTCGCCTTTGTTTCTAATTAGCTGATATTGCTTCCACCTTTGCTTTCGGTGAAATTGTCGGAAGGATGCGATCACCTGAAAAAAAAATTAAGAGAGAGTGTAAAAAAAGCACGCCTTGAGAGAGTTTAATGATGTCGACTTAATTCGACGCGGTTAATTACGGCCACCGGAAACGCAGAAATCGCGGGATCCACCTTTGCATCTCGAGTTGTGCGATGGTTTTTTGATTTTGGAAGACCGTCCCCTTTAATGGTTTGTTTATGAAGTGTTTTAATCGAGAAATGTTATTGTTATCTGCAGTTGTCTGAAAAATGTACTTCCTCGAGGGGATGATTCCTGAAGTCATTTCCAGTAATTTTTTCCTTTGCGAAAATCTTCTCCGCGGCCCCGTTGAGAAGTTATTAATGATAAACGCGGACCAATCAGAACGCGGCTGCAGCGGACGGGTTGCAGCTCGACCAATGCGGACGCCGCGCTCAGCGGGACCTGTTCGCTATAGCCGCGCTCCGATTGGTCCGCGTTTTTTCGTTAATAACTTCTCAACGGAGCCACGGAGAAGATTTTCGCAAAGGAAAAAGTTACTCGATATGATCTCAGGAATCGGCCATTAATTTTTCGATTTCAAAGAATCTTTGAACGTAAATCGATTGTTAATATCGAATGCTGCCCGCTTGCGTATTGATGCCTACCGAAAATCGTGAATGAATTGTTTGTAAAAGTATTAATCGGACGCCGGGAATATTGTTATTAATCGGCTTCGGTTCTCCGCAATGCGGCAGAAGCGATCCGGAATTCGGTGGTTTGCGATTCTTTTGAATGTTTGATGGGCGCCGCGCGCAAAAGTCTCCGCGATGTCAATTTGCGTCAATCGATCGGGAAAACTGTATTCGCCGCGACGTCAATTTGCGTCAGTTGTGCTTTCCGACGATGATTTTAATGCCCGGGAGACGCTCGACGTTCGACGGGATTTAAATTCCTCGCGGATGATGTGATTTCCCGCCGGACCGTGAAACAACGTGGCCCACCAATTTGCTAATGTACCGTTGTATTTTTCTGTAGATAATGTTGATACTCGTTTACGCGTTGTTGCGTTGAAATTGTTGCAATTCGGATAATTATTCTTTTATGAAATTCTTATTAACACGTTTGTGACATTTTTCCGATTAAAACGAGTCCAAACACGACGTAGTTCGAAGCACCTTCGATAATACTGATCACTGACGCGAGCGTTCGCATAATAGAGATTCTATTTAATCGAGGATTAAACGAGTATACATAACGCGAATCGTGTCGTGTTTGGTATCAATTTAATCGGAAAAATGTCACGAATACGATGTTTCATAAAAATCCGATTATAAACACGATAATTTCTTACAGACACCGAGAGATTAGTTATTCTATTTTTCTCCGTTTCAACGCTAAATGTACCCAGCACTAAAAGCGATTAAAATGTTTCAGCTTGTAAAAATGACATTTATGTCAATTTTGTGCAATTTTTATGCGAATATGTTCTTGAATTTCCATGCAAGTAACTTTATAATTTCAATAATTGTAAAATGAGAAATATAAAACCGGTCGTTTGACCGGCAGTGGTAGCTTTAGTGTTAACGCGCGAAATAGTAAGAGCCAATGGGGACCGGGGCGATTTCCCAAGAAAAGGTGTAAAGGAGCCCGCGTTTTTGACAGTCCAAGGGAAAACTAAGAATGCTTTATCGCCTGCGATTTCTCTTTCGGCGGCGGGGAGCAATCGCGGACCAACGCCGGTGAATCCCAGATAGCGAGCAGCACAGCCACGCGTTGATTTGTCATGCGTACGTGAGAATGGATCCGCCGGTGTCAAGGATGACTACTGCGGTTTGTCACCGTGGCAGGGTAATCGAAATTGCAGGAGCAGGATCAAAATCCTGCCTCGAATAGAACTAAGAAAATCCAGATAAATCTTCGCTTATCAATTTCGTACGTTCGCAGGAAAACGAGTAAGCGAAATTCGAAACACAGTTGAGTTTATTTTAATTAATATTTCCGCATGGAGCAAACGGTTGAACGACTTCAATGTTCAACGGATCGTACATATAAAACTTTGAGGTGCAATATCATACGCTCAATTTTAATTTAGATGTCTAATTTTAATTTTAAATAAAGTTTATGTCAATGCGACCTTCGTATATTCCTTTCATATTTGTGGATAATGATTTTTTGGTCAGAATGTGATAGACTGCGAATGTTAATGCAATTTTCAATTTTTCTAGGCAAATTTTGAGAAAGCGGAATCATGTAAAATATTATTTTCAGTGGTAGTGGTCTTCGTAGTTCTGAATTAAATAAAAATCGCACTAAATTCTATAGAATTTTATATTATAGCATTGTTCGAACATTTTCAGAAGCCATAAATGCGTAAAGATCCGCGATCAAGTGATGATTAATTAACGTGCTACACTGATTGATGGTAAAAAGTATAATAATATAACACAATCAAGAAACTTGAAATTCATTGGCAAAATACGTTGATTACAATGGTGCTCACTTTGATGAACAAGTTCGTCTAGGGAAAACGTTGCGTTTGCTCAATGTTACTGTTAAAAATCAAATAAAAAAATTCACGTAGTAACTGCATTAAAGCACACTAAAATGTGAAGTGTCGGATCGGTTCGTTTTATAAATTTTTTCCAAAAAAAAAAAAATGTTGAACAGTCTCGAGACGAAGAGTACGGAGTCTCTGTCCCTCTGTAGCGTCGCGGAGTTTAATCCGCGAATGGAGGGGCCGGATGGATCGTCCCTTATCACACCTCGGGGCTTTTTGCGGGCTTAAAAAGGATTCTCGGCCGCGAGGGTGCGAAAATCCCGGTGGTGGGTGAAAGAAGAATGAAATCGGTCGTGTTAATGCGCGCGGCGTGTTTCAGCGGAAGTTGAGCGTCGCGAAGGGGGCCCTGGGATCTTTGTTTTCGCGGCTCCGTTGCGGATTATGCCGTTCGAGGACGTTCCGTGTCCCGGGACCCACGCAGAAAATCCTGTTTCCACGGCGCGGCGGCGAGAAAGTCGAGACTCTACGAGGTTTCAGCATAAAACTCTCTTGCCGACGACCGACGGCGCGCCGCGCCGCGGGATTTGTAAAGCGGCGCGACCACGCCGGGGGAACAGAAAGGAGTCCGCATTTAATAGCCGTGTTTTCGCCCCGTCGAAATTTTCCGGTCGGCGCGCGGCCCGCGGAAACCGCGATTAAAAACGTCCCTCGCGTGCCAAAGCCATGGGGGAGCTGCTCGGGGAACGCGGACCAGAATTATTATGGGCCGCGGAGCTGCCGGGGAATCTTCCGTCCAATTACGGTAATGCCACCTTGATGCGGGTGAAAAGATTGCGACGTGTAACCCGCATAATATACAGACGCTATTCTTCGGGGTCCCCGTGTCGTCTCTAACATCTGCACGAAAAGATTTACCGAGGAAACGGTAAATTAACATGAATTTACGGACGTGGGCTGCTTTTCTTTTCGATTATTTTCCCATAAGTGTTCGAACGGTGGATTCCCAATGCAAATGATTCGCTCGTGTAATTCGCTGAATAGCGGAACCTCGCTTATCCGAACTCCTCGAAGAGTGTACTCTGTTGTTTCGATGCAGCGACGAAATAAATCTTTTCTGATACAATGCGGATCGCGTTTGCATACGAAACGCGATCGTCGCGAGCTTGTGAAATTTTGATTTTTCTCAAGACAGAAAAATGGCGGAGACTGTACAGGGTCACTCTCTTCTTTCTTTCTCTCTCTCTCACTCTCTCGGGCCAGAGATTTTCCGCTAACGCACTCGCCGGAGAGGAGACAAATGAAAAAGGGCCGTCGCGTGTCGCAAAGGGTTCTCGAGCGTCGCTCGGAATTCCATCAAAGCTGTTCGATAGTTCCCTTTGGCGTGTGATCGAGAAACTTGAGGGGGAGAAAGGGGGAGACACGCGTTGGGAAGATTGAAAGAGAGGAAGAGAAACGAGCGAGAGGACGCCGGGAATAAAAACGTCGTCAAACCGTACGTAGGCGGGGCGTCGCGAATCAAATGCAAGAATAGAACAAAACCGTGATTCACACCCCCGGCATGGTGCAGCGACACCACCGTATCTCTTCCTACTCTCTCTCCCTCTCTCCTCTCCTCTCTCTCTCTCTCTCTCTGGTTCATTCATCTATAGCATGAAATCTCTGCGTTACCAAGGAGAAATTCCTGTGCACACAAGATAAGAAGCAAGCGGCAACCTGCAGGCTCTTTGCAAATAAAATATCGCTCAGGCGTCAAGCGGACAGGGGTGAGAAGAGAGAACCGGTGGCGGAGGGTGGAGGCGACTGGAATGGCAGGGGGCGAGAAGGGGTGGAAATATAACGAGAGGATATTCCAGGCAGGTAGCGCGAGCACGCTTGGAATTCGACGCGAGTAAAGCCCTTAAGTCTCGCGGCGTTCACTCCGCGTTCGCACCGCGACGATTTTCCGGACGCGTTGCGCGCCGCGGATCGCAGATTTTTGAGTACCTTTCGTCGAAAATGCTAAACTCCATCTGTATCCATCGATCTACGTCGATCTCTGACGATCCAGCGATCCCAAACCACGAGTAAATTGTATCGCTTTCGCACCGTGAACGGTGGTGGGGTGTACGAGTATAAAACATCGCGTAACATTGTTGTTTAGAATAATATTTATACGAATCTTTTGCCAACGCATTCGTCACTCTTTCCCGGTTAAAACGAGTCCGAACACGGCACAATTCCGATCGTGTTTACTCGTTTAATCGACGATATAGCGGAACCTCGATTATCCGAACTAGGATAGATCCGAAATAGACGAGTATACATAACTAGGCAGAGCTTCGTCGTTTTTGGAGATTCTTCCGTGAAAGTTTTACCGGCTTTTGTCTTTACACGTTTATATCAAAATTCGGTTCGCTTAACAAATTGAAGTAAAAATTGATATTCAAGTGTGCCGAGGAGATAGCGTACCGATCGTGCACGATCAAAGTGGCAGTCAAAGCGTTAATTCTACCACGGGCCGCTAACTATTTCAAAAACCAGCATAAAGACCTGACCGCACGTTCCGCCATTTGTTTTCCTTTGGATCTCGTTCTTTGATCTTTCTGCCTCTCCCTCTTTCGTTCGCCGCGTACATACACACGTTATTTCCCTCGTTTCGTGGCTTCTTGTCTGCAATTTCCTCTTTATTTTTCCCCTTTGCTCCCTCCGCCAACCCCCTCTTTGGCATCGCGTGCGCATTTATCGCATATTTCCTCGGTAACGTCGCGTTCTCCCTCGCTCTTCCTCTCCTTTCCTCCCCCCACCCCTCCCCAATCCGTGTTTCTTCGTTCTGAGCTATTTTTTCTGTGATTCGGCCACACGATAATTATTTATGAACGGTGGCACGGAACAACTCGAATTGACCACGGTCGAGGCACCTTTTCAATATTTGATACACGCAGCCCGGACGATTAATCGATGGTCAGGCTGCGGTCACGACGAATGTATTTTCACAACTTGACAAAGTGGTTTTTGTCGGCAACGGTTGGGCCAGATGCATTTGTTCATTAAAAATTCCCACTGGGTCTCGTGTTGAAATGTTAGGACGAAAATTTACCGATTATTACACGGTTCCATATTAATTATTATATCAAATATAATTATTATGTATATATTATAATATAATATAATATAATAAATATAATATTATATAATATATATAATATAATAAATATAATATTATATAATATATATAATATAATAAATATAATATTATAAAATTTAATATAATATAATAAATATAATATTATATAATATAATAAAATATATAATATATATATTATATATTATAAAATATATTATTAAATATATTATATAATTATAATAAAATGACAAAAATTTAATGTAGCCACTGTATCATATAAAACTCGTTCTAATGCAAATTCGTCCATGTATGCAGATAATTTTGCATTAAAAATGTCTTTTTATAGCGTGGTCGTCTTTTTTCAGCGTATTGGTTCCAGTCGGGAATCGCGTCCAATGTAACCGCAGACTAATATCGGCGACGCAGCCCGGAATCTGGATCGGAATGTCCCTCGGTTATGATGCAGACGTTCCTTTTTTATTATTTTTTTTTTAATCCCGTGGCGGAATGCTCGATTATGCAATAACTGAGAGCAGATCGTCGGAGTGTACGCGCTCCGGATAACGGAATCGGCGAGTCGTGGCCGAGGAGAACGAGGAAAAAAAAGGATCATGGTCGCGGAAAATGCATGCACGACGATAGACAACAATCATAGGACACCGTTGAAAATTCGAAGGAAACGTACGTTTCTTTTTAGGTGATCTAGATTCGTACACGATCTTACCTGCGAAAGAATGGCGGCTCGTGCACGATGAGATGAAAATCGTTTTCCGAGCAGACCTCACGGTCACGATGGTGAACCGCGCACTTGAAGCTCCTGGTTCGTTTGCCACTCATCTGAAACAGCAATTGCAATTCCAATTAAAATATCGTGGTTACCGATGCGAAGCTCGAACACACGTATATTTTTAAATTACTTTTCTTTCAGTGGAACATTGTTATTTTTTCCTCGAGATTCTTGCGGAGCACGAGAAGACAAGTCCAACGAGCACCATGACCGTACCATTCGGATCGTTCGATCTCGAGATATTCGTGTCCCAAAAAATTAAATATCTTAAAAAAAAAATGTTTCGAGATTGGAAGATCGAAATTGTACGTTCATGGTATTCGTTGGACTCGTCTTTTTATATTCTGCATGAGTATCGAAGAAAATATATAGGATTCTGTTAAAAAAAAAAAAAGAGTTACGACGACTTCGACACGGTTTCCATAAAAATCCGCAAAAACCTGTCTAGACGCGAGGGCTCGCAAACCCCCGAAGCAAGGGGCTCTGGGCTGCCCAATTTCAGGATCCCAGGACTGTTTTTCCAGAGGATCTCGCGAGCGCCTCCGGAGATTTCGGAAAACTTTTTCTGAAAAACCGAAGACTGTGTAGAGACGATGATGAAGAGAACGGTGGGGGAGAGGGGGTTAAGGGGAATGGAAGGGGGACGAGTATGGCTGCCAGTTCTTGGCACGATCCTTGGCTGAGAAGGCTCGACTGAACGGTGTTCGAGGCACGGGCGGCTGATATTTGGATCAGGATCCGTTAACGCGGTTAGGCAAATGCAAGCAAGAACGCTATAGCAAACTCTCCTCTCCTCTTCGGAGCTAAGTCGTGTACATAGAGTCTATACCGCCGGTGACACAGGCAAACATCGGCGAACACGCCGCGCCGCGCCTCGCCGTCTTACGAGCTGCAGTTTCTATCAGCATAGTGTACAGCCGCGTAAGAGCCCCCCCGGATGCATCACTATACTCTCGAGTTGGGGATCGCTCCCTATTATATTTACCGTGCCGTGGTTGCGGCCTTGAGTCTTTGATGCGATTAGGCGACGTGTGCTCGTTTCTTAAAACGTTCCCGTTCGAAACCGGAATACTTAAAGAATTCCTGGTTGGGGGGCTAGGTGAGACACTTGAACGAGACAACTTGAATACAGTGCAGCGTGTTTCTTGGCCAAATCTATTGTTCGTTATTTCAAGGTTTAATGTTATATTATTACAGGTCGTTGGATTCGTCTTGATACCAGTTGGAATATTATGAAGTAAAAAATGTATGTCAACAGTTAAAAAATTGAGGTAACCTTAATTTTTTATTAAAAAAAAATTTTTTTCTTTCAGTTTTTATATTGGAGTTTGTAGATAGGTGAATACCGATCAACTTTCGTTGGAAAAAATTTTTTTTTCGTGGTAACGATGCTCACAGTGCATACTATCGTCCAAAAATTACAAAAAAGTAGCAAAGATTCAATTCTTTATCAGAATTACATGAAATCTAGTAATGAGGAGTTTCGGGGTCGCTGAGAAAAAATTCAAAATTTAAAATGGCGGATCCAATATGGCAATTAATACCTTTGCTGGTTAAAATACACGTAGAATCAAAAACTGCAGGAAACTGGAATTGAAATTTACACGTGTACATAATGAAGGTCTAAGCTTACAGAAAAATTAAGTCTGAAAGCTAGCATTCTTAAGCACTTTATTAAAACTCTACCTAAAGTTTACATTGCACTTAACTTTATATTATCGGTATATTGATTGAAACTATGCTCACGCATAGGAAAACATTAATTAAACTCTTCAATTGCAACTCTAATTTGGCAGTTTCGCACTTCCAACGCTATATCTGGAAAGTGATCCGAAAGACCTAATTATTTTGAATTTCGAGGTTCCGAAGTTTTCTTATTTGAGAGAGAAAAAAATTTTGTCGAAATTGGAAAGATTGAATTTTGACCAAGAAAAGCGGGCACCCGTGAACCACAGTGCAGCGTCCCGCAGCATTATGTGGTGGAATTTTGGGCGTCGTCGGAGTGTATCCTTGAAAGCTCGGAAGAGCATCGGCAGTCTATTAACGAGCGCCGTCGCGTCGCGCCGCGTCCCCGACGAATTTCCCGGACGATTATGGCAGCGGGCCCGCGGGATAAACTTTCTTAGGAGCAAGTTCCTGGCCAGGGGGAACCAGCTGCCGGAAGCCGCGCGGTTTCTTGCTCGTTTGATTGCCAAAAGGCAGTCCGGAAGAGGGTAACGGTACACCCGTCGAAGAATCCTGGTAGGGACTTCCGTCTAGTTGACGGGGAAAATTAAATTTACTGCCACTCCGGAATCTTGAGTTTCGCTCGGTATGCTAGCACCCTGTGTGTCTTCGTCTTCCTCGCTTCTCCGATCCTCTGGAACAGATTTCCCGGTCGCTTAACGGCCGATAAACCAACCGCCACGCGCGCGTGTTTCCATAGTGTTCTCAAAGTCGCGTTTCTACGAGATTTCAAGGTCACCAGTGGTCCTCCAACGGGACCGCACACGGATTCTCATTAAAAGTTAAAGCTACGGGTTGCACTTTTCTGTTTAATCGTTTCGATGCTGAGCATGATTTCCTGTCGAACAGGCAAACGGGTTGATAGGGGTGCTAGATCCCTGACTCCGTCGGGGATCCTCGTATGCTGCGCGCGGATCCAAGCCTCGACGGGATCGTAAATTCCCGGCTGAAGATTTAGTTTACTTAGACGTGGACAGTGGCCGGCTACCAATCGAGTCCGGTGCCCGTCCCCGTCGCCGGCGAAAACCGTGGCCAAGGAATATTTAAAGTTAAACGCGGCACGTTCCGCTCGTTTACGAGTGGGCCAAGATGGAGGACGAGAGAGACATTGTGCGCCGATTCTCTGCGGTTTCGATTAACGGAAGCATAGTGCCGCCGCGTCGAAGTCCGGCGGAACGGAAATTCGTTTAGCTCTCCTGCAAGGGCTGCGACTGCGGTTCAAGTTCGGCTAGGTTAGGACGAACGATAAACACGTGTGATAGCGGCAACTCCGTTATCCGAACTGATCGATAAAAGACGAGTTTTTACGGGGAGTTGTGTACACGGATCGCTGTGGATGGACGAACTGTTTCGAGTAGTTATTTGAACGATAAGAAAAGCTCGGTTAGTCAACGACCATTGCCTCGCTGAAAATACCGGTTCTCGTTCGATCACCGAAGTTAAACGGCGTAGGGCGGGGAACGCACTACGATGGGTGACCGCTCGGTAAAAATCCGGGAAGTGGCCCTCTGGGTGCGTTTCACGTGTTGTTGGCAAAATAGGTGGTTCGGAACCCACCTTAATAAAAAGTAGGTCCCGCTTGAAATTAGGCGATAGTTGAGGATTGGTAAAGGGAGAGGTGGTGGAATGGATTTGAAACCCTGAGGGGACCAAATATCATTACATACATGCAGGATTTCCCTATTTTATATTTATTTCGGTGGCGATCGAGTTGGCTAATTGATCTACGCGGGCGGGGAGCAATAAGGAATCGACTCTTACGATTACTATATTTAATGAAATAATAAAAGAAAGTAAAACAAAGATTGAGTACAACTTTAGAAGACAGCTTTATAATACGACTTTACAAGACGACGACCCGCGAGAGACTCCTCGTTCTCGCTTCTTCTACGCCTTTTCCAACGGTCTTCGCCCGTCGTTTGTTTCGACAAACGACAGGCGAATTCATTTGTTCGTTTGTTTTACGTTGAACGTTGAACGCGCGTTTCGCCTGTTTCTCGCGGAAATTTAGCCCTCCCACAAACATACAAGAAAAGCTCGGTTATCGTCGGTTCGGATGGTAGAGGATTCACTGTAATCCTGCTTCGAACACCTCCGTAACACGTTTCCACCGAAATCCGTGTCGAATAACCAAAGATTGGTCAAGGGAGACGGTTTCGTGTCGAGAGAGGGAGAGAGAGAGAGGATCGTTTCCGGTGCAGCAAGGAGAGCGAGTGAGAGAGGCGAACGCGTGAGCGGCCATTATCGCGCTCACGCTGCAAATCCAAACCGACGAGTCAGCCCGTCGTAAACAGGACTACAACCGGGCCAGTTTAATTCGATTAGGGCTCGATCATCGGATTGCTCGATCGGGTAGCGAAATCCCCCCGGCCTCTCATACTCCGGCGCGCCTAACTTCGCGCTGTTGCGCGCACTGCAAATCTAATCGGCGGCCCCACGGAACACCGATCGGTCAACGAAGTGGGACGGGCGCGCCGTTGATGAACGCACTCGCGCCCGAAATTACCGGCGAATCAAAGCGGCAGAACGCAAAGGGAATCCGGAATTCCGCGGGGAGTAGCGCGGCGAGAGCCCTACGTATACGTATCTACGTGCGTATCAGTCCGGTGCTCTTTCGGCGATCCCATTTTTCCCGTGGATCACCGACCCGGGAATTAAATCGCCAGGAGGTCTTCGGACCGCTGATCAAGTTTATTCCAACGTCGCCGGGTCGCTGAGATCGCGATGTATCGTCGTAGTTCAGAAAATTCGATCTCAGGTCACTCGGTCAGGACTAGTGGATAAACGATCCTGCGACACCGTCGACCTTCGGATGACCTTGGAACGAGAAAATTCAGCACAGTCGAGCAACGAATGCACGGATCCGGTTGGCGTGGAGTAATCGATGAACAGGGAGTGCTCGAATGTTCGAGATGGCGTCCGTTGACGTCGACCGAAAATGAAAATAATTGACGATGAAACTGAAAATAAAAATAATTGATAATACTGAATTGCTAATTAATGCTTGATGAAGCTGAAAATAGAAATAAAGACTGAAATAAAAATATGAAGACTGAAAATAATAATAAAAATTAAAAGTACGACCAGTCGTCTTCAGCATTCGAGGACGGTCTTCGCCGTGAACACGGTCAAACCATTCTCGATCAGGCAATATTCTCCGGCGAGCAAATTTGCCACCGGTAACAGTTTTGCATTCGGAATCGTCGGCTAGAGGGCCGACGACTTGTCGCGCGTAATGTAGGCTCGCCGTCGTGTAAACCTGGCATAATGAAATCCGTGCCATTAGGCTGGCCAATGGGGTAAATCCTGCTGGTCGGCCAAACGTCGGTTTCCCGCTCGTCCGGTCCAAAACCTAGCCCCGGGAGCCTCCCCTCCACCTCTCCCCCACCTTCATCCGATTCGATTTGAAATCGAATAGAGCGGCCGCCGTGCTTCTCGACAATGCTCCGGAAAATTCAGCCCCGCGTGTATATACGTGTTACTACACCGCCTCCATCCCCCCCCCCCCCCCTCAATGAAACGAACACGTGACCGAGACCACTGGGCTGCCCCCTTCTTTGTCCGCGCGCGTGACTGCAATTCCGGCACGATCCCACTCACACACGCACGCGGAAACCGATGTATAGTTTGTCCGTCTCGCTGGTGATCCTTCGATCGATCGACCTGCGATTATTTTCACGACTGTTCCTTCAGGACTCGTCTCGAATACCCTTTTCTTTCTTGCGGTGGTCTCGCGTGAAAGGCCCATCAGCGGAATGTTGAGATTTATTGGATTGTTCGAGGTTGAAGGATTTTCGATTCGGTGTTTGTACAAATGTTTGATATTTTTCATTTTTATTTTATTTTTTAATTGATGCTGATGGATGTCGTTTGGAACAGTTACTATAGTGAAATCCATGTTTCCTTAGTAATATTTCAGTAGTGGTTATTGCTTAGCTATTGTGGGCTACTGAATTTTTCGTTCAAGGTCATGCAAAGGTCATACTGTTATGGAAACATTTACTGATTAACTGTTACTGTATTGGTTTGTAGATAGAGTGGTGTTGTATATGTGGATCGTCGTAGAACGAATCACACGAAGTGTTGAATTATTTGGTAAAATTATATTTTTTTAATTTGAAGTTGTATCATGTCGAACGTTAGCTATGACGATACTTTTGTCGGTGACTGTAGACTTTCTTAGTATACGGGCGTTCTGTGGACATTGTCCATTCTCTGTTTATGATACTTCTCCCAGTTCGAAAGCCTGTTTACATTATCTGCAGACTGGACAGGTGCTTTGGGATCACCTGGACAGGAAAGTTAGAGGATACTGGTCAAAGTCTAAAAATGAAGTCCGGGATCTTCTGCGAGATACTTGGAAGGATGTCGAGAATGTCTCCCTCGCAACCATAAACGAATGAATTATGAATATTTTTTAATTTACAAACTTTTAATTATTTCATTGTAGACCTCCTAATTTTATGAACACCACGAATGTAAAATATATTGAGTATTTATATACATTTTTTGTACAGAAGAATTTCGATTCTCTCAAAAATCGAGATTTATAAATGAATTATTTTAACATTTATCAACTTATTATAGTACACTTATTAAATTATTATAGTACTTTTATTGTAATGTACATTTCCGTCACAATGTGAAAGGCGCCCGCACCGATCCGACAAAAGCATTATCTTGAAATTGAAATACTTTTTCCTGTCAACTACTATTCTGCCAATTTCCGCCCGGTTCCCACGAACACGCAGAAATGTATGTTAATTAAAAGGTGGCTTTAATTGGCTGACGTTTTGTTGAGGGGTAGGTGCACGCCTTCCTTGTCGTAGTGAAGCGACGAAGCTTGCACACAGCCTGACGCACAGTATATTGCCGTCACTGCGCGTAGATATTTCCAGCTGGACGAATAAAAATTTGTTTCGAACATATAACGATTCGGGGGTTTTCGTCAAACTTTAGAAATTGTATGAAAAAATGTTCGAGCGCAACCTATAGTTTTCTTTGGACATTCTTACAGAGCGTGAAAAGACGAATCCAACGAGTACCATGACCGTACCACTTGGATCAATCACTACTTTCGAACATTAAGTAGCTAACATTATAGAAATAATTATCTCGATATTGAATGATCGGAATGGTACGATCATGGTACTCGTTGGACTCGTCTTTTCACGCTCTACAACGATATTGAAGAAAAAACCAATTTTCTCTAAAAAAAAAATTTCGATATGATACGTCTCTATCTCCCCAGACAGTACAAAGTGTTGTCATACAACAATCAACAAAGCAGATGATGAGTCGATCCCAATTAACCGAGACACCCGGTATCTGGCGAACTTAAGAGGCGCCGAGAACCGTCGAAAAATTCCGAACCCAGCGATCCAATACAATTATCTCGTCCCTCGAGCGGTTCCGTCAAAAAAGCTTCGGCTCTGACATTTCGTCGAAGTTTCCAGCAGGATTTGTCGGTATCACGGTTCGCTGGAGAACGAAAAACATTCGTATCGGACATTTCGAGTCGAAAGACTTTCGACGCCGCGCCGCTCGGCGCTCGTTTCGTTTAATTCAAGCGGCCCGGAATTTTTTTCGCCCGAAGCCCTGGCGAACGCAGGCCGGGGAAACGACGCGGCGCGGTGCGGCGGCGCTCGCTTTGAGCGTCGAATGTTTTTTCCTCGAGATAGAGCCCGAAAGGAGGCATACGTATATTATTTTTCGTTTTGAAATTAGATTTGGCGGGATTCCAGCGTATCGACGTGAGAAGAACCTCCCTCCCCACCTCGAGCACGGTGTGCACGTCCGCGCGCAAAAGTAATCCGCTACCGGGCGATGCGCTTCAAGCTTTCACGATAATTGGACTGGTTTATGCGGGCATAAACAACTCGCGACAGATTTAACCCGTAAAATTTGATCAACGTCTTCCCTTTGCACCGGCGCGGCGCGCCGCTGCCTATAAATTTGATTAAACCCCGCCTCGATCTGTCGCGGAGAATGCTCGCAAAAATTCGAGAACTCGCAAAAGGTTTTCGCTCCGCGCATCGACGGACCGCGGAAACTATAATTAACCAGCTTCGGAGAATGTCGGATAGAGCACGGTGTACACTTATTTCGAGGACGTGTTTAAATGGACAATAGCGCATAATTGAGTCCTGATCCGAGTCCGTCTAATAAATCATGGATCCGAGCACGGATTAAATCGTTTAGCGCCGGGAATTTTATTAACTTCGCTCCATTTCCGGACCAGCGGATTCGGTTTTCCCAACTTTCGGACCTCGAGCGACGTTTGACCGAATCGACTGGCAGCCGCTTTCGCGGAATTTGTTGCGGTTTAATTCGGTTTGCAAAAATCGAGACGGCTGATCCATTATTCGTAGCGCTGGTACGAGCTTCGAATCATTTTTGACAGATTGTTAGTATCTACCTTGCTGATTCATTATTTAGGGTACTTTATGAAGCGTCCTCCTATTTAGAACTGCATGGCGCGGAGCAGATCAAGATCCCCTTCTACGACGCTTCCGCCCGGTCACGTGACCGATCTGTTACTGGTAGAGGGGGTGTAACGTTTTCCCCCTGAAAAATTGAGAAAATTAATCTATTGCTGTTTAAGTAGCTGACAGTACATGCAAATAATTGTTCAAACTTAATTAAACGCTTAATTCAAAGGTTTAGAACATCAACGACGCTTAAACAATGACGAAAGAAATAATTAAAATTATTGGTTTGTCTTGACAAGTGACAGACGGAATTGCTGTTTTTATAAAAGCAATTTGCTTACGGTAAAGACAATGAAAATTACTTGGGCAAACCGTTCGACAAACGACTCGATTTTTCTTTCGACTCGGCCGGTTGTAAAATCGTTTACGGAAGTGTACGTTCTTTTATAATCGCTGGCAGCTTGGATAGAAAAACGATTAAATATTGTTCGTGCAAATTTGTTTTGACCTCGTAACTCTTTGAAGCGAGCCCAGACACTGTTTACGTTAAAGCAGAATTAGCCCCGCGGAAAGGACGCCGCTCTGCTTCCCCGCGCAGGATTCACAATTTCGTCGACTCCGACCGACCGCTTTTCATCTTTTATTTATGGAAATACTCCCGGCCGGGTCGTTCGAGGCAGAATTGTCGTTGCCGACGTTGAAGAGTACTTTCCTGTGTATCGGCAATAATCGTTGAATACCGTTACCAATTGAAATGAGCCAATTATTTATCCGTTGTAACGCAACGATTACCCGCGGCGAAGACGCGTTCCCCGCGACTCCTTTCTTCCCTCGCGTCCATTTCCGCCGGCGTTCTTTTACATAATAATTCGCTGCTGTCTTCTAACGAACGTATTACCTCGATAACGCTCGGCTGCCGTTCGATATAATATTATGCGAGGCTCGTAATCCCCCGGGAAAAGTGTATAAGAGAATCGGGGAAATGCTAATCCGAGAGTCGCAGGGGCTGTCGAGTGCAAAAGGAGCTTCGTGTTTTTATTGTGAGAAAAATAGATACACGAAGGAGCGAAAATAAAAAGTAAAAACGTTAATGCAAAAGCAGCAAACCCGTTTCCTATGCAGCATGATTCGTCCAACCAATGAAGTTCATTTTTTTCAAGAAATTTCATTGTTTTCTATCGATGTTCTTATAGAGCGCGAGAAGACGAATCCAACGAGTACCATGATCGTACAATTCCGATCATTCAATCTCGAGATAATTATGTTTATAATGTTGGCTGCTTAACATGGTAAAAAGTAATGTCCAATTGGTATGGTAATGGTACTCGTTCGATTCGTCTTTTCACGCTCTACAAGAATATCGATAGGAAACCACGTAATTTATTTAAAAAATGAACCCGTAACTTTGAGATTTTACAAAAAGATGATGTTCAAAAAATATTTTCGTCTTGATCAATCGTAGCCTCTAAAATCGTGTAATTTTGTCCGGAATGTTTTCTTCATCGGATCAAAAATAACAGAGATGTTCGTTTAAGTGTCGCACGATGGCCTGGAACTTTTCCATTGCATATTTAATTCTTATTTAATTTTCTAGCCAAGGTATAGCGTCCAGCGCCGCCGCCGTCGCCGGCGGGCGCCTCATTATCGGGAACACGCGAATGTTTCTAACCTGACAAAGTTGTCGCGTCACTTCCGAAAATTGGAGTGTTCGCAATTAATATTCATTCGTAATTGTTAATTGAACAGCGGATAACCAGGCTGCGGTAACCTCCGGGACTCTCTGCCGCGGTCGTCGAAGCCGCGTTATAACGTCGCCTGGAGACTCGACCGCTTTACAATTACAATTAACGCGTCCAAACAGACCTCTCTTTCTGCCAGTGCCGTGTTGCGCTCCGGCTCGTCCGCCCTCGAGCAATTTTCTAAATTCACGGAAAAAATTTCAACCGCGGATATCCACGTTCGACAAATAAAAATCGGGGTCATTCGGTCAGATTAATATTAGCTGCGATATCACGCTGTGTCAGTCTGGCGTGATGTTGTAACCGAAAATTGCAAACGTTTCGGACAGATTAAAATTAGCTGAGATTATTGGGAAAAAAATTGGGAGAATCAGCATTTCGATTTTCCGATTAGATATTTTTCCAGGGAATCCGTTTCGATATTCCTGTAGAACGCGGAAAGACGAGTCCAACGAGTACCATGACCATACCGTTCCGATCGTTCAATCTCGAGATAATTATGTTTATAATATTAGTTGCTTAATATGTTCGAATGTAACGATTGATCGAAATAGTATGGTCATGGTACTCGTTGGATTCGTCTTTCCGCGCTCTACGAGAATCTCGAAACGTCGTTGCTAAAAACATTCCCACAACCTTGAAATCTCCCGAGAAAGGAACGACTGCCCGGAAGAAGTCGATGCAGCTTCTTCCATCGAGTCTGTGCTCGAAATTTAGTGCAATTGTATGGCACAATCGAACCCGCGATGGCCTCATAGGTATGTAAACGAAGGAGACGTCGGCTAATGCGGGGAGCACGTGACCGCGGATAGGAAGAGGAGGAGGAGGAGGTTTTGGCGACGGATTCGCAGAGGCGGGCAACGTTGTTATCTGATTTCTATGATTTGCACGGGGCTACCTACGTATGCCCGTGGCATACGTAGACGGCGCCCACGTCCGGCGCAATTGACGACCCTTTCCAACGACCATGAACGGCTACACTTGGACGCAAAGAGAGCCCGATCCGTGTACCATATCCGCTGGCCTGAGAGCTCCCTTTCGAACTCGATGTAACGAACTCCAGACTAATTCCGTGTTACGATGCACTTACACAGAAAGGCGCCGGGGATCGTGAAAGCGGCGCTGTAAAACGAAATCTCTCTATATAGCTAGCCTTGACAGTTGGGCTACCGTGAAACCTCGGCGTCGACAGTTTCTCATCTTACAACGTTGTTGTTGAGAACGATCGCACGGGACGGTGCGCGAAACGCATAAAATTCATGTCCCGAACTTGCTAAGCACCGGACGCGCGGTGCCTGGGTCTAATTTGACCCGGAGCGTGAAAATCGCTAGTAGAACTCGTCGGGATCAGGAAATTTGCCAGCCGGTCGAATCCGGGACCAATAAATAATTCTTTACGCGGCTACAAGGGAGCCACGCGGAGCCATTACTGTGCAGAAACGAGTCGCCGACAGCCGTGACGGTGCCAGACGAGAAGGAACGCGCGCGATAGAAGGTCCGAGGTGGCGTCGCGTCGCGTCTCTGAACGCTTCTAACCCCGAAGCTTATTTTCGCGGCGGTACGTGTTCACCACGAGTGGGTGAACACACGTGAGAACAGTTTCTAACGGTGCCATCCTAACTCCGGTCACGCATCATGACGGGCAAAAGAGAAATAAAGGAAACGGCCCGGCCGGGGACCGGCGCGGCACGGCACGGCGGACAGAGAAAGAAACGGGAAGACGTCGTTAGAAGATAGAATCTCGAGCAGCTCGCGAGCCGTAAACGAACCTTTACCGAGGCCTCTCGAGGCTCGCCTCCCGTTCTTTTTCGCACCTGAGCAATCTTCTTCGCGAGATGCGCCACGCGGCTCGCCGCCGTGGAATCTCATCGAAACGTTTTCGTTCCATGGCGCGTTGGCCGCGGCGAAGAACAAAATCCGACGAAATTTTCGATTCTGCTAAATTATTTCGGTCGCTTCCTGATTCGAGAACGTTCTGAATTTTATTCGATGGTAGAATACGATGGAAAGAAAATGGTTGACCTCGAGGTCAAGTTATTGCGGTAATTTTTTTGTACAGATCTTAAGATGTAATTTTTCGTAAAAATAAATTAGAATTAGAATAATTTTAATAGTACATTGATTTTGAATTTAAATTGAAGGAAAATTTACTAAACCTATGGTCATATACCACATGGCTGGCCGCGGAATATAGTTTATTTAGTTTTAACGATACTTGCAAATCTGCAGAATTATTTTCAATTTTCTTTCTATTCGATAGAAGAATATAGTAAAAAGAAAAGTTGACTTTGAGATTCAAGGTCAGTTCGACAACGTTTTCGTACAGATCTTCTAATAAATTTAATATCATTGCAAACTAAAGATTTAATTTTTCACGGAAATACGTTAAAATTAGAATAATTTTAACAGTAAATTAAAATATTGAATTTAAATCGAGGGAAAATTTATCACAGCAACGGCGACCAAAACATTTTACAGTGTTCACGCTTCGAAGATAGCCGAACAATCGAAACGTCGAAATCTTGTCGAGAATGAACACCGGAGGAGATTCGACGATCGCTGAATAGCGGTAATTAGCATAAATATAAACACCAGTTGTGTTCCAACAGCGGCGCCGCGTCGGACCGCGTGACAAATAGGCCGCAGCCCACGGAGGATTATAACCGATTCACTTATTCGGAGGATCAAGGAGTAATCAGCTCGTGACAAATTGGGTGAGCAGGTGCAACCGGTCACCACGCACTGCAACAGAAACTCGGCGAACAATATGGCGGGTTCGAGTCGGCGCGGCGGAACGGAACGGAGAGTGCATTAGCCGTATTCGCGGACAGAACGATCGAACGGATTCGCGGCGGGCAGGACATCGCACCAATTAAACGTACTTATCGAGACAATTACACGGAATCTTGATAGCAAGTTGACGCCCGAACTACCTTAAGCTTACCGACGTTTCAGCGGCCATAATCCGTGCTAACAAAGGATTACGATAGTTTCGAATCCCAGCGCTTCGAACATCCTAGCCTCCGTCCGCGCTCCTCGGCTCGTTTTACACGTTGCCCTATCTTCGCTCTGCGTTTCCGCCATTTTTATCGTAATTACTGCCGACCCCCTTGCCCCTCACCAATGTTATACCGAACCGATAGCGTTTCGAAAAATATACAATTTTTGTTCCGTACAACCCACCCGATACTGCCGATTTAATATTATACATACCGAACCCGGGGTTTTATATGACTCGGCTTAATGGCTTCCGGCAGCGGTGGCGGCCATGTTGGATATTTGAGCTGTTCAGATTTTCTGGGGTGGGTGGGAAATTTTGTGACATTGTTTTTCACGATATCGAAACGCCCAATATTGTTAAACATTTTCAATATTTTTCCCCCGTTCGGTGTAACGAGGACAGTTGAAAATATATGTACGGCATTTTGTCATGAATTTCTGAAAAAAACGAGGGCAATGAGGAAAAATGATTTTCGGAGTCACGTTCGCCAGTTTACAGTATATATGTAGGTGTAATATCAAGAAATTGTTTACTGGTCATCGAAACGCAAAATTGCTGTCCGACAGCGTGATCAATCTTATTTATTGGCACGTGCACGTGCACCGGATACAACGAGTTTTGCCATTGCATTTATCCTTGTCGTTAATGTATAAATATATTTTCCTACCTGCGAGACGCGAGAACGAGCAAATTTATGAAAGTTGTTATTAATCGGTGTTTGTTCGAATCCCCCTTAACGGGATATATTAATTTATCGGTACCGGCATTAACTGGATTATTCATTGAATTTGTTGTTAACGGCGCAGCTCGCTCCTACGAACGAGACACGAACGGAATACGCGCGGAAACGGTGTCTGGAGGAATCATCGAATCGGAAGGCGGGCCAGGTTCGCCGGAAGTGGTCGTTTCTACAACTTCTTCTGAAAGGGATGAAAGCCTCACTTTCCACAGGTGGTTGAGAAACGAGATCGAGATTTGTCACGGATGAGATTCGTGGAATACGGGTGCTACGCCGCGTCGTGCCGCGCCGCGCCGCGCCGCTGCCAGAAAACATCGTTATTTCCCCGGGCTCTAGAAGACGATCGGAAGCCATTTTCCAGACAGCGACGTCCGAGAAATCGGCAACGAAAATATTTTCCAGGTGACACATATCCGGCACTTACCTTCTCTAAAATGTCTCTCTGCATTTGCGAGATTGCAGGGGCCAGTTTACAAAATGTTTTACCTGTGAATTGTTCGTTTTCATTAAATATTTATTATTTTAGATTTATTGAAATCATTGGAAGGAGAAATACAGTTTTATTTGATTTGCCTTAAAAATCGAAATTATCTTGCATGGTGATCTGCAATTTAATTTTTTGCAGGGGCCAGTTTACAAAATGTTTTATCTGTGAATTGTTCGTTTTCATTAAATATTTATTATTTTCGATTTATTGAAATCATTGGAAGGAGAAAAACATTTTTATTTGACTTGCCTTAAAAATCGAAATTATCTTGCATGGTGATCTGCAATTTAATTTTTTGCACGGGCCAGTTTACAAAATGTTTCATGTGTCATCCGTTTTTATTAAGTATTTCTTTATTCTTAATTTAGTAAAATTATTGGTAGAATTTTGATTTGACTTGTCTTAGAAATCGAAATTATTTTGCATAATGATCTTGCAATTCAATTCAACTTACATAATTTTTTAGTTGAAAAGCCTGATTGACATTCGAAGAAGAATTTTTGAATTATTTCTCTCCAGCATTTCCATCGTGTTTTGTAGATGGACAGTTTTCATTTTATCGCGAGGAATTGCAATTATCTGAAACAGTGTAGCTCTTCGTTAAACTCCACGTTTTTAGGGAGCAATCGACGAAAACGGGAATCAGAGAAATTGGAGCAATCAATTGATTTTTTGACAGAGGACTGTTAAAACTTGCGCTCGATTTTATCGAAACGATTATTTCAATGAACTTTGCGTCAATTCACGATTTTACATTCGAACGCATTATTCTCAATCGTATAGAAATTACCGGTGTCCTTAGGAGGGACGCGTTTCGATTTGTAGGTTACGTCGCCATTTGTCTTTCTTCAAATCTACAATTGATATTATGTACAGAGCGGCGGAAACAATGGAAACGACTTTTTATTACTGTCATTACTGTTGTTGCCCCCTCCCCCCTATTTCGTAACTACAATTTGATTTCCCCGAGGTGGGGGGGGAGGGGGGCTCGGCAACACTATGAATCAGCGTAAGTTACGGAGGCCATGATTACGGTCGCCTCTCTAAACCTACAGCTGTATGCGGTTACATTCTGATCCCATTATCAATTTAATTAAATTCACCGCGATACAAATTGCCACCGGGTGCGTGTTTAACTTTTCGCCGACAGGGAATTAACGCGTACCCTTGCCTCCTTCGCCGCTGTTTTTCTCGCAAAAATAGCGGAAACGTTTTCTTGCATGGCAATTCTATTATCCCGTACAGCTGTGGCCATTTTAATCACTTGGGAAATGCTTAAACGCGGTTAGATGATTTTTTAAGTCGACCCTCCAAACATTTTTACTCGATTAATTTCATTAATATTTGTTTTCAACCGTATTTAACATTATACTTCTTATCACAATTCCAATTATTTTTAACAATATTTCTTTTTTACAAATTAAATCGCACAAAGTTGATTTTAATTTGAAGTATAGGTCAATCATATAATGTTCATAGTTTATTTGTAAAATTATTTGGGACACTGATTTTTATATGGTCGAGGTGGAGCGTAAGTACATAATTAACAATGATAATTTTTCGGAGTTTGTTCACCTTTAGAGAATTTTTTTTCACGCAGTTTATTGAAAGATATTATTTATTCAACGATGGAAATAATTCAGGGACCCTTCTATAATATTAATTCGTCGTATTTCACAGGCGAAACGTCGGAAGCTTTAAATTACAATTAGTTCGCGTTTAAACAGCGTTGGAAAGCTTCGACAAAATCCTCTTATACATACATATAATAACGATACGGTCCGTATCGAATTCTACCGCAACCTAATCGTTCCGAGTAATTAACTGGCAGAATCCAATAAATCGTTAATATCGAACGAGATCCCGCGAAAATTTACAACTTTTCAACGGACTATTCCCGTCCGGAGTAATGAAGACTGATTTCAATGAATTATTCCAAAATGCCGAGCGGGTGTTAATTTCCATCGTGAAATTCGATTCGATCAATTCGCTACGAACGCAATCCGCGAGTTCTAATTCACGATAAACGGACACCGTTATAATTATCAAAAATTTGGCGCAATTTTCATAATTATCAGTTGCCAATAGCTCGATAAATGTTACCGTTTCGCGTTGGCGCTATCGATTTTTATTCTACTCGTATTATTATATTATTATTTGTGTTATTACACAGCGGATTTCACGTATTTATGAAAATAATGAATAGGTGTAATTTAAAACAGTCAAAACATTAGAATCTAAAAATACTGCTATGTTATTTTCAATCTGTCAAACATATTAACAACAGTTTCTTGCAACCGAGGAAGAAAATTTTTATTTCGCACATAAAGATCCGCTGTCTACTAATTATTTTTATTCAGGTTATATTATCATATTTTTATTCCACTTATAATTGACGCGTACAATTTTTATTTCGCATAAATATTCGCAGTTACCATACATACCATTCCCTTATTTTTTTTAAAATTGACAATAAATAAATTAACTGCAAAAATTCAACATACAAACTCCCGGCGAAACTCGCATAAACCGTGTACATAATCTTAGATTGGACGCCAGTCCGAGTGGCGAATAAAAAAAAATCCCTCGAGAGAACATAATTTCTCTGACGCCCCCAATCAGCCTAATCGAGCCGTAAATAAACGAGATTAGTCAGTTTAAAAAGCTCGTTCCGCTCTCACTTAGATGCACCTCGAAAAACTGATCACGGAAAACTGAGTTACCGCTGGGATCGAGTAGCCCCCACCCCTCGCCCTTTGGAGGTGGTGGGGCGTGGTGGAGGGTACGTCTGAGAGATAGAAAAATTAGGGGAAATCACGGTAAGTAAAGCTTGAAATATCACTTTTATCTGGTTCAAGGGAATAATTCAGCTTGCAACCGTGTTCCACTTTTTCCCCGTTTCTTCCCTTCGCACTTTCCCTCTCCTTCGAGTAGGGGGTTGCTCGCTGGTGGGGGAAGTTGCAGTAGGGATGGAGGGGGAGGACCACCCTTCATGCTACACAGGCGAGAAAGAGTTCCTTGCGGATGTGAATTAAGTCGTAATGAAGTACGGAGTAAAAGCTTGGCGAGCTCTTCTCTCGAGCGATTCCGCTCCTCTCCTGCCACTTCTGCTCCCCCCTCTCCGCCCCCCTCTCTCTTATTCCGCACCTTTCTCACTGTTTCACGAGCGAGACAAGGACGGCGGATCCGCGACAGAGCCCGTGGGTTTTGCTCGACGCCTCTGTCGAGCGGCGGAAATAAAACGAGAACGCCGTGCCGCGCCGCCCGGAAAGTTTGTTAAGGCGATGACATTATTTCTTCGCGCCGAGTACCATTGATTCCGAGCTCTCGAGGAGGAAGTCGGTCGACGTACAGCCGCGGCGATCCTCAAGCTGCCTGAAAACGAAAGCCTCGCAGATCGAAAGCTCCGAAGATCGTCGCTGTATCTCGAATTTTGATTTTATCTCGAATTATTTCTCGATGACACTTTCATGGACAGATTCCCGACGATTTTACGGTTAAAACGAGTCCAAGCACGATACAATTCCGATCGGATTTGCCCGTTCAATCCACGATCTAGCGGCGCCTCCCTTATCCGAACCGACCGGTTCTACACACTGTTTTACATGTAAATAGTCGATCCAAAGCAGTCCAAATAGAACGAGTCGGTCGAGCTTGCAGTGTGTGTTGTAGCTAGATAATTATCCCATTACTCGGGCGTCACAGTGAGTTCGGATAGTGGAGGTCCCGCTATTTCGTGGATTAAACGGGTGAACCTGGGCCGAATCGCATCGTGTTTGGTATCGTTTTAATCGGGAAACTGACGCCGATATGTTAGCAAAGGTTTTGCGAAGAAATAATTGCAAATCAAAATGTTATTTAACAATTTCTGGGCTGTTTTCAATAAATCTGATCTTTCGAGGCTTCGAGGGATTGTTCTGCGATGTGGGAGACAGATTTTTTAGGGGATATCGTGCATGTTTCACAGGTCTTCGGACATACACGCGAACGGATCGAGCAGAATCGAACGTGGGACAGTATCGAGAGAAAGTAAATTGACTTTTCGCCGCGAGGATCGCGCGGGGGTTAAATATCGACGGAATCAGATGATTCGATGTTTCTCATGCTCTGACCCGTAGTAAAAAAAAATCGGCAGGGAGCGCCGAAAATTGATTAGTCGATCGGTTGACCCCCGGCAGCGTGTACGCAGCCGGATATTAGTAATTTCGACGAAATGGCTTGGACCTCGGGCGCCTAAGAAATAAAATTGCCCGGCCGGCCTCGTTCTCCTCGAGAGCGTAGACACGCGCTTTTGGTAATAAGATTACGCCACATCGAAAGAAAATATTACGATAGGAAATTGCTTATCGCTGGTAATTGAACCGTAGGAGATTATGAGGATTGGGGCGCGGGCGGGCGGACGGCATTAAGACGCGTAATTAAGGAAAACGAGACGCGAATCTCGCTGCGGAGAAAGAAAATTGGAAAAATTTCAAAAGCATCAAACAAACAGATAGCGGACCAACAAATTCTTCGCCGCTGCGAGCTCCTTCCTTAATTACTGAAAAACTAATGCGATTGCTTCTTCACGTTTTTTTTCCGGCTCGACTGGTTCTCCTCGTTTGAAGACTGCCGATACTTTTAGCGCGATGGAGATTATTAATTGAAAAGTGGATTTTAGAAAAATCATTCTGCCACTCTTAGAGCTCGATTAAATAAATATTCAGTATTGAAAATGTTACAAATATTAAAAAGTGGATTTTTGAAAAATTACTGTGCAACTTCTAAATTAAATGAATATTCAATATTGAAAATAAATAATAAAAAGTGAATTTTTTAATAATCATTCTGCAGCTCTTAGTGCTCGATCAAATAAATATTCAATATTAAAACTATATAAAGAAAGTATAGCAAAAATATTAATATTTGTATTTTCGAAAAATCATTCAATTAATATTTAATATTGGAAAGAAATAGTGAAAAGTGGATTTTCGAAAAATCGTTCTGCCACTTTTAGAGCTCGATTAAATAAATATTCAGTATTGAAAATGTTACAAATATTAAAAAGTGGATTTTTGAAAAATTATTGTGCAACTCCTAAATTCAACGAATATTCAATATTGAAAATAAATAATAAAAAGTGAATTTTTTAATAATCATTCTGCAGCTCTTAGTGCTCGATTAAATAAATATTCAATATTAAAACTATATAAAGAAAGTATTGCAAAAATATTAATATTTTTATTTTCGAAAAATCATTCAATTAATATTTAATATTGAAAAGAAATAGTGAAAAGTGGATTTTCGAAAAATCGTTCTGCAACTGTTGGAGCACAATTTCTGCAAGGTATATAACGAGCTGCGAGCCGCATTAATATGTTAAAAAGACGGATAAAGCAACGGGGAGTCGGGCTAATAATTAGCCGACTCGCGGGTACGCGAACTCCCGGAACGTTATGGCGGGTCTGAGAAAGGAGCCACGGCAGCGGGATCGAGTTGTTTGCCAAGATTTATCCAGTTATGGCGAAACAAGCCGCAAACCAGGTTCCCGTTTCGAATAGTTGGTAGTTCGTTTAGCGGCGTTTTGAGGCTACGTTTGGACAACACGGAAAGTGGCAAATGCGCAGACGGGGACAAAGTAAACCCCTCCGGAAACTTCGGGCCAGACTCCGCCGAAAGTTTACGGCCGTGACTGCGCTTCAAGTCGGCGACGAGTTTCAACGCGTGGACGGCAAAATTTCGGCGCGACCCCTCTATCAGCGCGCAATCAGTCACCCGAAACGGGTTCACTTAACTTTCCGCTATGACTATAGACGCGCGATTTTCGCCGCTGCCATAATCCACGAATCCGCAGAATTTGCTCGACTCTTGAACAGTGCTGTAATTTTTATTAGGATTTTTCTTAATAAATCACCAATATTAATGCATTCTCTTAACGTAGTCTCAAAGCTTGCAAAAGTTTTTAATTTTTTCGACGTTTTCCCTTCAAAACCGTCTGACTGAGAACGTCCGTATCAGTGTATCGGCGAGACAATAGCAATTTTGTGATATAGCTGCGTCATTATTAATTATTTCTTTATGCGACTTCTACATCCGCGACACTTCGCGGATTAAAACGATACCCAACACGATGCAATTCTGTTCGGATTCGCCTGTTTAATGCACGATATAGTAGACTCTCTACTATCCGAAGTGGTCCACGTCCTGGCAAAGAGTTTCCAAGAGTGAAGTCGTCTCTCGGTCGTTCGTCCACATTTTGGCGCACAAAAAATACTTCATATGGCACGCTGTACGCGCTATTTAATACATAATGCTCTTGTCAGAAGGAACGCTCCGTTGAAGAAAAAAAATTGCGAGGTTCTTTTTCGCCGACAGAAGCGATTCCAAGCGCGACGCACCGCCGTTCGATCTCAATACACTTTTCATTCCCGACGGTGGAACATTTCCCGGGCCTCTTTGCAATGCGATGTCTTAACTAAGGCTGAAATTAATGCGGCGGAAGGGGATAAAAGCGTTCGAGAGCGTCTTAAGATCCCCCCGGAGGGCCCCGCGGAAAACGGAAAGTAAATGCGTAGCGGATAAATTAAATTGATGCCGGAGTTCGGTATCTTTTTCCGCTTCCGAAGAGCATGAACGGCGCGGCTCGGCTCGGTGCTCGGAACGCGAACGAGAGGGCATTTAATTAAACATTAATTACCTGCCTGAATTATTCGAGGCGATTTTCCACTCGCGGCGTCGAACAGTTTCGTTTGAATATCCCTCCGCGATCTTTTACCGAACGCTCAACCGAATCGAACCGATCGAATAATTTCACGATTATTTCTTGAATATTCGACGGTTCTCCGCTGTCGCCTCACGACTCCCCTCCACCGTCAACCATTTCGTGTTGCCCCTATCGTGCTTTGCGTCACGTGACCAGACTCGCCGGACGAGGGGAGAGAGTTACCCCCTCTATGCCAGTACCGGATCGGTCACGTGACCTTGTGATGCACGCGCGGCACAGACGGAACGTGTCACGTGACCGAAGAGTGGGGATACTGTTAGTTTATCAAAACTAAATCAACGTTCTCAGATAGAGATTACAAAGTCTCGATGGAACGTTCTCAGGTTCGATTCTAAACAGAGATTTCGAAGCAACTCATTCTTTGTATACTTTGTATCAAGAGCCGGACTGTGGGGGCTAACCTAAACAGTCTGGAGATATGGGAACCCTATTCCATACTTGGGGTTCCAAATTGGTTTCCTTCTTAGAGTCAGTCGAAGCTAAGATTCCTCTGAATAAAGAGCTTCCTCCCGCGCCGTGAAATAAAGACTTTTATTTCAAGTATAAAGCAACAGTGTGCCTTTTATTAATAACCAATTTCCAATAGATACAAATCTTAATACGGCCCCGAGTACAGGCTGTCCCACGCAATACTTTTCACGATTTTTCAAGTGTTTTCTGACGAAAACAAAATATTTTCAACAGAAGTTGATCAGTTTTCGATTGGTTTATACATTGCAATAAAACAAAAGTTCGAAAAACCTTTCTCGATAACATTCAAGATCACCAGCTTCATTTCTTTAACTGGCACTTTGTACTTTTCCTACGTACCTAGCATACGATGACCTTCGGATGACCTTGAAGGCGACGAAATGAAAAGTTCACCAAAAAAAATGACGACCTGCTCGAATGTACGATGATCACTTGCGTTGATTATTAAGATTTTCGTTTCTTTGCCTTCGAGGTTATACCCCCCACTACGCTCCACAGTTTGCTAGGGAGGACCCACGAAAAATCTTTCGTAAAAAAAAATCGCGGAAAAATTTCCGGCAAGGATCAATCGATCGGATCCATCGTGCCCGTGGTCGTCGTCGCTGCGAAACGAAACCGTCCGTGACGCTCGAGCGTCCCTCCGAAGCCGGAAGCATCGAGCGAAAAGCGGAGAACGATCGGTATCGACTGAATGAGAAACAGCAACAACAAAAACGCAGGTGAGGTTACAGAAACAACAAGTGTTACAACGACTGAGAGAGAAAGAGAGAGATACAGTGAGATTTATAATAAATCCACCGGTGGAATTCGTATTTCCGGCAAAGCGGTAATTTTCGGTCAGGGCCGCTTCTTTACGATCGCTCGGATATCGAATCTCCGCGAGATTTCCGGCGCAACGTTATTTCAACGATTTCGCGGTTTTCCACCGACGGATTTCAATGGCGGTCGTGCCCGTAAATTTTTCGCAACCCCCTCCCCACCGCTGCTCTCCGCCGCCGCCTCCGGCACAGTGCTATCCGACGACAGAATTTCGCGTTGAACTTTCTCCATTCGTTTTCGGGCCACGACGACACGGAAGGAAGTGGTGCGTTTCAGTACCTTCGAAAGCGCGTCACTTCCGCAAGAAGAACCCGACGAGATTCCACTGTTCAACGGCGTGCTCCCGATCGAGAGATTTACAGACAGCCCTCTGAAATATCGATCATCTCATACACGGCGGCGGCGGTGGCTCGCGTTGGTATCCGAACGCCCTTTAAGACGCCATAACCATTTATAAATCTTCGATTTTGGCTGGAAGTTTTTTTGGAATCATCGCGATTGAATTTTCTTTTTTTTCAGCGATATTATCGTTGCCCGCGAAAAGACGAATCCAACGACCTGTATACGTATACATGGTGAGCCACCTAACTCGCCTGAATAATTTATACGTTTTTTCAGATAGGAAGAAACGCTTTGGACAAATGTTTTTTTGTCTCGAGGGACACATTACACGTGGCGTGCATAACTTTTTCTTAGGGGGAGGTGCTTAGGAGTTTTCAAGGTCAACTCTGTTTTCTTTTTTATATGGTACCACATATTTTTGAACCACTGCCATTGTAGCTCTTTTCGAGACAATTTCGACGATATTCAAGGTCATCCAAGGTCACAAACGTAAACAAGAAATATGAATGCTTTGTGAGTGCTTACGCAATGGGACATTGTCTTATTAATGAAATCCAATGGGAAATGTCTGTTTACCACTCACGTTTACTAAAGATAAACAAACTTCGTCAAAACGCTTGAGAGTAAATTTCTGTAACCATTTTAACGATAATCATCATAATTATTTATAATGAATTTCTGTTTTCCGTGTAGTTTACGTCTACGACCTTGGATGACCTTGAATGACCGTATCGTCGAAATTGTCTCGAGCTACAATGGTACGAGTTCAAAATATTTTGAACCAGCTGTCCTGCGGAATTCTGTGATAAGGTTGAATTTCTAACTTGATATTACGCGAAGAAAATGTTCAGGAAATAAAGTGCAATTACTCGTTAATTATTTAGGTTTAGCACTAATGAAGATCAATACTTTCTTACTCAGCATTTAACATTCTTCCATATTTTGGTATAAAAAATATAGCATTCCATTTAAAAAAACAAACTCGATCTTCAAATCTCCGACACGCTTCCACCTGTAAAAAAAATACATACACTACATAATGTATCCCTTCAGACCATGCAACTTCTGTATACAAAACTTTTTTGTGCAACGCATACTTTGGAAGTTATTATAGGTGTACAAGTTGCGTGGACCACCCTGTATATGTGGTTCCATATAAAAAAACAGAGTTAACATTCAAATCTCCTGAGCTCCTCCATCTAAAAAAAAAACTATGCCCGCCACGCGTAATGGGCCCATCGAAACCGAACAACATTTGTCCGAAGCATTTCTTCCTATCTCAAAAACTGTAGAAATTATTCGGGTGCCTCACCGTGTATGCACCATACGCTTACGATCGTTCGGTTCCAAGACATTAGTGTTTCGGTGGTAAGATGCTGTGCAGTTCGGATAGTGGAGGCTGCACTGTTCGGCGGATTAAATGAGCAGATCCGGATCGAATTGCATCGTGATTGGTATCGTTTTCACCGGGAAAGTGTCGCGGATATGTTGGCAAAGGTGTCACGAAGAAATAATTACGAGGCGAAAAGTTATTTAACAATGACCGTGCTGTCTCAACGGCGAATCTAAGCTTCCGGGTCCCACGAGGGCTACGCCATGCGGCTTTGGGGACGCGTTTCTCGCGGATATCGTGCAGATCTCCCGTCTCGAGACATTATTGCACGCGTTCTGTGTTCGCAAGTGACAAATCGAATTTCACGGGAGAATTCGCGATTTCCTCGCGGAATCCGCACACGTGCCCGCGCAGGGGAAGAAGGCTTTGGCTCTCGGAAAAGAACCGGCCTTTTGGTTTCGTCCTAGTTAGGAGCTAACCAACCGGCGGCTGGTAAATGCTAGGCAGCAAGACAAAGCCAGCCAGCCAGCCAGCCAGCTCGGCCGAGTAAGCGAAGAATAAATTTTATGCTTTTCACGCGGACTCGGTGCTTTAAAATTGCTGCTTTGACTCGTTCCCGCCGCGCTTTTTTTTTTCTCCCCTTTGTTCCAGGCCGCGCGGGCTTAATTAAAATGAAACGCGTAATAAATGCATTAGACTAATGTGAACCGACCGCCATTATTATACGCCTTCCACCATTGAAATTAACATGTTTTCCTTTTCTCTCGCCCTCTCTCTCTCTCTCTCTCTCGCTCTCTCTCTCCCGAGAGACTGACGCTGGTTCGTTTTTGTTTCCCGCCGCGCCGCTGCGCTTCTTACATGTTAATTGATTCGAGGCACGAGGTTCCTTTCTTTTTTTCACCCCGGCAAAATTCTCGCGCCTCTTAAATGATTTCAACCACGGTGTCGACGCGTCGCTTCCGTGTCGTTCGACGGATTTTTGCTAAATACTGTGAAAATAATTTTACCCATTGCATTCGGAGCTATTTTAACTTGAAAATTAAACGTTTCTTCCAACCTAGGGTAATCCCATTCAATATTTTCTTTTCTTAGTTTTACGGATGTGAAAATGATATAATACCTCATGAAATGCTTAAATATTTAATAGTTGATTAGACATCAACTTATTTAATAATGGCACAGCAATTTTTCGTGGCGACTCTGAGTCGCCACTTGAGTGCTGAGGGTTAATATTTTTATTGTTGTTCGACAATGATAATGTTTTTTTATTTTTTTCGTGAAACTTCGACCGACGTATTCCCGACGCTGTCGCGGTTAAAGCGACACCCAACACGGCGCGATTCGGTTCGCATTTACTTAAATCGTGCAGCTCCCGATTTATTTACTTAAATCGTGCAGCTCCCGATTTATTTACTTAAATCGTGCAGCTCCCGATTTATTTACTTAAATCGGAGCAGTACGGATAGCCGTACCATTTTCGACGAGTGAACCTGGGGACCGAATTGCAGGGTATCGGGCATCGTTTCAACCGGCGGAATGTCGCGGATAGAAAAGTTTCGTTAAGAAACGACGTCGACGAAAATTTTTCTTTAACGGATCGAATTATCGGAACGCTGATTCGATCTGTCTCTCGGGTAATTTCGTGCGATCAACGAATAAATAAAAATCACTCGCACAGTAAAGGGTTTTCGAAACGAGACGAATTTTCTCTCGACCGAAGTTCCGCGAGGCTGAAGTCCCGATTCGGACCAGCACGGCCGCCATAATAACGAAACACGAAATTGCATTGGCATTCGGCGCGCGGCCGTCGCGCCGCGCCGATCTCGGAAATTAATGGACAGACTATCGGTTTCGAAAAACTGGCATTCGAGGGGAGTGCGGAAAGCAAACGAGAATAACCCGGAAATAAGAAAACTCCCGGTTCTTTGGCCCGTCGAGAGATCGAAGATGACACGGCAATGGATATAGCCGGCGCCCATCGAGCCTCGGGGATGAAAAATGCTTCGAGGGGAGATGGATCCTCAGGTTCGTCCCGGGATGATGAGGAAATGGAGCGAGGATGGGTTAGCTACCTATCGTAGACACCTTCTCTCTCTCTCTCTCCCTCTCTCTCTCTCTCTCTCTTCGTGTGTATTGTAACAGCAGCGAGAGGAAAAAAGCGCAAGCCGGCCGTTCGAACGCGGCGCGGCGTCTGAGCCACGTAACTCGTTCACCCGGATTATGGTATTATAGTATTCCCTGCTTATAGACGCGCCACTTGGGACCCGGCAAACGGGATTACAGAGTTTGCCCGATGGTAATATTCATGCCCTGTCGAAACAAACTTAAATGCCGCCTCCGAAGAGACAACCTGGAGAAAAAATTCCCTTGTTCCATTAAACTTGTTATTGGAACCGCGGGATGTTTATTGCAAAACGAGCAGTTGAAGAATATCTTGCGGTGGCTCGGCGATAACCTGAAGAGAATGGCAGATTAAGGAACGCGATCGTTTATGAATTTTTTTCTGGGAAACTATTGACAATGAATAAACTTTGACGGTGTGTAGAGGTACATTAGTAGCATTTTCTCGTTTATTTATCGCACGAAAAGCTGCCGATAAACAATTTTTCTTATCAATTATTTCCCGGAAATCTGTTAACTATACGTAAATGAACTTTAATGGAAGGTGCATGCTTAACCCGGCTACGCTTTAAAAAAAAAAAGGCACTTAATAAGTTGTTTCATATCTATTTATTTAATGTTTAGCTATAAAATGGTTTTAAATTTTTTATTTATCTGTTGTTATTAACGTAAATTACATACTAATTAAAAATTACATTCGTAAACGTAAATTACATACGTAATTAAATTAACTTATTCGGAGTCTCTTGGACAATAAATGCAAAGCGAGGCTCTGTGCTGTTTACAAATGAATTTTGAACAATTGGTACAATATACATCGTATTTGTGATCTTTTTTATTGGTCTCACTGGAAAAAGTACACCGTCCTCTGACCCCTTTTTATGGTAGTGCAATATCTTCAGTTCTTGTTCGTCGCTTGCTATATTGTTAAATATTTTTTTTAAGTGAAAGAAAGATTTTAATAAATTATTCTCCGCCAAGAAATTTCAGACTCATCGGCCATTCCGTTTGGAAGTTACAAGCGCGCAAAGAATGCTTCGGGTCCAAATGGACCCAATAAGCGTAGCCGGGTTAATCAAAACATTTTTTCAAATCACATTTGTTCGTTAATTTATTTTTAAAAATGCAATAATGGCACTGCTTCATGAAACCGAGAGAAGCTGATCATAAACCGGCTTCGACAATTTTCTCCCGGAAAACTGTTGACAATACGAAAACGAACTTTCATGGGCCGCATAGGCGCACGCTTAGTCTCCTTGAACACACTTTTTAAATCGCACTTTTTCATTTATTTATCGCAGGAAACGCAATACCGTTAGGCCTTAACCTCTGCGAACGAAGAAATATGCATACGAACAAGCGATCTTTATCAATCCTTGCCGATCGAACATTGACATAAAAATCGCAAAGCGTGAAGCAGAACAGTAATCCAGGATGCAATCTGTGCGCGGCCATTAACGTCGCGATATCCCATTGCAAAATAGCAGAGCGGCCGGTAAACGGCGCCAGGTATTTGGGAATCCTTGATAACGACGGCTAGGGTCCACTCGGATCGGTAACGGGCACATTCTGATTAAGAGGTTACGTGTTCTTTCGCAAAACTGTCCGTTTCCCAGGCACTTAGGCTCTCCGTTCGCCTAAGGTTCTTGCACAAGGGGGAGCTGCAACCCGCGCCACCTGAGCCGAACGACTGTACCCGGGCTACCTACCAAATTAACTTTTACTACCATCTTCCCAATTAATTTACAGGCCCTCGCCGCCGCCTAATTGCGCGCATAAATTATCCGACACCCTCGAGATTGTCCGTTCCCGAGCCACTCGGGAGACGTCCGACTCTGGCCCTGCGAACGCCTCTCCTTTCCTCCTGCGCAACTACCTTCCCTCGACCCCCATCCAACGGTTTCGACTACGCTGCACTAGCTCCTCAAGTATACAACGTGCTCCAGCTGATTTGAAAATTTTATCTCGCGTTCCGATCTTTTCACAACCCCCTAAACGCGCAGCGGCCTTTTTTCTTGGTTTTCTGGAGCAGTGGTCAAATGGCAGCGTTAATGGAATTTGTGCGATAAATAAATGAACAAATGCTATTTGTAAAAATGTTGTCTTCTAGATTAAGCACCCGCCTACACGTCCCGTAAAAGTTCACTTCCGTATTGTTAACAGTTTTCCGGAAACAGTTGATAAAGATTGTTTATGAGCAGCTTTTCTTGGTATCATTGAATCAAGGATCGACGTGATTGTATTTTGTACAATAAATAAATGGAAAAAGTGCGAGTTAAAAAATATGTTCTTGCAGATTAAGCTTGCACCTATACGTCCCATAAAAGATCGTTTCCATATTGTTAACAGTTTTCCGAAGAAAAATTAATAAAGTTTATTTATGAGCAGTTTTCCTTGGTTTTAAAACAGCGCTGACATTATTGCATTTTGCAAAATAAATTAATGAACAAATGTGATTTGAAAAAATGTTTTCTTGTAGATTAAAGACGCACCTATACGTCCCATAAAAGTTCGTTTCCATATTGTTAACAGTTTTCCAGGGAAAAAATGATGCAGATTGACATGATTGTACAATGTGCAATAAATAAAACAACTTAAAAAAATTTTTTGAATCAGCTATTGATGGGTAGCCGAAAGGCAACGCATATTTATTATTCCGCGCAGATGAGGGGGAGTTTTCCACGTCGACATAACGCGGCGAAGGATTAACAGGATTAGAGTGGATGGTGTAGAATGCGTCGCGAGTTCCTTCAGTCGAACATTATTTGATACAGTGGGTACGGCTCTGGGAGCAGGATGAACAAAATTAACCGTGGACCGCCTCGGGTGATCGGGAAAGTTTGACTCCGAATCTCGTCGCCATTCCGCGGCGGGAACTAATTACGTGCCACAGTTTCTGCTTTCGTCCCCCTATCCAAACGCAAATTAGTCTATATGACAAATCGTCCCCTTTCGCGTTACACAATTCCCTCTTATTGGTTTGCTTCGGCTTCGACGCAAACGCTTTGTCGGAGGCTCCCCTCGCTAACGATACGAAGTAGTCGCTTCAATATTAGCAAAACGTTCAGTTAAAATATTCAATTCAAGTGAAAATATTAAGTATTTTCAACATTAGTAAAACGTGGACAAATTAATGTAGTTTCTTGTTGCCATGTTTTAGAAATTTTATTCCAGATGGTTGTTCAATAAACAAAATAATAAAATTTGCTTTGGCGCCATTTAAGTAAAAATAATGGTTTCCGATATTCAGTAAATATGGAGAAATCAATGTATTTTTTTGTTGCCAATTTTTAGAATTTTTATTTCAGTTAGTTGCTCGATCAAATAATAATAAAGTCTTCTTTGGTGCCTTTTGAGTGAAAATAATGATTTTCAATATACAGAAAATGTGGACAAATCAATGTATTTTCTTGTTGCCAATTTTTAGAATTTTTATGTCAGTTAGTAATTGAGTTGAAAAACAATGAAATAGATTTAAGTTTCTAGTTGACGTTTTTTAGGATTTCCATTTCATTTTATTGTTTGATTAAAAATATGAGAAAATGTGTCTTAACGCCTTCACCGTATACAATATATGAACGCGTGTACCGCACTATAGTATAATACAGTTAAAAGTTTCATAGGAAAGTTTTATACAGTAATCGATGTCACTGAATTTTCATTATACAACAATTTGCCTTGGTTTTTATCTATTGCAGGTGAACATCGTAAAAAGTATACTGCAGTACAGTATAATAGAATTAGCAATTTCATCGGACAGTTTCATGTAGGATAAAATGATATTGAATTTTCATAGTAACACATTTCGTAGCTCGAATAATGGGGAAACACGGTTTAATTGACACGTATTCTGGTTTTATTGAATTTATCGAAATATAATATAATATCATATAAAAAAAACTGTTCATCTATCGTGGTTACAAAGTTTTGATCAACGACGGTGTATACATCGTCGGATTAAAAAGCGCTTAGAAATATGCGATAAATCTTGGCCGGGGAAAATTGAAAATTTTTATCTTGATCAAATCTTTAGCAGTAGAAATACCGACCAAAGGTGTCGCTTTCAGCCGCCCTTAACTGATCTCATGGTTTACCATGGATACCAATTTCTATTTGGATGTTCCCTACTAAAATAAACGTTCAAGCTAGTCTCTACAAAATTCCATTAAACATTTTATTCTATTTTCTTGTGAAACCTTCGCCAACGTATCCGCGATATTTTTCTGAAGACGATACACATCGAACAATATTTTCCCGTTCAATCCCCAATTCATTACAACCTCGATTATCCGAACCCCGAATTCTGCATTATACACTATTCGTCGTACAAATAAAGATTCAACCTCAAAAATCCACCAAATTACTGTTCCATAGTAGTTCGGATAGTAGAGGCTCCAGAAAATCGTGGATTAACCCCTTGCCGTACCATTTTCTTTACGGTTACAGCGATTGAAACGTCTTCATCCCCAAAAATGTCGTAGAAGAGAAAGTACATATATTTCTTGTATTGCTACATTGATTTTAATGCTGAAATATTGATTATTTCACCTAAAAACAAAGGCGTAACGTTTGTATTTGTTAGACTTGGTTTAAAATCTTCATCACGAGTCTGACTCGTTAAAATACGGCAAGGGGTTAAACAGGCAAACGTGAACCGAATCTCGCGCGAAAACAATAAAAAGCTAAACAAGTATCGCCAGCGAACGTGCGATACTTGGGACCTTGCCGAGAGCGCTCGTGGCGCAATTCAGCCGATCAGAAATGCTCGATCGACATAGGTAACGGCCGGTTTCCGGGAGAATCGCGATTCCGTGGGCGGTGGGTTTCGCGAGGACGCTAAACAGGCCCCGGGACGCGGATGATTCATCGTCGACGTGTTACCCGCGCGTACGGAATAAGTGCTACAACGATTTTCGTCGGTCTCTCGTCCGCTTACGTATTCATAAATGCGAATATATCGAGGCTCGGCAGGCCGGGTCGGGTCGTGTCGGGCCGGGCCGGGCCGGGACACGCGTACAAGGGAGCCCGGAACGATTTCGCGACGCGTTCCCGCGATAATTCATTCGCAGAACCGTACTCGCGTTCTTTGCCGTTCTCCACCCCCGCGCGCGCGCTCGCTCTGCCTCCGCGCTCTGCCTCCGCGCCGACCAACGGATGTGTATTAATGACCGACGAGAGTTTAAAATACTCTCGGAAACGAAGCGATCGCGAGTCCCGTCGTGTTTCACGATAGAACGGACAGGCGAAACAGGCTGCCGCTCTCGCTGACGCTCAACAAAAATGTCCGCGTATACAGGGTGTCCGAAAAATCCGGTTCCTCGAACGGGGTGATTCCTCCGGTGATTTCGAGTAACTTTCCCCTCTGCGAAAATGTTCTGCGCCGCTCCGTTCCGGAGTTATCAAGCGAAAACCACGGACCAATCAGGGCGCGGCCACAGCGGACGACGCGTCGCGCCGAGCGTTCGCGACCCTCTCCCGTTATAGTCGCACGGTGATCCCCTCCCCACCATCCGGGCGCTCCCGTTCACCGTCGAAATTCTGACCGGACCGAGCACTTTCTCTTTCCCGATGTCCCGCGCAGCCCATTCTACTTCCGCGGACGCCCGTTTTGTTTGCCGCGGCCTTCCGCGGGTGATAAATCCGCGGCTTATAAATCAGCGGCCATTTTTGGCCGGAACTTTTTGACAAGGCAATTGGGAATTGTTTGGTAAACGACGCGACGGCGCGGCGGGCTTGAAAAATCATGAGGTACGCGGTTTCCACCGGCCCGTACTCTCCCATTCAATCCATGTCCCCGGCCAGTCCCGGCCGTTTTTATTTATTGCGATTCCACGGTATTTCCAGCGCGGAATTCGCTCGCAGCCTCCCGATCATGGACACCGATTTCTCTCCATCCCTGTCGGCCTTCCGGCATTCTTTTTTTCTCTTTTTTTTTTATTTCGACCCGAACCTTTTTTCACCGCGTCAACTGTCAAACGCGTCGGAGTGTCTTCGTCCTCCGCTCTTAACGCGAACGTTTCGTCGACCGAAACTCTTTCGTTAACAATCGGAGAAATTGTTGCCGGATCGTTCTCGCGAAATGGAGAATCTCGGTAAATTCGCGAGATATTTGCAGCTATGGTGCCAATTTTATTCTGCTCTTTTGGCTGTTTCATCGTAAGATTGATTAATCATATAAATTATTTTTTAAAGTGAATTCAATATTTGCCGCTCCGGTTTGTGAAAATTTTATTCTGCTCTTTTGTCAGTTTCATCGTAAAATTAATTATAGAAATTAGTTTATAAAATTGAATTGAATATACGATGTTGGATTGAATAGAAATTTTGCGAAATATTTGCAGCTTTGGTTTGTACAAATTTTATTCTGCTCTTTTGTCAGTTCCATCGTAAAATTAATTATGGAAATTATTTTTTATGTTAGATCGAATATGAATGTTGCAAGATGACGGTCATATTTTATGGTGAAAGCGATACTGCAACAAAATAATCGAGTGTTGTTATTTACATGTTTTTACAAAATTTTTCCAAGCGTTCACAATATTTTCAGAAATTCTACAAACTGCTTAATACACAGTGAATCTTTAAAATGATATTTTAAATTAACGCTACGTTATGCATAGAAATATCGCTGCCATAACTGCTCCGCATTACTTTCATAATTCGGAAAACCCTGAAAGGAATTTTTCCGGTCTCGAAACGTACGGTCGGCATTCGAAGTCGAGCGGTGGAAAATCTTTTCTCGCGGGACGAAGTTTCCTTCGAAGTTATACACACGGAAATTCAAACTCGAATTTTTATATTGTAACGACGTTACGGTTTTTATTCGCAACGTTACGTCCGTCACGCTTTTCGAACAAACGCGAATTTCCTGCATTTTATTTCGTAGTTATGATAATAACCGTGCGAAATGTTCACGGTGCTGGTGCAGGTTACGATGTCAACATTTTAAATGAGGCCGAAATTACGTAATTATGGAACTAATGTTACCGGGAAAATAATATGGTCTAAAACGGTGGTGTATTTTTGAAAAAAATTTCCATTTGCACCTATAGCGCGCTCGAAATAATGTGCTTCGCGCAAAATTAATAATATGGCTGTTCGTTATTTTAATGCCGTGGTGTAGTTAACGCGAAGAAAGTATCGGCTGGAGTTTTCGCGAGAAAACTGGGAATATAAAAAGGGACGAAACAATTTAATGTCGGTAAAAAATCCGAAAATCGCGCGTTAGAAAAATTCTGAAAAAAATCGGAAAAATCGCGTATCTAACGACCGTGATTTTATTCCTCGCGATTCCCGGCCGCCGCCATTGGAATTCGAGCTTCAATCATCGGACGCGCTATATGTATACGTGAGAACGAAATTTTCAGCTGTTCTTTGTTTTAAAATCGAAGAATGCAAACAGATAACGATATTTTTAGAGCTATCGGTCTCCGACAGGCGCCACCGATTTCCTTCGGGCCAATGGGAGAAACGGGCACAAAATCTTGCAGCGCGTAGCTCGCTTCGCGTGTCCGGTTACCGTACTTCGTCTCGCTGTCCGTCTTTATTATTAACAAAAAGCCCATTTGTTCTTAACGATTTTTTAACGACACATCGACCATTTTATTCGCGACACTCTTACGATTAAAACGAGTCCAAACACGATACAGTTCGCGTCGTGGTTGCTCGTTCGATCCACGAGATAGTGGAGCCTCTACTATCCGAACTGATCGACGAAACGTCCGACAGTTACGATAATAGTTTAGCTACAGTTACGCGAATTCAAGCTGTATTAATCTGCACAATGAGTTGTACAATATATTGTTATTGCTCGGTTCGGATAGTCGAGGCTCCGCTAAACCGTGGATTAAGTAATCAAAAAAGTTGCAAACTGTATCGTGTTTGGACTCGTTTTAACCAGAAAAATATGGCGGATACGCTGATAAATATTTCGCGATGGAAACGATTATGAAGAAACCGGTTACTTCACTTTTTCATACCACAGGAAAAGAATTCCGAAAGAAGAGGACCTACAGCAGAGAAGCTTTATACGTCCCTGCAGGGTTGTTGACCCATCAAAGTTGACGAAGTACGGAGAACGGGATAGGGTCGGCAGCGAAGAAGGTCGGCAGATGTGGATTGTCCTTTAGAATTTGGAAGGGTCCGCAGTATAGCAATTGCGGCGCCAAGTGACGGACCCCCCTAAGTCGGTCTGCCAACGACGCTGGCGCTAACCCAAATCGTGTAGCTACCTATATAATCTTCGTCTTCCGTCCTTCCGTCCTTCCTTCCTTCCTCCTCCCCTGTCTCTGTCATCCGTGTCTCCCTTTCTTCTTCGTTCGTTCTTCGTTGACAGTCTTTTCCTCTCCTCTTTTCTTTCTGGTCAACCTGCTTTCATCCTCGGAACGGATTACAGACTGTTGCCGAAGATACATTGAGTCGCTAATATCTTTCTGGCCGCCTCAACCCTGCAGCAGAACCTCGAGAGTATGGCGAAGCCGGATGATAGAACGCGTCCTACATTTTCGGCCGGGTACAATAAGCGGCGTCGATGACGCTCAGGAATTTTGTGGCTTGTATAGTACCGGGTTGAATAACAACTGACCGTAAATAATGAGTAAACTGGAATATATGGTACTTCATCGGGTACTTCTTCAGGAACCTCTTCGGGGACGCGTTTCTCCGAATTGTCTGCGTTGAGTCGCAATTATATCAAATTCGAACATATTTATAGTCATCAACGAACGAGTTTATATTACAGTCTTGATAACTGATTGAATAAATTGTTAACACTAAACCTACCGAGCACTGAAACCGATAAAAATGTTTCAAAAATGACGAGGCTCTATTTATTTAGATTTTGGACAAAGAAATTTATCCAATTTCCATGTAAGCAACATCATATTTTTTATAATTGTAAAATGAAGAATATGAAAGGGTTGATCTCTCGTGGTATGTTTAATGATAAAACGCCTACGACTCGGAACACGCTAGTGGGGAACGGAGCGCGATAGTGGGGATAGCAGCTCGAGCGCAGAGAGCTCGCGCGAGTGGGAGCGCTGTAGTGGGGGCAGACTCGGGCGCTGAGAGCTCGTGCGAGAAGGAGCGCGGTAGTGGGTTCCGTCTCGAGCGCTGAGAGCTCGCGCGAGTAGGGAGCGTGGTAGTGGGGATAGCAGCTCGAGCGCTAAGAGCTCGTGCGAGTGGGAGCGCGGTACTGGGGGCAGACTCGAGCGCTGAGAGCTCGCGCGAGTAGCAGCGCGGTAGTGGGGGTAGCGGCTCGTCGGAGTGCGGTGGAGGGGGTCATGTCGCGACAGTAGGAGTAGCAGCTCGAGCGCTGAGAGCTCGCGCGAGTGGGAGCGTGGTAGTGGTGGCAGACTCGAGCGCTGAGAGCTCGCGCGAGTAGCAGCGCGGTAGTGGGGGCAGACTCGAGCGCTGAGAGCTCATGCGAGAAGGAGCGCGGTAGTGGGTTCCGTCTCGAGCGCTGAGAGCTCGCGCGAGTAGGAGCGCGGTAGTGGGGATTGCAGCTCGAGCGCTGAGAGCTCGCGCGAGTAGGCGCGCTAGTGTTGGTAGCGGCTCGTCGAAGTGCGGTGGAGGGGGGTCACGTCGCGGTAGTGGGGACAGTAGCTCGTGGAAATTAGTTTGCCAGGTCGGATGTGGATCGCTCGTAGAATGAACGCGCAAAGTTCGCAACAGAAGTGTATAATCGGCCTAACGCCAGACGCCATTCGCTAATTGCGATCGTCTCGTCCCGAAGTAGAGTGACAGTGGAGGGTTGCCGTTCTCCCAAGCGGTCCCCATTGATTCATGAATTACCTGCGAGAAGAGGAACAATGCCGGGCGGTGTCCGTTTCAGCGAAATCTGTCGTATCGCTAATTTTAACGACAAGCCTCGGTCCGCGCCGCGAGAACGGTGCCTGGCCCAGTGAATTATCTCGGCATCTCGGCGCGGCGGCGGGAGCGTCGGGACGCGCGGCGCCGCGCCGTTTGGACAAGGAACTCGAGAGAGCACATTTCACGAGATTACAGACACGCAGTCAGACGGGTTCGCACTATTTATAGTGGCGGATTTTCGCGGACGCCTCGTGCCCGTTAGGAAGACGGAAAAGAGAGGAGAGGAGAGAGAGAGAGAGGAGACAAAGGACGGAGAGTACCTTCCGTTTGAATTAAGGCTAATTCACTATCGCTGACCGGAACCTTTGATCATTCGCGTCTTTAATCGAACATTTAACTAACGAACCTCCTACATCTAATTAAGCTAATTTTTGTGTCGTTCGTGAGTGGGCGCGGGTCCGTTTTGACCCGTCGACGATAGAATTCTGTGGAGATTTTGATTTTGCAGCGGAATTAAATTATTGTGAAGCATTAAGTATTCTATAAAAATTATATTTGTAAAGTCAAGCAGAACGGACTGAAAAAAATATAACACAGGCAATAATTGAATTTTATAAGATTCCTGTACGACTGTAATTGAATCTCTTAATATTAGGATGCACCCACTGTCTGTGAACTGACTGTCTACCCGTTATTAATGAGACGGGGCGTCATTAAGCGCAATGATCGCGAGGAACCGAAGTTAGGGTGCCGCGTCGCGTCGTCCGGCTCATCGAAGGTTTACTCGCTGTTCCACAGTGTCAAAGTGTAATCGACCAACTGTTTCTTATTATTAATGAGCGACCGAAGTTTGGCCTAGTCTTCCGCCGATCGAAGATTTGTTTGCTGCGCGTATACATGGAGTTCTGACGGCGGCATAGCACCGGCAATTTACGGATTCTTGCAATTAATGAGAGGCAGTCTGTGTGTACATCGAGGGTCCAAGATGGCGGCCTCGAATATCCCTGACTATGAGTCAATTTATACGTATGTACCTTAAAACTAATAGTTTTTCGATTTAGGGTTAATAACTTTTCGTGTGGAACTATCGACTGCGTCGAGCGGTGAAAATAAAATCGAAGTTGACCTTCGTGCGATCTCTACGTCTTCATTCGAAATAAAAAAATATATTTCTATGAAATTATGTCCCATTTGACAGCATGTAAATTTTGCTTGAAATGATTTTTTTACATGGTTCCATTAAAAAAAATCGAAAGTGACCTGTATTTGAAAAAAAATATTTCTATGGAATTATGTCCCATTTGACATCACGTAAGTTTTGCTCGAAATTTTTTTTTTTTTTACATTGTTAATAATTTTCGAGATATTCGAGTGGATCGTTCCACACGTATAAATTGTATAAATTGCAGTTTCAACCGCATTTTCGACGCTCTTAATGCGGGAATATCCGACGGGAAAATTGAAGGAAAATACTTTCGTATCCCGGCCGAACGAGATAATTATCCACTAGATATCTCTTCGGACACTTAAAGCTTATGGCGGGCGTAATTATCACGAGCTCCGCCATAGGCAATTTCCATCTGACAAGGTCATCCCCCCGTTCGATATCCCACGGATCCGAGGGGTTATCGACCACTTAGAAAATATTCTCATTAACAGCAAACTTCTGTCTGCCGGCTTTCTGGCCATCGGCTTAATTTAAGTTTTCGCATTTCGACTATACGCCGTACATTGTAATTTAATTACCGGGAGTTGGGGGGGGGGGGCGCGACATAATTAAACTGGCCGAGCGAAACTTGATTAATTAAAATTATTGTGCTGTCAGTCGCTCCGCCGAAAGGAAGATACAACTCGCGCCGTAACCGAGTGTCAATGGCCGACCTATAAATGCATAATAATCTCGGTTTGATGTTCGTTATTCTACTTGACAGAGCTGACCGAAAATAGTATAATTTTATCGGAAGACTGATTAAACGATGAAACGTTATCAGTTACGGAAAGAAGTTTAATTATGTGATCGTAACGCTTTCCGCTACTATAAATATCTATTTATTTATTTTTTCGAACATATATTAAATACATACAATTGATCGAAGATGTATTTATGAATGTATGGTCATTTTTTACGAAATTATTACTGTTTAAATATTGCCAATTTTTCGAGAATCAGGTATTTAGTGTTGAAATACTTCTTGGATCCATTGTATGTGTGTACAAAAAATACTTTGAAGCACTGGTCGTCGTAAAAATGAAGTTTCGTATAAAAAAGCTGCGAGGCCGTTCAAACCTGCGAAAAGATAGACTTACTTACGCCACTTTACTTTTTCTGTAGAACTTCTAGATGAATCTGCAGTAAGAACAATAGAAGTAACGAAGACAAAGAAAACCGGGCCAGACGAAAAGCTATCTAGACGTTTGATACTTCAACTTTCTCTTTCGGGGTAGAGACAGATGAATATATTTGCAACTTTCGCGAATAAAATTAGCCGAAGCGGTCCCCCTCGCCTTCAATTAAAATGCATAGGCTATGCATTTCTTATTTACCGTCCGAGTTTTTGCGACAGCATCACCGAGTCGATTTCAAGCAGAAGAAATTTTCAGAGTTGCTTCATTACATTTTTCCCCCGATGTATCGATTTAAAAAAATTTTACACGATAAATTCAATATTTGAATACAATTTATTCGACTCGAAGTTTACAAAATAGTGGATCATAATGGTCGAACAAATTATATTTCTGTACATTAAAAATGGGACAAAAATTGCACTATTTCAAGGGATACATAAAACCGTAGAATTTTTTCCTAAAATAATTTGTTTCTCGAGATCTCAAGACACTGAAATTCTCCCAGAGCATAAAAAGACGAATCCGACGACTACAATCAGCGCACCGTTTCGATTATTTCCTCCCGAAATATTCGTGTCTGAAAAGTAAACTACTTAATCTATTCAGACACAAATATCTCGAGACCGAATAACCATAACCGTACACTCAGTATAGTCGTCAGATTCATCTTTCGACGCTCTACAAAACCGTCGAAAAGAGAATACAAAATTCCATTTAAAAAAAAAATACCAACGTCCTTGAAATCTCTCAACCGTGAAATCTCGACGATTTTTCCCGAAAACCGGAAATAACGTGGCCATTCAGCTCTCCGTATTTAAATACAGTGCTCTATATACAACGAGCTTTATCACCGAATTCACCATTTCGGATCGTTAATAAACCGGGGAGCTAATCCGCTTAGGCGGCTCTCGATCCCAGCGATTTCGTTTTTAATCGAACAATATTTTCGAAATCCTAAAGTCGGCACTTAGCTGCGGGTAAACAGATAAAGAGAGAGAGAGAGCGAGGGAAGGGGAGAGGGAGAGAGAAGTTTATGGACGTTTCGCGTTGACTTGCCAGCGTCACACGCAAGCAGGAAGCACTTCCGAATGTTTGCCGGGGGCTGGTTCGTCGTTTCAGGTGTTTGTTAATTAATTCCGTCGGGGCGTGGTTTCTGCCTACATTTTAAGGGTCGCAGACTCCCTCGAACTCTAAATAGGGTTCTGGTAATCGAAACTCCCGAGCGCGCCGATTCGTTCCGGCAGCGGAGAGCGAACTATGAAAAATTTCTCGACGCCGTTCGACGGCGCGGCGAGTCCCCGATAACTTTCTTATTTCCGATAATTTTTTTTTAACACTTCTGCGGTTACATTCGCGGCGTTTTCCCGATTAAAACGAGCCCAGGCACGACATCGTCCAACGCACGTTTCCCGCGCAATTCACGATTTAATAGACAGCGGTCCGAGCGGTTCGGATAGCAGAGGTTCCACTGAATCGTGGATTAAACGAGTACGCGTCATCCGAAAGGTGTCGTGTTTGGTATCGTTTTGAGCAGAAAAATGTCAGGAATAAGCGTGAGGTAATAATATCCGTGCAATTTGTTAATATCAATGAGAAATTACAACAAATCTTCGAACTGTTCGGAAAAGTATTAAAAAATCGTCTTGTGCGTCCTCTGGAACCTTTTAATGGCTTGGTTGGTAACATTCTCCACTGAGACGCGTCTATTTGAATTTCTACTAACATTGTCAAATTTTTTTATTGCATAATAATGTTTTATTACAAACATTTATACTCGAATCGCTGAAAGATTGCGTTACGAACCGTTGAACCGGAGAGCACACTGTTTACTGTTTGGAACAACATTTACGTCACGTCAGTCGGCACATAAGACAGACTGTCAGGTCTGGGGATCCAGGGTTGGGCACCTCGTCCTTTATCGTGTCGCGGCAGTTAGGGGTAGGACGGCACCAAGAGCGTAGCGTAGCGCCGCGCCGCGTCCTTCCCTCTCATTTTGACGGGCCACCTAAAGTCAGCCCGCCCTCTTGTCGTTCCATCAACGCCAAACTCGTTCCGACCGCCAAGATTCGCCCTCCTACAAGGCCACGGGGAAACCCGTTGTTCCATCCGCCGTGAAAATTCTAATTTCCGCCGCGCGCGAGTGCCCTGGAATCCCGGGGCCGGAGTTTTTCCCTCGGACACACGTCCGAGACTTGTTCCGCCGCGTTCCCCATCGATTCTCCAGCAGCTTTTATTTCCTGCCTTGTCAAACGGCGATCGCCTAACTCCTTCTCTTGTCGCCTGACGTCGAACACCCGGAGTACCCGAGGGAATCGAGCTCTCGTCGAATTTTATTTAATTATAAGCGATTCTCGCTCCGCCGTCCACGATTTACCGATGTTAACTTTTTTTTTTATTAGTGCAATTTGAATCCCAAGCAAGAGATTATTTTGCGCGAATTGTTTAACCGTTGGTGGTTGTTTAACTGTGCCGCGAATTTATTTAATAGGATACAATTATTGTATATGTATATTAATTTATGTAATTATACATTTATTTATCATAAAATTATCTGTTGTGTAATTATGCATTTGTCTATCATATAATTATTTATGAGTAATTATACATTTGTTTAGCATATAATTATTTATCGTGTAATTATACGTTTGTTCATCATGTAATCATTTGTTAGTTATTATCATTTATTGGACTTTCGCTTTCGTCGTTGAAGCTGAAAATAAACTAACGGATAAATATACGGAATAAACATGTAAGATTTTTTTTTTAATTCTAGTTTCATCTAACTGTTTAAAATTTTTGTTTCCCCGCCTCAACTATCCGGAATCCGTCGGAGGTTTAACTCCGCAACAAGGGACCGAAGTTTCTGAGTGTGCTCTATCCATCAAAGATTTGCTGGCCAAGTTTCTATCGAGTTTCACAGAATCAATCTGTAACCAGCTAGCTGGTTTTTAATTATTAACTAGAGAAAGTGTGTGTATGTGTACAGGCGAGCTTCGTGAACGAACTTTTGTCGAAGTGTGTCGACATCAAACATTTGTCCGTTGATATTCGGTAGCGTTGAAGTGCAGTCAGCTGTTCCCTATTATTAGACAGCGGATTTTAGGAAATTGTACGAATAGAAGAATTGAAAAAAACAGTTTTTAATATTAATTATTGAAATATTTTCTAAAAATTTCACGAATTCCTCTATTAATCTACCCGCAGTTATTTCATAATTTAAAAAAACCCATGATCAAAAACTCCTCAATGGATCCTACCACAGGAATCACAATTTCAATTGCAAACCAACACGTCGCCCCCATAGCAATGTCGCCCAAAAATTTCTGTTCAGGTTACAATGAAAAATTTCCGCCCTTCCGCTCTGGATGGCCGAAGGGTTCCCCAAAAAATTGATTTCAGGAAATTTGGAATTTTTTCAAAAAAATTTCACGGATTCCTCTACTAAGTCATTTCACAATTTTTAAAAATCCACGGTCCGTGGCCAAAGACTAATGGCTCCTTCCACGAGAACCAAAATTTCAATTGCGAACCAAACACGTCGCCTAAAAAAATTTCTTTTCAGAGTGCAATGAAAAATTTCTTGCTCTTTCGCTGAATGTTCCAAAAAATAGATTCACAAGCACAGAAGTTACACATTTGATATTTTTATTAAATCCATCTTTCGGCCCGCTCCTTCGTCCCCCGAAGAGTCTCGAGACGTGCAAATCGCTTTCTCCGAAAGCTCGCGCGGCAATTTTCGCCGGCAGGTCCTCTCTCTCTCTCTCTCTCTCTCTCTGCAAAGAGAGAGAGAAAGAGAGGGAAAGAGACACGCACGGACGGGGACAGTCGCTCTAAAACGAGTGTGACGAAGCGCTTATAGACGGCGCCGAGCCATAAATTCTTCCGTCATCTTTCCCGGGGCGCATCCTCAGCAGCGCAAAAGCAAAAGCGTCTCGTCTCGTCTCGTCTCGTCGCGTCTCGTCGCGTCGCGCGCGCTTAGTAACCGCGAATAAACGATCCGCACACGTACGGAGAAGTAGAAAAACTCGTTCGGAGTGTCCCCCTCCCCTACACTCTCCCGACACGCGTCATGGCACAATAGGCTCGCGTATAGTATTTGCATTCCGTGGGCTACGGGGCTCCCACGTGCTCATTTTATCGAGTTAAAACGATGACTGGCCGCGGAGCGGTCGCCGATACCAAAACGCGGAAGGGACGGGGAAAACGACGGTGAAAAATGTCGCCCGGTTTTTCGATACAGACGACACAAAGGGGAATAAACGGCGCGGAGAGTGGGAGTGAGAGAGAGAGAGAGAGAGAGGGAGGGAGAGGGCGGGGGTGGGGAGAGGAAGGAAAGCACGCGGGCTAATAGCAAGTCGTAAATCAAGCTCGCGGCAGGAATGCGTTGATTCACCTCGATTTAGTCGGACTCGCCGTCGATCGTGAGCATTAACTTTGACGCGTTTATTATTTCCAGGCACGCACAGACTCGCGCCAGTTCAGGGGAAAAAGGTGAACCCTTCCCAGTGGCGGATTAGTCACGTGACACTGTGATGCATCGTGGGACGCGTCACGTGACCTGGCGGCAGCGTGGGGGAACAGGAAAAAGGGGAAGCGTAGATTGGGAGACTTAAGATCTTGGGGACGCAATGAAGATTTAAAATACACAAATATATAAATTAGAAAAATGTTTTCGTGTATCTATGTTATTTTAAATGGCAATTTTTTTCCATTTCATTTGGTTAACTAATTCTTCGGAAACAACGCTGGAGGTTCTGCTAAATAAAAATGGTACTTACTATATGTATAGATTGTTAATAAAAGATTAGTTGCACTGTTTTGTTAAATAAACTGAATTGCTGTTCCCCTCTTCCGTTCTTTTTTTATTATTTTGTAGTCGATAGATTAATTTCATTCTATTTAAATTTGAGAATGAAAATTGAAAGGCAAAATTAATTTTCCGGCTAGATGTCGTACGACTTCATTGTACTGAGTTTTGCATTGTGTTTTTTAAATGAATTTAATTTAGCCTGGTTTTGGTCGGCTTCCTTAGAGCGAAGCTTTGTTTATTTCAATGAACGTACCAGTAAAAGGGATATCGTATGTCGTATACAAATCGTATTTTTTACATAGTAGATTTTCTTTTTATGATTGCGCGAGTTACTAATGAGCAATTTTTTGATAAATTAATTGCTAACAACATTGTTCAAGGCATGAAATAAAAAGGTAAAAATGGCTTTAGTTTAGTTTATTAATAAGCAGGAGGGCTAATGTTTCAATTAATTTTAATGAGGACGGAAATATGAATTTGTTTATTATTCATTAAGGTGCTTCGCGTTCCCAATAAGTTGTTAATTATTATTCATAAAAGAATATTTTTCTCTCGATAAGAATTTAAATTTTAAATATATTGTTACATCAAAAGTTACGGTGAGAAATGGCAAATTTTCAACACAAAATTTCTTAATTTTACGTCTCTGCCGTTTGCAATTTTCATCGTCATAAAAAATATTTTCATATTCAAAATTAATTTTATATAAAAGTAATTAAAAGTTTTTCACATATTCACTGCAATATGGAAAATCATAATTTCTTTAGAAGACTGTTCTCACCCCGTGGACAATTTTCCATCAAAAAAAATTCTCCTGTATGCAGCACCGTACGAATCAGATTTGTGCAAAGTTTTAACAATTTTTTGGAATTTTCCGGTTACAGAACTTCCCTTGTTACTGCATGACCGTTAGGATTTGTCAGCTTTTAAAAACTCTGTTTGAAAACTGGTTTACCCGGATAAACTTGTAAAATGCATTCCGCATACGTACCTGCACAGACTCACACCGATCACAACCCAGTAATCATTTCATATTTTGAAGTACCATATTTTCAAAAAAAAGAAAAAAGTACAAAACAAAAATTCATTTTTTATTATATTGCAATTGATACTATGAAAGTGATCCTAATTCAATATGAGCTTTAACAGGAAATTATAAATTAAATGATAAAATTGACCAATAGATCCAATAGATCCGTATAACACTTTAATCCGCAGCGAGAGCTCGATCGACGTCGCCGAAACTTCGCAATTAGCGAATATGACAGGCGCGAGCAAAGGGAAAACGCGAAAGCAATTAACCGCCATTACAGGGCCGTATCTCCCTCTGCCCCTTAAGCCCATTTACGGTGTACCCTTACTAGACCCTTAACGAAAATGTTCGGATAGAAAACACCCCGGCGATACAGAAAGGTGAGTTAAGAAGATTATATAGAAGGTACACTGTTACTTTGACTGCTAACGAGCTCGTTTATCCGCCTCCGGGTCCGTAAACAACGACAATAATTTATTTATACGAGCACTACAGACCCAACAGTCTCTCTCGTAACTAACGCTATCCATTACGCTATCTCTACCATCTTGCCATAGTGATCGGTTTCTGACCTGCCATTTTTCCCGATGCTTTTCAACAATATTAAAAAAGGGACCGCCTAATGACGCCGAAAGAGGCAATTTTAGGATTTTTTTTACAGAAAATTAATCTACTTTTCTTTTTTTTAAAGAAATACGTTGATTAATAGTACGTAGAAATTTTTTTGTTGCAAAATATTACGAAATGGCAAAGAAGTTTCTTTTTAACCAAAAAACGCCGGGAATTAATAAATGCAGAAAATCAATATGAAAAATTACGAAATAAAAAATTCGGGGATTACGTTAACATCGTATCAGTGACCGAAGGATTTCGTAAAAAAAAAAATTGATTTTTCCCCTTCTGGCGAATCAAAGGAGGATTTTTCATTAGAAGAAAATCCTTTTCTGTTTGTTTATTAATTTCGCGAAGAACCGGGGCGCCCGGTCGCTTTGTGAGCTCGGACGTAGAACTGTTCCCCGTCAAACAAAATTTCCTCCGCACGCTTCACAAGCGTCCGATCGACAAAGAAAATTTTCCCCGGCGATGTAATTTAAATCTTCCTTCCATCCCCCGCCATTTTACCCCTTAGTCTCTTGGTCCTCCTTTTTCTCGAGCCTTCGGGGCGAACCTCTTTCCACGGTATTCACCCCCGCGGAATACTCGATAACGCCGGGTCAAAGAGGAATTTCAAGTTGGTTTTTAATAACGATCGAAATTGACTCGTTCGATCGGAATTAATCATATCTGATCGGCCCCGGGATCTGACTGACGGTGACACGCGTCGCCAAATTAGATGGTAAGCATGACAATTTAAGTGCGGATACGTAATCTGAAATTGTTTCCGATTTGCACAGTAATTTGCAGCCTAGATCATTTTACATCGGCTCATGACTTATTTATTTAACATTGAGAAGCTGAAAATCAATTTTTAATTTGGGACTTCTAAATGTGCTACATGGGAAAACTTAAATATTTAAATATTTGAATCTTCGAGTCTCTGAATGTATGAATATTTAAATATTCGTATATTTGGATATTATAATTTTGGGCAAATGCTAAAAATAAATTTCTTATTTTAATATTTAAATCTTCGCGTAACGTTTGAATAATTAAATCTTCGAATATTTAGATACTAGAATATTGGAGAACTGCTACAAATAAAATTTTGAAATTTTCAATTTAATATTTAAGTATTCGAATTCGCTGAATTCGTGAATGTTTGAATATTTGGATACTAGAATATTGGAAAAATGCTAAAATTAAGGTATTAAAATATTTGTTAAAATTCTTAAAAAATGCCCAAACTTAAGCAAGACCCAGTTGACATGAACATAAGAATTCTGAAAAAATATCTTAGTAAAAATAAGGTTGCAAACGAAGAGTGAAAGAGTCGTGGAAAAACCGCAAAATGACATTTATGAAAACTAATCGGATAACTTCGGCCATTTTAAAATCGGTTGCGAATATACGAGGAATCGCAAGGACTTGTGGCCTGTATGAGGAGAGTATGCTGCTTCGACGTCGCCGACTCGAAACTGGCATTAGTTTTGCACCGATCTAATATGACCGGTAAAGGGGGGTCGTTGACGTTCCCCGTCGATTCCGTTGCAGCGCATCTAACGTACATTTCATATCGATCAGTTTGTTTGGGAATGAATTGGCAAAGGGCAATCCAATGAATCGATTTGACGAGCAATCGTCCGGATAGCCGAAGGCATTTTGGCTACAATTTAGAGACCGACGCTATCTCTGCTGGGACTGGAGCGTTCTGCGTTACGGTGTCTCATATACACGGTGCGCAATTTAAATGGATGACTCATATGTATACGGGTCTGTGATCATTTACCACCGGCAATTAAATATCTCCGTTATTTCTGGTTTCACAGAAAAAATTCTCGGAACAAACTTGGATTATTCGAAAGGGTAGTTACAGCGGTGGAAAGAATTTTCACCTAAGGTTACTGTTTTTTGAGATTTTAAAGGCCTCGTTACTCTTTCCAACGCAAGCCTGTATTTTCTTGACGACGTTATTGTAGAGCGTAAAAAGACGAATCCAGCGAGCTATGTAAACGTATGGTTCCGATTATTTAATCTCGAGATACTTGCGTCTTAAAGGTAATGTCCTTCATAGAATTTCAAGGTCATTGGTATTTTTTTAATCGATACCCGGTGTATATTTTTTGATATTCTCATAGATCATGAAAAAACGAATCCAACGAGTACCATGATCGTACCGTTTGGATCATTCGATCCCAAGATACTCGCTTTCGAATATATTAAGTAACTTTTCAAACACGAATTACTTGAGATTGAATAATCGGAAAGGTATGGTCATGGTACTCGTTGGATTCGTCTTTTCACGCTCTACAAGAAGATTGCAAGGAAGATAAACGGTTTCGTCGAAAAAAATATCTTGACCTTGAAATCTCGAGAGGGAACGACCGAGATAGAATTGTTTCCTACCACCGTCCGTGTCTTGTGGAACAGCGTAACCAAGTATTCTGAGTTAAACCGGGAAATAAGGGAGACGCTTCGCGTTCGAACGCGACACCCAGTATAATACGTAAATGTTCTCATCAGCCTGCAGGTTATGCGACGGCCGCACGGTCCACTAACTACCGTTGAACGCAAGTCGCCGTGTCGTCGACAACGGGGCTGTTGAATCCCGCGTATGAAACACGGCGACGTCCACGGGGCACATCCGAATCGAACAGAGGAATCGAATTAACAGGGGCTTGATGGCCGCTTGTCGACGCCGCCGCGCCGCCGTGTTCCCGAAAATTATATAAACGTGCTAAACAAAATGGCCGAACGATTCTGCCCGGTAAATTTTTACCATTCTCTGAACGGTCTTTGATCAATTTTTCCGAGTTGAACACGAATTTGCACGGTTTGTTTTTTTTTGTCGATGATGGTGGATTTTTGTGCGAAATAAATAATTGTCCGCGTTAGTTGCAACATAATTAAAGTAATTTCAACGAGTTGAAAAACAACAGCGTGTTTATGCGACATAAAAATTAACAGATGACAAACAATATAGCGATTTAAATTTTTTACAAATTCCTACGATTTAAAATTTCGTCTACTCGGTTTTACTAGAAATTTTCTGGCAATCGATACTCTGATGATTTTATTATCCGAAATGTTGGGGAACTAAACTGTTTCAGCTTCGATAAATTTTTTCGGTATTTTTTCCCATATTCCACGATATTTCAGATGTCGTTTAAAAAAAAGTCCCACCGTTCTATCTTAACTCCATCAAAAGTTGTACGATTTTGTGACAGAAACGGCTGGACGATGCACTAGCTCTAGCGAGTGCATCGCGGTGCATCGTGGCAGCCACGGCAATTTTCTAAAAACTCGGCCGCGCCTTCCACGTTTGATCATCGCAGCCTCTGTTATTCTGCATCCCTCACCGCTACTCACTGTAATTGAAGGGACTAGCATGGCAACGACTTAACCGGGAAACGGTGGTTTGTTTTGCGGAGCGACACACAGTCTACGATTTTCGCAATCAAGAACCCGCCAGCCTACCAAACAACGTTGCTGAACACTTTCGAAATTACTGGGATAAGGAGATTAATAGGATTAATCTTACTTTCGCTGGATATTTAAATATTTGGATAATAGAGGTGCTGCAGCTTTTATTACTTCGAAATTTCAATATCTCAATATTTCAATATTTGAATCATTGAATATTTGAATCTTTGAATCTTTGAATCTTTGAATCTTTGAATCTTTGAATGTATCGATATTTAAATTTTCTCAATATTTGAATATTTCGATATTTTTTCAATATCTAAATATTTCAACATTTCAATATCTAAATATTTCGATATGTTTTCAATATCTAAATATTTCAACATTTCAATATCTAATATTTCAATATTTCAATATCTAAATATTTCAATATTTCAATATCTAAATATTTCAATATTTCAATATTTCAATATCTAAATATTTCAATATTTCAATATTTCAATATCTAAATATTTCAATATCTAATTATTTCAATATTTCGCTATTCAATATTTCAATTTCTCAATATTTGAATCTTTGAATATATCAATATTTCAATTTTCTCAATATTTGAATATTTCGATTTGTTTCAATATTTGAAAATTTGAATATTTGGATTTTTGAATCTTTGAATGTATCGATATTTAAATTTTCTCAATATTTGAATATTTGGATGTTGAAATCTAGGAAACTTTAAGTATGTTAAACCTTTGAGTCTTTGAATATTTCAGACAGAAATTCTCTAATAAATATCCACACGATCAAGACGGAATTTTATTAAAAAAATTCCGTTGCGAAAAATTGTGCGCGAATAATGTTCCGTTCAAATGCATCCTCGAAACATATTTCCCTTCTTTTGATCGTCGAAGCGTTGTCCCAGCGACGCCTCTGAAGAAAAATGAAAATCTGCTCGAGGGGGTTGTAACTGCAACAGCGAGTGCTAGTGCAACTCGAGCATTCGAAATGGCGTCGAATGGTAGAGGTAACAGTCGAACGGCATCCGTTGAGATATTTGACAAAATTTCGTGAAATATTGGGAAGGGGAAATATGTATCGAGGTAGTGCACACGTATAAGCAGGGAACCAGGGCTATTTTTGATTCGGAAACTGGGTTAGCCAAACAGTTTCCCAGCGCAGAACACTCCTGACATTATGCACGTCCTTCGTGGAGTGTAATCCCGAATTGCTTCTTCTTTTAGACACGTGGAATTAGATAAATAAAGAGATCGGTATCGTATGCACTCCAGAAAATTACGGTCTCCTGGTTGGATGGGCTGCTTCAGCAGAGGATGGCTGGTGCCTTTACTATTTTTATTTCGAACTGGTTTGTTTTTATTATAATTATATTTTAGTATGTTAGAATATAGACATATTCAAATACAGAAAAAGTAAAATGTAGAAAATTCAAAGTGTAGGGATATAAAAATCTAAAAATATTAAAGTATATGCAGAAATATTAAAATATAGAAAAATTAAAATAGTGAAATATTACAGTATAGAAATATTAAAATATAGAAGAATGAAAATATTAAAATATTAAAATATAGGAAAATGAAAATGTAAATATATTAAAATGTAGAAAATATAGAAATATGAAAATGCAAAACTATTGAAATAAAAAAAAATGAAAACATTAAAATATAGACAAAATTAAAATATTAGAATATAGAAACATTAATATATGTATAGAAAAATAAAAATATTAAAATATAGAAATATTAAAGTATTGAAGTACACAGATATAAGAAAATACCGAAATAGTATGACATATTCATATTCACCCATTACAAAATCGCCGTACACAAACGCGACCGAGTCCGTCCTTCTAAATATTTAGAACAGTAAGGTGTCGAGAGTGAAAGACTGTATTTTTGTTTATTCGTTTTCGAGACCGAAAGATCCGTTCAACAAGTCCCGTCGACCAATGGCAGTTGGTCTCGATCGAAGCTTACGTTCCAGCTTAACCTCTTACCTCTCGCGTTTATTTTTAACAGAAACGGTTCTTTCTTCGCCGTTCGTAAGAGGCTTTTCCGGTTCCCTTGCTGATATCACGCTATCCGGATTTCTTCTGCTCTCGTATCGACTCCGGGACGAACTTAATTATTTAATGAGCAACTTCCACATTCGTCTGTAAAATTCCCAACTCCCCCACACCCCTCTCTCTCTCCCCTCTCTCTCTCTCTCTCTCTCTCACGCCGCTCGAAAACGTTTAAACGTTCTACCCGCAGATTTGAGTTGCACATTTCTGGAAAATGTCGAATACACGCAGAGTTGTATTTCGGTTATGCTTCGTAGCCACAGGGGATGTTTAATTAAGTTTGTAACGATAAAGATGCTTTTCGGTGGATGTAAATTTGTTCGAAAATATTCAGGGTTTCAGAGATATGCAGATTTGTTTTGCAATGAAATTTAGATTTTGTTCGCTTGATTTCGTGATGTTTGTTTAAAAAATGGTTTATCACGAAGTAGATGAATAAGTGGATTTTAACATGATTCACAACTAAAATATTTAACGAACATCAAAATATATTTAACAACTTGTCTATCAATTATCTAAATATTTTAACAAAACAGAAGAACACGAACGTTGATCGAGGATATGTTACTCGAGTACAGTATTTCAAGCTAGTCGCAGCATCGACAGACGTTAATGTTTCGGCTAAACATTTAAACAAATTGATTTCTCGCGGAGAACAGCGAGATTCGAGTATCTTTCCGAAGCTTTCCAAACACTCGAGCCACTTACTGTTATCGATAAAATTCGCAGAACCCGACGGTGTAACTTATGCTGAAGTGGCAGTCATTGATCAAGCTCGAACGATTGCCAATCGAATTCGAATCCCTTCGAGAGCGTGACTCCATTGACGGGTGAAGGAACTATAGAAAATTTATTTTCCGCTTTATTCTTGTATTCATTATCCTAGTACCCACCGGTTAACATTTATCGTTTTCGTCGAACAGATTTCACATAATTATCATTATTAGTTTTGTTTATAATGATTTTCATAGGAAACCTTTATCATGCGAGCCCAATTAAACCGAGCACAAGCACGACATTCTGCCAAGTATATTTACTGAGAAATTCACCGTTCGGTGGATAGGCGACTCAGCGTTTCGGATAATCGAGGTTCCACTATATCGTGCATTACACAGGCAAATATAATCCGAACGGTGTCGTGTTGGGTATCGTTTTCAGCAGGAACGTGTCACGAGTATGCCAGAAACAAAATAAAACAGCTGTCATTCGATAAATATTGTTTAAACGAAAAATCACAATTTCGACAGTCGAGTTTTTGGTATTCTTGAAAATTACATGCCGCTGTGTTGGTGATTGTAAAATGTATGAAACAAAAAATTGTTTAGAGATACTGTAAGTCCCTGAAGATGAAGGGGCTCTGCGCTGGAAGACGTGCAACGGGAACGCCGAGCGAGAGTCCATGGGGGTCCATGACTGAGTCCGCCAGGAATAGAAATCTGTGCTTACAGTTGCTGACTTAGTCTTGGATTCTGAGTCAGGCACGAGGATTCCTCGTCTTGAAGCTCGCGCTACTTGGCCAGTTTCTCTTTTTTCTTTTCTTTTCTCTGCTCTCTCTCTCTCTCTCTCTCTCTCTCTCTCTCTCTCTCTCTCTGTATGTGTTTCTTCAACCACCACCTTCGTCATCGCTTTTAAACGACCTTAGATTAAGTCACGTTCACCGTGAACCCCGAATTGCACTGGCATTTGGGAAACAGATGGCAATCTTGATCTTCTGATCAACCAGTAGATACTCTCTTTGTAAATGCATTGTCAAAATGCAAATTTTCCTGATGGTCTGGGATTTTGTGGACCGGATTTTTTTGTTTGGAAAATTTCAATTTCTTAAACATTACTTTCTCTCGTGTAATAAAAATATCATTCTTCATTGAGATTTTCTAAATCATAGGCTTGCATTTTAAACACGATAAAAAAAGTTTATTTTGTACATAAAATCTTGCAAATTTCCTTTCTGAATAAATTCTAATTAAAATATATATTTTGTTTGTGTGTTCAATCAAACGAACTTCGTTTTAATACCCCGTTGCAGTACAAAAATAAATATTTCTATTTATTCGATCTTTCTGCATCGCTGCAAAGGAGGTTATGTCACCAAGCTCGAATTACGCGAATATTGACAGAAAATTTCGTTCGACTTTTTTCCACTCGATTAAATGTTACCCATTTTATGTACCTAACCAAATAAATAGCCTTTTAAAATTTACCACGATACAAAAATAAATGTCTTTTCTATCTGATTGTTCTACGTCACTGTAAATGAGGTTGCATTACCAAACAAGCCCGAATTATCCGTGTATTTCGACGAAACTTCGTTCGATCGATTAAATGCTATTTCGTTGGGTGGCACAATAAAAAAGTAAATTTATTTAACGGCGTTTCTGCCGATCGTGTGCATGTTCTTCCTTATCAAGCGCATTTCGCGTGATAAATGAAGCTTCTGCTTAACCCATTCGCCGGATTAACCGGGATATAAATGCCTGAGGGAACCATTTTTCATAACTCGAGTGAAGTGTCGCGAATTTTCGTTTTAATTGTTTTGGTAAATTGCGGGAACGTGTACAGCTGTGTGCGACAGAGTTTAATGCGCGAGATTAGAAACACTTATGGCTGCCGCGTCTTATATTATTCAGCATTTACGCGAAATGCAGTTCGAACGTCTCCGTGGCAAATTTACGAAAAATTATTTGTTGAAATTTTATTCGTGCAAAATCTGAAATAAAAATATATAAATGTTCGGTGTAATTAAGGATGCGTTTGATATTAAAAAATTTCTTTTATTACGGGATAAAAATGGGTCGGGGACCGGCAACGAGCTTATAACGAACAAGAATCAAGTTTCGCAACCTCTGTGCAATAAAGACGTACAAATAAGTTTGAAGCTGTATTATGTTCTCATTTAAAGAATGAAACTGCATCTTTTGTGCAGCAGTCTCTTGCTTTTACGCAAACCACGATCTTCCTCTTATTACTGACCCATAATAATCCTTTTTATCCGTGAATTGCGAACGAATTCGTTCCAGCATGTTTCATCTCAATAATCCGGACCCTTTGTATAGAATTTCTTGATGCTTCTTTTGCAAAATATAAAAATATAAATAATACGAAATATTAACAATATTGATTAATCGATGACCCAGATCCTACACAGGCTGGTCAAGAATAAAAGAGAAGCATTTCGCAGTTGGCTCGTTACTATTTTCTTGCTTCGAAACTCGTTAAAAACAACCTTGATGCAAAAATTTATCATAATTATTGTTATCATTGTTTCTAACAATTTCTTTGCGAAACTTTCATCAAAATATTAAAATATCACATACTTTCATCAAAATATTAAAATATCACATACTTCCATCAAAATATCATACGTTTAACAAAAATATTGATTTTTTCATTTTCACCCACCTTCATCGACGCGCCGCGCGCCTCCCCAAAAATACAAGCCGCTCCGGTTTTAGCGCTCGTCGCGGCCGTCGTCGTCAAAACGCACTCTTCCGTCAGGAAAATTTGTTTCTTCCCGAACGAGCGACGATTTCCATAAGCGTCCTCGCCGGCGCATTTAAACTTTTCCAATTCCGTAGCATTTCATTTCCCAAATGGTCGAAGCCCGAGTCCCCCCTCTGCCGTTTTTCCGTCTTATTCTTTTTTTTTCCACGTCCCCATTCTTGGCCCCGTCCCGTTTCGCGCGCCGAGACAGGAGAGGGGAACAGCGGGGTTCTTTTTCGCTTCTCGAGATACAGGGAGAGAGAGAGAGAGAGAGTCGCCGAAGGAAACGTCAGGAAAGTTTCGGAAGGTCGTTTCTCCGTGCTTTTTCTTCTGTTTCGTCTTTTCGACCGTCCCTGGAAATCGTTTGCAGTTTACGCGACAACGAAGGACGTCCGTCCGTTTCGCGAGTGAACGCAGCCTAAAACTTTCTCTGGCTCTCTCTTCCCCTCTCTCTCTCTCTCTCTCTCTCTCGCGTATCCTCCGTCTGCTAGTCTTCTCGGTCGGATTTTCCTTTTCTTCTTCTTGCTCTTCATCTTCTTCTTCGTCTTCGTCGTCTTCTAGTGAGGCGTCGTCGTCGTCGCCACGTCGTTCTCTTCGTGTTTCGTTCGGACGGGGTTGTCAACCGTGTACCGGGGCTTTTTGGCATTGGCCCTCGGCCACTCTCCCGGTCTCGTTTCGTCTTGTCCCGTCTCCGTGGCTTTCTCGAATTTTTCCTATCCCCCTTTAGGCCTTTTCACAGCCGTGGAGAGGAACAGAGAGAGAGAGGCCCGGCCGAGTACGGAGCCGCCACGCCACGCCGATTTACATATGGAAATTCGCCCCGGTGACTTTCAATGTTTCCCGGAGAATGTGTCCCGCGACGATGTTACCGGCCCGCCCGGAAAAAGTGATTCGTCACCGACGACCACCACGAACATGCCCAGAATTCAATCTACCGGGTGTCCCTCCGAGCCGCGAGTCGGAAGCGCCGGATGAGGGGAACTCGCTCGAATCTACGGGGACAAACGACAAAAGTTCTCCTCCCGCTCTATAGGTCGGTCACGTGACGCATACGTGGCGCAGCGCGGGGGAATAGGGGCGTAGCACGGGAAGGTAGAGTGGGGGGACAGGTCTCGATCCGTGACGCTGCGAGTCACGTGGTGAAGAGTCGCTCGGGGAGGAGGAAGATAATAGAGGTGTTGCAGCTTTTATTAGTTGGACATTTCAATATCTCAATATTTCAGTATTTGAATCTTTGAATATTTCAATATTTGAATCTTTGAATATTGCAATATTTGAATCTTTGAATCTTTAAATGTATCAATATTTAAATTTTCTCAATATTTCAATATTTGAATCTTTAAATCTTTGAATATATCAATAATTCAATTTTCTCGATATTTGAATGTTTCGATTTTTTTCAATACTTGAATATTTGAAAATTCCAATATTGGGATTTTGGAATCTTTGAATTTTTGAATATTTGAATCTTTGAATATTTCAATATTTGAATCTTTGAATGTATCAATATTTCAATATTTCAATCTTTAAACCTTTGAATATATCAATATTTCAATTTTCTCGATATTTGAATGTTTCGATTTTTTTTCAATACTTGAATATTTGAAAATTTCAATATTGGGATTTTTGAATCTTTGAATTTTTGAATATCTAAAAAATTTGAATATTTGAATCTTTGAATATTGCAATATTTGAATCTTTGAATGTATCAATATTTAAATTTTCTCAATGTTTGAATATTTCGATCTCCTTTTCAATATTTGAATATTTTAAAATTTAAATGTTGGGCTTTTTGAATCTTTGAATTTTCGAATATCTCATATGGCAAAGAGATGCTCCGAGAGGGGGAAGAGCATGTGTTAACAGCACGAGGTGGCTACGAATTAATTTTGATTCTCTGGGAATTGTTTAAATATTGAACAGAGCCAAAACGAAAGGCCACTTTTATTATCGTCTAATATCGATTCCGCGTAATTGGAATTTGACGGTAGGCGGATATTGCTATCGACAAAATGTTTAATATACAATTTCTATTACGGAATCTAGATACTTCGCCCCGTGTAATATTGCGGAAATCCCTTCGTTCGATACGTTCGGGATGTTTGAAAACGGTAATGAAATCAACATTGAAATTAATCAACACGGTAATCCATTAATGCCCGCTCCTTTATACGGTAATTATTAATTAGCTAGACACGGTACCTACACCCGTGTATACGAAGAAGAAATTCAATCGACGCGCAACGTTTAGATAATATTGTATAACAGAATGAAATATGATATATTAATTGATACGGTGGTGGATTAACTCTTGGACGGTCGATGTCGAGTGTGCGCGTGTATTTTTGAAAGTGTCGTACACGCGAAAAATAATGGCGACGTCGAAATTATCGTAATTTCACCGGAACGGCCGCGGGAATCGGAAAAATGTTCGATAAAATTGCCGGGCATAATGTAACCGGAATCACCTCATTTTTTATTAATATTTCTTCTGGCTTGATACGCGCATTGTAAAATTTCTGATTTTATTGGCTCGAATCGCCGAGTAAATTCTATCAGTCATTTCCGAATATCTGTATATATATGTACATATTTATCGATGGTACTTCACAATTTAATGGCAATCTATCACGCATTTTGCTCATTCGCTGGAACAATCATATAACATGACATAAATCATGATTTTCTGACGTCCTATCGAAATGCCAGATTGGTGCAACGAGTTATTAAACTGGGACACGGGCGTTACAATACTATCGTTCGCTGCCACGAATTCCGTAAAACACTTTATTTTCGTCATTACCCCTGGGAAACAGCAAACCTGAACTTCCAGCTCTGTTACAATTAAACAATTCATAATTAATAAAACCTCGATTTACTATACACTAACGCATTCGTGACATTTTCCTGATCGAAACGAGCCCAAACACGACGCTATTTCGATCGCGTTTGCTCGTTCGACGCACGATATACCAGAACCTCCATTATCCGAACTGTCGAGTTACCTAACCTTGAATGCTGGATTACAAAGAAAATATACGTCGGACCATGTCGTGCTTGGGCTCGTTTCGATTGGGAGAACATTACGAATATGCTGATAACAGTCTCGTGGAAAATTATTAAAAACATTGAGTAGCAAATTCGCGTGAAAAGTTTTTCGAACTAATGTCGCTTATTGCGCCGAATGAAAGTTCGTCGACGATTCGAACGGTTACACCGGAGAAGATGGTCTTGAGACTCCGGGTCAAAATGGACCCAACGTCAGTGGAGAGTGAGCGCGAGCGGGGGTGGATCCGCGGCGCGAAGTTTAAAACGGCCCCTGGAGAAATGCGGTCGACGATCGCGGTGTTCTGTTCTCGTGGAAAATGCGACAGGAAATAGCCGAGACGAAACTGGCCTCGGCGCGGCCATCCAAATCGACGAAAACGCTCCGGTATCAAACGCGAGGCAAACGGGAGAGAGAAAGAGAGAGAGAGAGAAAGAGGGAACAGAGCGAGACGAGGAGAGACGAGACGAGACGAGACGAGACGGAATGGGGCGAGGACCAGACGAAACGAAACGAGACGACCGGCCCAGACGAGGGCCAATGCCAAGTACTCGAGATACCTCGAAACGGTTGACAACTTCGTGCCAGAAATGACCCTGGCCGGGAGTAACGCGATTCCACTACCAAGTTACACCTTCATCTCAGAACGGAACATTCTCGAGACGTCTCTGCGATGGGATTCTCGGGAAATTACGCCACTGGTCGTTTTCGAAAATATTAGATTGTTCTACGATTTTTAATACTGCCTTGGCAATCAAGTGATCGCGAATTTTCAACAAGAATCTATCGACAAAATCCGCAACCATTTAGCTGCCAACCCAATAATAAAAATTCTCGTGTAACAATTTTATTTTAACCCTGCTAAAATTTTTCATAAATTATTTTTTCTATCCGTTACTGCATCTTTTCGTCGTATACGTATAATTATAGCTCTCAGGGGCCAAATGCTCCCAGGGGCCAAACTCCTCAGAAGTCCCATGCTCCCAGGAGCCAAACTCCTCAGGTTCAAAATGCTCCCACGGCCCAAATTCCTCAGGGACAAAATGCTGCCAGGAGCTAAATACTCTGAGGGATCAAATTCCTCAGGGATAAAGTTCCTCAGAGTCAAAATGCTCCCAGGGGCCAATTCCTCGAGAGCAAAATGCTCCGAGGAGCCGAATACTCTCAGGGGTCAATCTCCTCAGGAGCCAATGCTCTCATTCCATATTTTTTAATATAGAATCTCCGAATGGAAAATTCTCTCTCTTTCTACTTTTTCAAGTCGAAATGTCACAAAAATGGCGGAGATATTCGCTAATTTCTTCCAAGAAGATCTCGAATGAAAAATTAACCCGGCTATTCTTTAAAAAAAGGCACTTAATAAGTTGTTTTGGGTCCATTTGGACCCATATCTATTTATTTAATGTTTAGTTATAAAATGGTTTTAAATTTTTTATTGATCTGTTGTTATTAACGTAAATTATATGCTAATTAAAAATTACATTCGTAAACGTAAATTACATACGTAATTAAATTAACTTATTCGGAGTCTCTTGTACAATAAATGCAAAGCGAGGCTCTGTGCTGTTTACAAATGAATTTTGAACAGTTGGTACAATATACATCGCATTTGTGATCTTTTTTATTGGTCTCACTGCAAAAAGTACTCCGGCCTCTGACCCTTTTTTATGGTAGTGCAATATCTTCAGTTCTTGTTCGTCGCTTGTTATGGTCACGAATGTGGTGACCATAATAAAAACATGTATGGACCCCAAATGGACCCTAACGCCATACGTGTAACAATTTCTATTACAACTATTTCAAAAAGGATTTTAAATATTTCTTTTTAAGTGGAAGAAAGATTTTAATAAATTATTCTCCGCCAAGAAATTTCAGACTCATCGGCCATTCCGTTTGGAAGTTACAAGCGCGCAAAGAATGCTTCGGGTCCAAATGGACCCAATAAGCGTAGCCGGGTTAAATTTTCAATCATTCGAGGCGCAGCATTCTCGAATCAACGATCGAAAAAGAAGATCGTTCAGAGGCAAGTCGTCGCCTCTCTCCAGAACGCGGTATGGAAAAAGTCGGGGAACAACAAAGTTGTTTCTTTTTATTCGCGTGGTACCGAGGTACAAGCACGTGACGGAGTCCTCGATCGGATCGCGATGGAGAAAAAAGGCGAGGACCCGAGGCGACCGGGACTCCGGAAACGGTTCGGGATCGTTCGATTAACGATTTTCAAGGGGTGTCTTCTCTCTTTCCCTCCCTCTCTCTCTCTCTCTCTCTGAGTGTGTGTGTGTGTGTGCCCCTAATAACCCCCGCGAAATTACGGCGCGCCGCGTTATTGAATCCGAGCTGCGAGCTCGATAAGAAGCGTGCAGGGGTGATTAATGACGAGGTGGCACTCGAAAGAGAGGGCCAGGGAGGAGAGGTGCACGCCGCGCCGGGAAATTTCGCCCTCTCGAAAGATTAACGAACTCCCGGCGATCGGTCATTTTTTGATTTTACGCGGTCGAGGGAACCGCGATCTGCTCGATCAACGCACCGCGCGCGGTCTGTCTGGCGTTTTCGCGTGTACACACGGATTTTACTAATAAAACCAATTGCTGACGGTATGGAATAGAAATTCTTTATTTTCCGGACTTAATTATTTTCTCGGGACTCAATTAATTTGGTTTTTCACGATCGAACCTTTGCGCCGATATCAATTTGTTAAAGAAAAAAAAAGAACTTAATTATTTTCGAGTGAAAATTTTAGCATCGTGTTCGCGATGTTTTCCCCATTAAAACGAGTACAAACACGGTGCAGTTTGGATCGCGTTCGATTGTTTAAAATACGTTATACGCGGGCACTTTTGTTATCCGAACTAATCTGCAAACGAACTTTCAGACAGTTACGTCCGAGGCTGGCTGAAAAGCGACCGGACAATTTAGAAGAGGACGGATTCTTTTGTATCTTAAAAATTAATTATTTGTTTATAAACAAATTCGATATTTCAGTGATTTTTCGGCCAATTTGAACAACAAGATTCGCCGTAAAAATCGGTGCAGATTTGATCTTGCACTGTGGCTAGATCTATTATCCTAACGTTTAGTTGTTCGTATAATGGAGGTTCCGTTATATCGTGGATTAAACGAGTAATTACAATCGAAATCGCGTGGTGTTTGGTGTCGTTTTAAACAGGAAAACGCGACGAATTCGTTGGCGGAAGTCTAACTAACAAATTAATGGAGAACAACGACGTCACTATTCACGCTAAAAATGAAAAACTGTCGTAGATTTATTTTTACGAACGATATAAAAATGACAGATTACCTTAGAGATGCATGTGAACGTGATACAGAAATCGTGTTCGTTCGACAGTTATGTGTTACGTGACCACGTCCAGTGAAATGAAAAAAATTTTTAATGGACATTTGATACAGCGATGAAAACAGGCAGCGAGCCACGACAGAAATTGAATAACGTAATGCACGACATCGGCCATCAGAATCCAATGATTAAATTTAATTTAGCTCTGCCCGGAGCACCGGCCGGCCCGCTCGGCCCGCTCGATGTTATTAAAATCTACATTCTTACGATGCTAATGCCCAACGGTGCCGGAATCTCTGACAGAGCAGCTTATGTGTATCGGTTATCGGAAAAATGTGGATTAAATCCAGCGATATTATTAAAACGTTCCTACCAACATTATTAGGATCGACCGTTGGCTATTGTGTTTCAGATTTATTATACATGTGTAGAGACGCGTGCATGCACCAGCCCCCCGTGATTATGCATGTCTATGTTATGCAAATACGCCACGGTCCGAATGTGCCGGATCGCGTGTGCGCTTAAAATCGAATTTATTATACAACATTATGCACACATTTATTTACATCGCTGAATCTTGTAGTCGACGCTTTTATCGCACCGTGCTGTCCGATTTTCTTTCTTTTTTTTTTTGTATCGGAGCTTGCTCAAATCTCAGTTTTCGGGACAGAAAATTCGACTGCTACCCTATTTTTGAATAAACAAATTTATGTATTTATAATCGAATTTTTAATTATACGTGAGAATATTTTTATTCGGCTTTTACTCTATTTTTAAATAAATAAATTTATATATTCATAATCAAATTTTTAATTGCATGTAAAAATATGTTTTATTCAGCTTCTATTCTATTTTTAAATAAATAAATTTATATATTCATAATCGAATTTTTAATTACATGTAAAAATATTTTTATTCGGCTTCTATTCTATTTTTAACTAAATAAATTTATATAGTTTATATTTGAATTTTTAATTAGTTGTAAAACTATTTTTATTTTATGAAGACTTAATTAATTGATTTTGTTATATGAGGAGTTAATTAAATCATTTTTAGAAAAGCTTAATCTTTTAGCAAATGGGAATGGCATAGAAAAAATGGCTGACGGTTTGTAATGCTTCGTTATTTCGGAAGAAATATCGGAGGATTATAGAAAAAAATTGAAAAATTATTTGATCATTATAAATGCAAATTGGAAAATTTAGTGCTTCATTATTCTAAATACCAGTGACGTTTTTACTTTGTGACGCGGAGAAATAATGCTGGAGATCTTCGAACAGTTCTTTTCAGAGATGGTGGTCTTTTTTCTTATTAGGAGCGACACGACAAGTGGTACAACGTATAAGGACGATTAGGGGATGGAGGATATCGACGATGGATGGCCGACGAGCACAAAGCGTACTCGAGATCCTGGGACAATGTGGCGCCGAGTACTCTTAGCAAACTGAATCGAAATTGAGGTCAGCTGCTTTCATCGGTGAACGTATTCCAGGGAACATCGTGTCGGGTTACCCCTTCCATTTTGCGAATTGACATTTCGCTAAAAGATCGCTTTTTCCGCGAGTTGCTGCACCGCAAAATACGAGACACACGATCGAAGAATTCGGTGACGTTCTGTCTGAGAGCAGAGGGAATTATTCTGGAGAGTCGCTGCGCTTTGTGTCTGAGGAATTACTCTGTACTTGGCAATTTTTTTTTTACGGGAATCATCGAATCAACGAGGATCTTTTCATACGCTATTTATTCTGTTTAACTGCACTATAAAATACAAAGGGTGAAATAACACAGGTGAAATAACAGCCGCAGTTACTCGATAATTTTGAAGATATAAACAAAGTTAGATACCATCGTACATGCAAACGCGAACTTTTATAATCCTGGATCGTGTTTATAGCGCATAATGAAGGTGTAGAGGCCCTTAATAGTTAATAACACACATACACAGGATACGAGTTTCGACTCTTGATGGCTCGCCTGACGAGCAGGCTAATGAAACACACCAAATGATGCACATGCATGGAAAGCTTACTTTTCCAATTTAATGATCCAGCATTGCAAAAATTTATAAAAAGTCCATTATTGTTCGATAATCAGTAAAATTATTCGGGAGAAAGTTGCACTGTTCGAAAGTGCACGTTCGATTATGGGCGCAACAAATTTCTCGAAGGTCGTTTTGCGCGAAATCTCAAGGTCATCGGTGTTTTTTTTTTTAACAAAATTTCAGTTCTCTTCCGATGTTCTTGTAGTGCGTAAAAAGACGAATCCAACGACCTCCATAACCGTGTGATTCCGATTATTTAATCCCAAGATACTCGCGTCTGAATGGTGAGCTACTTAATATACTGAAACGCAAGTATCTCCGAATTCAATGATCCAAATGATACGTTTATGGTACTCATTGGATTCGTCTTTTCACGCTCTATAAGAGTGTCAAAAGAAAACTACACGGTTCCGCTAAAAATAAACGCGTCTGACTACGTTAAGCAGCGATTTCCATCAGAATCAAGTAGTCCAGCATTCAGACACAAGTATCTCGGGCTTAAATAATCGTAACCATATGCTTATATAGGTCGTTGGATTCGTCTTTTCGCGTTCTACAATAATATCGAAAAATCGGCATATAATTCCGCGGGAAAATTATCGACGACCTTGAAATCTTACACACACAACAGCCCTCTCAACACAAAATTCTTCTCACCTACGAAATAAAATTCAATAGCTCCACTGTGATCGTGAAGGTGTGAATTCAGCGTAATCTGGACCCGAGGACCAACAAGTCGATCTTTCGGGGGACGGGGGGCAGGGGCTGATTCATCGATTCGTCCCGTTTTAATCGCGAGCTGTCTTGCTTTGGGAGCGACGTTTCTCAGATTCCGCATCGAATATTTATCCGAGGAACGCCTCATTATTTTCGAGCAGGTATCCATCTTTTGCGCTCGGGCACGGGGGTTTGCTCGTGTTCTTTTCGTAATTAACGAGACGCGGTCCGGGATTACAGGCAGATGGTGGGTGGGGGAGGGGCAGGGGAGGGGGAGGAGGATCTCGACAGATGAAAGGGGCTGAAGACGCGATTAAAACAACGCCGCATCGGGGCTCTATGATATCGGATCGACAAGACGACGAGCAGCCCGAACGTTGCCAGTGTAACGAGGAGCTCGGTGACAGAACAAAGATAATGAATGGCAGCATAGTTGATATATGAATGCCGGCAAAAAAAAAAAAAAATAAAAACGAAACGGTCGGGTACAAGCCGGGCTAGACGGAGACACGATAAAGGACTGTAGTACGACGGAGATAAAAGTTAACCCGGGGCCACGGGGTTAATAAAACAAAGTGTCCCGACAATGGATCGACGCCACGGAAATTTTAATATCGCGTCGACGGTGTCCCTAACCTTAGCCTTTTCGTATAAATTTCAAATGAGACCGCGATGAGTGATCGCTCGGCGTTCTTCGGGGATGTTTGAAGTGGCTCACTCTGTACACAAACGGGGGAATTTGCCGATTATGCGTAAACATTCGGTACGAACCGTTTTTTCCTCCGTGAGCCATTCAGTTCGTGGAAATAATTATTTATTTAACTGATGGGACTGTCTGTTATCGAATGTTTACGAAACGGTCGGTGGCGTGTCCGCGACTCTTTCCCGATTAAAACGAATCCGAACACGATACCGTTCGGACCTTATTTGCCTGTTTAATCCACGATTTAATGGAGCCTCGATTATCCGAACCGCTCACCTCTAAATTGACCTCTAACGAATGCGATCCGAAGTGCGCCGTGTTTGGACTCGTACGAATCGGAAAACCGTCGAGAATCTATTGCCATATGTTTCATAAACAATAATAATAATAATATTAGATTTTCCAATAAAAATTTAATTTGAAAATCTCAGAGCTTGGGTCTTTCCATATTAGGTTGCTCAATCCAGCCCACTGGATTGATAAATCAATAAAGAAATCTGTATCCGACGAAGAGTATTTGTTATGAACGTTTAAAAATGACCTCTAAAATGACCTCTAACAAATGCTTCGACTCGTACGACTCGGAAAAGCGTCCAGAATGTATTACCATAAGTTTCATAAGAGACAACAACACATTTGAATACTTTTTTTCATAAAAATTGAATATCAGCGTAGTTACTTCTGCAGACCGCTGGCTATAAAACTAAATAATAATTCCTATCAACATCGCCTGTTCGGGAAACAGCAACCTTTTCTCTTTTTATTACCACGACGGCAAGCAATCGAAGTGGGAAAGGGCGACGTTTAATCGAGTTTGCAGGTTTAGGGGCGACAGGTCCGCGTATCGCGGCCCATAAAAATGGCCACGATTATCAAAGCGTTCCGCGAGAGGGGAATACTTTCGGTGTTTATAGGCTGCGAGTGGCCAGCCCGTGCCCCGTAAACTCGTAAGGGGTGGCGGCTTGAATATGAAAGAATATAAATTATACGACGCCTCTCGGCCCGGACACGGGAGAACGAATCGCCGAAAAGGTTTTGCTGACTCGCGCGGGCCCCCGGGGGCTTTTAATACCGCGTCCCGCCACCTACGGCCTCGGCCGGGGAAATTAGTTTTTCCCCGGCCCGGCCGGTCTCGTCCCTTGACACATTGCCCTTCGACCTTTTGTCGCGCGACCTTCTCCTTCCCTCCGCGCGCCCCTAACGTACGCTGCGCGCACACTTTGTCTATAAACACACCGTGTCATCCTGTTCAACAGGGCCACACTGATCGAGCTGTGTCACAGATTTGACGGGGCTGCGACGACAAAACGTCGAATTATTACAGCAGTTTTTGGGTCACGCTGAAACATTCATCGGCGTATCCGTGACATTTTTCCGGCCAGTTTGACACCCAACACGACGCCGTTCGAAACGGAGGTACAGTAATTCATCGATAATTGTCTATACCACGGGTCTGGCCAAAGACAATTATCGCGAAGGGATACTATTCTTTGAGTTTTACCGAACGTAGAACAGGACACCGAAGCTCGAGAGGCCTCGGCCGCCGAGCAGTGAAATCCGATACCGGGTCGGGTGTATCGGTGTGAATCACTACTAATCCAATGACAAAACTTCTTTATTTTTTATTATTTTTTTATGGAACTTTCACCAATATATTCGTGGCATTTTTCTAATGAAAATGATACCAAATATAATATAATTCCTCAGTGGAATGGGTAGGTGACTAGACAATTATCGTTTAGATATTGTAGACAATTATCGATGAATTACTGTATTCGTTCAATACGAATCTCGAAACATTGAAAATCGCTCGACTCTAAACACTCATAACTTTTGAACCATTGATCTCCGCAGGTTGAAACTTGGATTTTTGGCATTTGCTCGCTAAAGTCTACAGGATCGCGTAAGAAAAAGGCAAAAACTTTTGTTTACCTAAAGTAAAGAGCAGCCAAAATATAATAGTTTCTAGGCCCCTAGTACAAAAGTGTTTATATAGAGGACTGGATCTAGAACGAATTGACGGACCCGACAGTGTTTCCAATTTCTCGAAAATTGATCCAAACACAGTCGAAGTCGAACGACCGTCCGGGGCGAGTCCTCTTTGCGGTTGTCGCGCAAACAGATCCGGAGTTTCCGTTGGAGAATTAGCTCCGGCCGGCATTCAAAAACCCCGTCGCGTATCGGTTCAGCACAGTTATTACTGTCTCACCGGCGTCACAGGCTTTGACAGGGTAAAGAAGCTGGCACGGTAAAAGCCAGGGGCGGGGGGTCGGGAAAGCACCGGCCAATCCGTTTCCCCGGCGGCGTTCTAACAGGAAGTCGCCGGACAGGACAGCTGACGGGACATCAAAGCGCGGAACAGCGAAGGCCGGGCCCCTCGAAAGTAGAGCAACGAGTTCCTCTGATGCGACAACAAAGCGAGCGCGCCGTCGAAATCGAACAAACTAATCGGTCGTGTAGCGCGCCGCGGACACTAATGAAACCGGGGGAGGGGTAGAAACACGTTGGACAACCGAGGGATGTGCGTCGCGCAAGGAAAGGATGCTGGGGGACTCCTTCCTGCTGAAGAATGTTCACAAAAGAAACCGATTCATGGTGGAACAAATACAGGGTGTCTCTGTTGAACGGGATCGAGGTCATTTAGCAACGATATTATAAGATTGTTGATCATTTTTCGTGGAATTTTTTATACTTTCTGCGATATTCTTGTAGAGCACGAAAGGACGAATTCAACGAGTACCATGATCATACCTTTCTGACCGTTCAATCTCGAGACACTTGTGTCTGAAAAATTAGCTACTTAATGTATTCAAATGCAAATGGAATGATTATGGCAATAGTTGGATTCGTCTTTTCGTGTTCTATGAGAATGTCGAATGAAAACTATGAAGTTCCGCTGAAAATAAACGCGTCTGACTACGTTAAGTATAGCGAGTATAAGTTTACCTTTCAGACGCAAGTATCTCGGGATTACATAATCGTAAGCATATACTTATATAGGTCGTTGAATTCGTCTTTTCACGCTCTAGGAGAATATCTAAAAATCCGCACATAATTCCGGTGAAAAAATTTCGGTGACCTTGAAATCTCGTGATAAAAATAACCTGCGTAACATTCGTTTTTTCGTCATTGCACGTATCCCTCGAAACGGTGCAACCGCGTGCGGAGAATTTTTTTCGAAAAATAGCGTGTTTTGTCAGTTTCGTGTAAATGTCTCACGATCTCGATGATCATTTTCGGACAACACGGGGGAGTTATTGGTTCTGCAGAGTGACTGTGTCGTCGTGTCGGGTGTCTTAGCTTTTAGAAAGACGTTAGTGGCTCGCCACTGCACTGCACCGGCACGAACAGAACACGCGCACGGTCGTTTTACGAGCGCCGAGCTCGTACGTTGTTTCGTGCTTTTACGAGGGTTAGTTACTCATGCTTCGTTACTTACTTACTCAGCCACCTTCCGCAAAACGTGCGGTCGTTTCGTGCGACGTGCATCACTTGTGCATCGGTTCCACGGGGCCACCCTCTTCTGCGTTGTTGCCAGTTGATACTTAAACGCCGACGGGCTCTCGACTCCCGCACTAATTAGGTTACGCTGATCCCTTAGCTAAACTTCGTTTATTTATCTTCCACCCCCTATCCCCTCCCCACACTCCCTTCTTTCTCTTTTTGCGAACGAAAACGGAACACTTTTAATACTGCGGACCTGCTAGGCGACTGCGGAGATTATCGGGAAAATTTTCTTGAGTGCCCCGCAATTTTTCTTGTTTTTGCTGTGGACGCGAACGTAATTTTTTTCAGAGGCTGATAGCGACGATATTGTTTTTTATTTTATTATCATTGTTAGGAGTATTGTTTCATGTTTTTTTCTTATATTGTCATTATGATTTTATCACTTATTTTTATTATTAATATTGCTAAAAATGATAACGACAACATTATTTTTTATTTTATTATTATTGTCAGCAGTATTGTTTTTTGTTTTTTTCTTATATTTATTGTATTATTATGATACTATTACTTCTTCTTATCTCATTATTATAATTATAATAAAAATAATAATGATCAAAATAAAAATGATCCGTTCAATATTTCTTAGTCCCCAATTTGTTGATAACAAACATAATTTTCTCAACATGTGCTGTAATATCCATTTCCCTAGAAACAAACAAATTTGATCACATTAACTCTCGCATTCAAATGACGATTTACGAATTGTTTGTTACCAAGAATATGCTCATTCAATTGTATCCAAATTGAATCGGAATTCAGCAGAAGTGTAACTGCACCGGAACGTGCAATATTAAATAATTATATTTTTATCCGACTCGGAATTAATTACATTGTATCACAAAATTGATGATCAAACTTGTTTATTTTTGTGCAATCTGTTAATTCGTATTAAATTGACGGTCCAAGTAACGTCAATAAAATTAACCGGGGTTTATATGCGTCGAAATATCGATCATCGAATTAAATACCATTATTACTGTTTATTCGTTCGTCTGAGTTGCTTCTTGTTACTAATTGGATTTCGATAAATATTTTCATAAACCCCTTGCTACAGTGCCGGGTCCATTTCGACACAAGCAAAAAGCATTATCACCGAAAAAGCGTATAACATACTAAAAATTAACGTTCAACAACCAGAAGTGATACGAATTTAAAGTTCAGCCTTCATTCTCAGGGTTCAAGGTCATTTGGAGGTCATACCATAATAGACGCATACCCGAACGTATTTGTTTTCAAATCCTTTGGTTATTTGAGACCAAACAAAAAAGACAACGATGACCTTGAGAACTTCGAGAGCAAGATTCAACGTTTCGAAAGGTTGAAAATTTATTTTTGTGATAAAAAATGCAACTTGCAAACACTCCTTAATCATTATACGCGACGTTTAATCGTGAATTCAGCATCCGAAAGGAGAAATTATGGAACGGTGTTCGGAGGTTGGGGGATGATAAATAGGGGTGCAGATATTGTGTTTCGCCAGTGACCTTAAGAAGCACGCCTCGTATCTCTGTCGGGTCGCGTAATCCCACTCGGAGTTTCAATAACGCTCGGCGGCATAAACTAAGTTTAGCATAAAGTATTTCGGCTGCTCGCTTCCGGAGTCCGACTCCCGGCAGCCCCTTCTTCTTCGGCGCAACCTCGCGACCGGTATTCCTTTTCGCGAAACGAGAAAATGCACACAACGCCCCCCCCCCCACCCCCCGGTAAATAGATCCTTGTCGTCGAAAATACGCCAACTGCGCGAGGCGGTACGTGTCATTTGCAGGCCCTCGTTTCCCTGCAACTTTCCCTTTGTAACCTCCTCCCCCTCCCTCCGCCATCCCCCTGTTGCACCTCTAACAGCTGTTATGCCGGGCGCGAGAATTTACTGGCGAATTTCGTCGGAGAACGTTTCCCTTCTTTGCGCGAGTACCCTAATTAATTTTTTGGAGGGGGACGAACATCGCCAAAAATTAATTTCATAGCACGTTTTATTGATCAGCCTGACACTTTTCCGATTCGCATGTGCCCGAAACACGGTGCAATTCGTTCGAGTGGATTCTAGATTTTCGTAACTGCCCGGTTCGGATAATCGAGGTTCCACTGTATATCGTGGATTACGCAGGCGAATGCCGCCGGAATTGTGTCCTGTTTGGGCTCGTTTCAATCGGAAAAGTGCACCGAACACGATGGTACAAGTATAATGGAAAAAAATTTTTTTTTCTATTTTTTCAGCACTATGACTGATGCGAAGATATTGAAATGGCCGTCCCGCCTGTTAATTGAGCCGTCCAGCACGCTGAAAGGAGCAACGAAAAAAATTTTATTCTCCCCCATTTCTCCACTCGCGTCTCCGCGAGAGACTCGAAAGCGTCCACTCGGAGAACGTGTTCTTTTTTTTCTGCGTCTCGCGGAATCGCATCCAATGTCCCGACGGAGGAGAAATGAGAAAAACAGAGCGTCGCCGCCGGTTTAATGGTTAATAATGCGCGATTATAATGCGGCCCGTAACCGTAATCGTTAAACCGCATTATAAAATTAAAACAGCCGCGTTGAACGCGGGACGATGCAGTTGCAAATCGCGGGGAATCGAGTCTCGAGCGGACCGCTGAAGGCGCCTGGGAAAATGGCGTTGCCGGTGGTTAAGGGAGGGGGATGAAAGGCGGGGAAGAGAGATTGGTCCACGCGGTTGGCCCCCGCGATAAGGGGCGTACGAGGACTCCGGAGGAACGTCCGGATGAGGTTCCAGATAAAAAGCTTCCGCTTCCTTCCGGCGCGGCCGACTATTAAAACCGTACCATTATGGGATATGTATAGCGGTGTATCCTCGCCGACGCTTTTATTTCATTACATCGTTCGCGCGGCTAACAAAATTACCGCAATTCCGCGGCTGCGTCCCAGCCACTGAACCCGATGAGACCTACTCGAGACACTCGCACCGGGGGAGGGGGGTTATCTCAATTAAAAATTGTTTATCTCAATTAACGTATTTCCATACCAAATGAAATTTAAGGGATGATTCGGACCACTGCAACTTGCTGTAAAAAAATCTGGGATCATTCTAGCAGAGCTTATTTCAAAGTGTGAATTCTATACTTTATTTTCGCCGAAGTCAATTTTTTTTAAAGCTCCCCCTGTCTTCTCCAAAAAATCGAGAATTAGTCCCTTGCATGGGGTGCAACATATTTGTTCGACATTTAAGGAATGGTTCGAACCACTGTAACATCCTGTAAAAATATCTGAGAACATTGTACCAGGGCTTATTTTAAAGAGTGAATTCTCTACTTTCGAAACAGAGAATTCAATTTTTTTTATGCCTTCTCCTTCTCCCGAAAAAAAACTCCAGTCCCCCATTGACCCCGTTGCATATTCAAGAGGGTAGTTTCTTCGTTCTCGGGGAAAAAAATCAATTTTTCTCGTAATCTAACTGTTTGGTAATTGGCCTGGTGTAAAAAGGAAAAAAAAACAAAGGAGGGATGGTCACGGAGTTCCTGACGGAGGAAATGAGAAAACGTCCGTCTTACCCCGGGGTGCCGGGAATATTGGCCCCCGCGAGTGGAGTGGTTCTCTTTGCCACGATGGCGGCTGCCACAGGCCGTGTCGATCGCTTGAATTTATTTTGGGGCGGCGACCCGGTCTACGTGACGCGAAATTTTCAATGGTGCGTGCCGCCGGGAAAAATGGCCCAGAGCGACCGAATAGACGGACGGAAACGTCTGCCGAACCGGGCTCGAACGGCAGCTAAATTAAAGGATTGTCTCGTGTCACCGGACGAAACGTGAATGCGCTCCGAACTGTTCACCGAAAGGGTCTTTGTGTAACGTTTAGATCCTGTATTTTGGATATTTATTACCCCCCGGCGATAAATCAGCCCCCGTTTCCCGTCTTTGTTACTCAATTGGCTCGGTGCAATTTCTGCCAAATGCCCCATTTTTGCTGCCGATTACACCAGTTCTGGGCTCTTATTGCACTTTGCGAATCGATACGTTTGGAGATTTTTGTGGTTCAGCGCATTGATGGATTTAAAAATTACTCTTATTATTAGTAATTTTTATTTTACCTTGCAATTGAGCTTTTATAATTATGCATTTTATGATTATATTTTTTTTATTTAAGCCTTTATAAAATTAAATATTTTTTATTTTTAAGTTTATATTTAAGCTTTTATAAGATTAAATATTTTTTATTTTTAATTTTACATTTAAGCTTTTATAAAATTAAATATTTTTTATTTTTAATTTCACTTTTACGCTTTTATAAAACGAAATATTTTTTATTTTTAAGTTTATATTTAAGCTTTCATGAAATTAAACATTTTTTATTTTACATTTAAGTATATTATACATATTTAAAATGAAATATTTTTTATTTTTAAGTTTATATTTAACTTTTCATAAAATGAAATATTTTTTATTTCTAATTTTATATTTAGGTTTATAAATTGAAATATTTTTAATTTTTTATTTTACTGTTACGCTTTTATAAAATGAAATATTTTTTATTTTCAAAATATTTTACCATTGGGCATATAATAATTTTTTAATTGAGTTCTCTAAAGGGGGATGTTGTTCACGGATTCTAACTTGCGGATAGAAACTTGTACAATAAAGGCTTCTACAATAATTCATTTGTAAATAGAGGTAAACTGGGTCTCCGGTGACCAACTCCAAGGAGGATTCCCCGACACGTAGCAAACCGGAAAATCTTCGCGCCCCTGGCGATGTCTCGATATCACCCTTCTTACTATCGATTGCTCGTTAACTACGGTTATTATACCGAACGGCAGAGTCAAGACGTCAGGGGAGCGATGCATCAAACGGAGACCCGAGATTTCGATAGGGAATACGAATATCACGGGGAGAACTTGTACTTCCCTACCACGTTGCCACGATAACTAACTTATTTTCAATCGGCCCAGTTGCATGTTAATTCAACTGCAGCGCGGTCAGCGATGATGAAGATATACAGGGTGTCTCGGGTATATTACGGAGCAGTTAGAGACAAACTCAACGATTATAATAACTGTACAGTTCCGATTATATGATCCCCGGATACTTGTGTCTGAAAGATAAACCACTTGTGATGGAAATAATTATTTAAAATAATCGCGTTTATTTAAAATCGAATTATATAGTTTCGTTCCTATATTCTTGTAGAGCACGAAAAGACGAGTCCAACGACTACAATGATCATACCGTTCGGATCATTCGATCTCGAGATATTCGCGTCTAAAAGTTTCAAAAACTTCGAAACTTTTAAAAACTACTTTTCAAACACGAATATCTCCAGATCGAATAGACATAAAGGTGCGATCATGATACTGGTTGGACTCGTTTTTCCACGCTCTACGAGAATATCGAAACGAAAATCTAGAGTTCCGTAAAAAAAATATCGCTGACCTTGAAACATTCTACAAAGACTAATCTCGCGAAGAAAAATTCTGTTTGGCCAGTTGTGTGTGCTATTCGGACCAATATTCTTCGATCCTGAGCATACAAAATATGAAAAATAATTTCGAACGATGTCCTTCAATGTCGTGGACGAATAAAATCGAAAATTTTGTCGACAATTGCAGCGTGGCAGTGCGTTCGGGATGTACGACCGCGAATGATCTCTCGTACGCATCGTCGTTTCCGGTCTTGTTTTATCCTCTCGTCGCGATCGCCGCCGATAAACTTAAACGGACCCCATCAAACGGTTCGTGCCGAGTTTTCCAATTCCAAGCCCGTTACAATTTCGCTCACGACTTCTACCGTCGATTATTTTCCTCTCCTGTCCGCCGTTCCCAATTATTGCGTCGAATGCGCCTCTCGCGCGTGCGTGCGTGTCTTCAGAGGACGATGCAGAGTCGTTCGGATTAAAAGAAATTTTTCAGTCGAAATCGCATGGCGCCAGAAATGGATTCGGATTTCGAGGAACGATCGCGGCCGATGATTTGTGTCTCGCTCGGCTGGAAATAAAAAGACCGCGCCGGGACGTGGAAACATCCGGCAAAGATGCTTCGCAAGACAAATCCGCGGCAATTTATCGTGCTCGCTCGTCTCTGAAAGGTACGGGCGCACAACACAGCGACTTCGTGGCCGAGTTCTGCCGTCGCGTCGTTCCGGCGTCGTATGCATGGCCCGCATTCACGCGTTTCCCCGGAAAAACAGGCTGTACGCGGTGAAGCGTACACGCGAATGTTCTCGCCGGAACACGTTCGCCTCTCCGCTTCTGTGCTTCTGCCTGGTGCATGCACTCTGTCCGCAGTCGCATCGACGCAGCCCGGAAAATACCGCCCTCGAGGACCTCCCTTGTCCTCGTCCTTCGAAACACCGCGTCGAAGCGAATCCGTCCATTATGGTTCTTCCGTGCGACCAAACGAGGGGATTTTTACGCGCGAACCTACTCGTTCAGTCGCCTTCCCGTAATTTTTTGTTGACATGGCAACGCTGCTTAGATATTGTTATCGCTGGACTCCGGATCTTCATGCGAAATAGAAATTTTGCGCGTGAAGACACGGGTGCTAAATATAAATTTATATTTTTCATCTGACAATTCTAACGCGGTGAAAATAATATATTAATACTCCTAAAAAATATAATCTTTTATTATTTTTAATTAGACTAAATAATCTATTTTTTTTTTCTAAAATAATATATTAATGAATTAATAATGTTTTAGATTGCATCTACTCATTTATTATTGCAGTTATTACTAACGTATTCGTCACACTTTTCTGTTTAAAACGATACCAAACACGATACCATTCGGTCTACAATTGCCTCCTGTGAATCACGATACAGTGGAGCCTCTATTATCCGACCCGTTAAGTCGCCTATCCACTGAATCATTAAGTAGTCAACATAATTAATCGATTACACGGTAAATATACATTGCACGAAGTCGTGCTCGGGCTTATTTCAATCGGAGGAATGTCACGGAGCAGCTGGTAAGAGTCTCGTTGAAAAACAATGAAAATCGAAAGAGTTATTAATTTCTTCGTCTCAACTATTCTCGAACCGTACCGTCCATCGGCTTGTGACAAATTAGAGATAAAGCCCGGTTCATATTCGACTCGCAGAAGTCACGGGTGGCAATATCTGCGCGAGGATTAGGCGGCCCGGAGAAATAAAGCAGGATTCCGGTCCGTCGGAGAGAAACGCTTCGGATTTCACGCGACGGTATCCACGGGCACACGCGTATCCACGGGAGCAATTTCCTCGGTCGCGTCGCTTCGATGCAAACGGGCCAGAAATGAGACTCTCGATCATCGGGGTTCGCAAGCGCGCGCGCGCGAGCGGCGTGTAATGGCGCTACGTGGGCGCGTCGCGAAAGAATCGCGTGCCTCTATCCCGCCGCACCGCCACGCCAAAGAAGATTGTCTCGAGGATAAGTCGGGGCCATTAAGGAGGGACGCCTCTCTGCTCTTTCATTAAGCTGCCCCTCTGACAGGTAGCCACGAAAGCCTCTCCTTAAACGGCGACCGCGCTCGCCTTTATTCCGACCGCAATGCGGAAACGCGCGCCCGGTGTCGATGAAGTAGCTAAACGACCCCCACTGCCGGACGGATTCCGAAAAATTACTGTGACGGGGTGATGTTGTTCAATTTGTCCATTTCGAACAACTAATCGCCGATTCTTATCGAAGAAAAGTTTCATTTTATTTAACAACCGGACGTTGTGATTTTTTTTAAATACAGCACCTGCACCTTATCGATGTTCGAAGAATATTACCACAATTCTTCATGGAGATTCTTGTTCGTTCGTAACAGATACGGAATTATTATGTTTGGTCAGTTACGGAATT